>JARQOC010000005.1:22232302-22606464 GCA_033576535.1 Allobates femoralis
AATTCTCCATGGATATGGTCCTTTATTGAACTTCATTCACCAGAACCAAAACTAAAGAATAAACCCAAGATTACAGTAACCTACAATAAATTGCCAAGACCGCCTTCTCTCCTCCACACCCCTACGTTCCTTACCCAACCGTCTGCAAGACTGCTCCCGAGTACTGATGGGCGAACTGTAAAGTTCAGGGTCCGTACCGAATATCTAGCATTCGGGCACAGATCCTGGACACAGGCTTCCATGGGAAGTTTGTGTTATAGTTTGGGCTTCGGTTCAGGTTCAGGGGCGAGGAGCTGTAAAGATAAAAGAAAATAGTTATTAAACAGCATTATACTTACTGGGGAGCCGAAACGGCCGTAGGGGTCGGGGGCACAATTGACTGAGAGACACAAGGAGCACTGTAGCACTTCATAGGAAACTTGCACAGGATATTCTGCCAGATACTGGTCTCAATAGTGTGGTTGCTATATGAGCTGTATATGCAACCAGAGTCTGGGGATATAGGGGACATCCATATCCTAGATCTACGACACATTGAGCCGAATGTCATTATTATATATACTCAGGTGAAACTGTACCTAGGTTGAATGTGCCTAGCTGGGTATAAAACCTTTATATATTGCACATATGTACACCCATTGGGTATAAACTATGTTGTACTAATACTATGTATTATGTGTGTGGTTTTTAGCTCTCTGGCATGAAATAACCTTGTGCATTGATACAATCTCACATATATCTTGTGTGTGTCAGTGGTGCAGCCTGCCATACTGCTGCTTGTACTGTGGTTGTAACCCCCTGTTTTTACTTGTCATTAAAAATCACTTGTTTTTTGCAAACTATGGGACGTTTGATCGTGTATTCCTATTTATATATAGTATACACATGTGTACAGACACACACAAACATGACAAACACACCAGTGTACACACACTTATACAAACACACACACGTACACAGAGACATGTATACAGACACACACACGTATACAGTCACACATGTAGACACACACATGTATATAGACACACATATGTACAGAAACACACACAGATATATACACATATGTACACAGACACGCATGGATACAGACATAGACACATACGTGTACACACACATACTGTATATACGCACACATGTATACAGACACATACACACAGGTATATGCACACATGTATACAGACATACATGTACACCCATACATGTATACACACGAAGACAAACACACACGTACACATACATGTATAGACACAAATATGTACACACGTATACAGACACACACACATGTAGACAGAGACACATGTAGACACAGACATATACACACATGTACACACAGGTATACACACACATGTATATGGACATACCACACATGTACACAAACACACATACATGTATACACAAACATGTATAGACACAGACACATGTATACACACATGTCTAGAGGCACACACATGTAAACACACATACACTCATACATATAGACACACAAACATATACATATATACACATATACACACATGTGTTGCCTCAACCTCCTAGCCGCTGTCTCCTCACTCGCACCAGTGGTCCCATTGCCAGTGAAAGCTCCAGGAAGATAATCAGCGGGTCATGTGACTGGGCTGGCTGATGTGACGTCACACAGAGCCTGTCATATGACTCACTGATTCTGTTCATGGAGCGTTCACTGGCAATGGGACCACTGGGTGCGAGTGAGGAGACAGCGGCGAGGAGGGAGGAGGACGGAGCAGCAGGGAGGAGGATGGAGTGGCGGGGAGAGGTCGGAGCGTTGGAGGGAGGAGGACGGAGGATGGAGTGGCTGGGGGGAGGAGGATGGAGCGGCACAGACAGGGGAGGACGGCCCCGAACTGCACCTGTCGCTGTCTCTCTGTAATGGAAATCCTGCGTCGCTGATTGGTCGCGCCAGCCACTTGTGACCAATCATTGGTGCGGGATTTCCATTACAGAGAGACAGACACGATAAGACAATTATATAGTAGATAATATATATATATATATATATATATAAAAGACTGCATACGTGATTTTAAAAAGAACACTGAAGTTTATTAAAAAAATCAAATTACATAAAGACAATTATAATCAATGATCAAGGTTTGACACTAATACTTGAGGAAGATTCTGTATCCTAGGTTTAGTGACAGGTCTGTTGGAAGGATGGTTATTCCTTTTCTAGAGAGAAAGAGTAATAATCCTTTTAGTATAGTTTTTTCACTTCCTCATAAAAATATATTTTTACTCACCTGGTTTACAATTGATCTCACCTTTCACCCGGCGGTGGGGTCACGTTTCTGGTCCTGGTTTCCCATCTAGTAGCTTGTGGACAAATCTGTGTTGACAAAAAAGTTTCTCATGAATCTATATATACACTGTGTGCAGAATTATTATACAAATTGTATTTTAGAGGATTCTCTTTATCATTGAGCAACAACTATGTTCTCAACCAACCCAAAGGACTCAAATATCAAAGCTTAATATTTTTGGAAGTTGGAGTGTTACAACATGGGTATAGGTACTCAGGTGTGACATTGGCTTGTTTACATGAACATTTTATATTAACCGGTGGGTATAGGTCATTAGGTGGGACCGTAGTTTGTTTATAAGAACACTCTATATGGAAACGTGAATATATGTCATATTTATGTTTATTCCTAAAAATGATGTTGTATAGTTCCTATTAAGTGTCTCAGAACATCTCTAACTGGGCATTGTCATTTCTTTTTTTTTTAAACAGATATTACTCTCTCAAGATACTTTTATAATGCTGAGTATCCCTGGTGTCTTATATAATATGTCCTCCATTTTTCTTCGGTGTTTGCTCTGTTGAGGGAGGTAGTGTTAGAAACCAAAAAAAATCAGCGTCTTGATTTAGACCAATAGGGGCTAGGGTGTTTAGTTCATATATCCATTTCGTCTCATTTCTCGACATTTTGCAATATGGTCACCTCCCCTCCAATTCATTTTTTATATATTGTATTACGAAGAAGCGGGATGTTTTGGTGCTACAGTGGTGGAATTCTTCATATTGCTTGCTCAGGGGCTGACCCTCAAACCCTTTCTTTATGTTTCTCAAATGTTCCGCCATTCGTGCGGAAAGCAATCTCACTGTCCTTCCTACATACATTTTCGCACATGGGCAAGTAACTACATAAATGACACTTGATGTGTGACAGGATAGTTGTTGTTTGATGTTACGTTTTTCCTTCTGCTTTGCTCTCAAATTGTGCTATGATTCTTTTTGAGATGTCTGTAGACTGGCACGCCTTGCAATGTCTACAAGGCCTAAATCCCATTGGCTAGGGATGAGCGAGTACTGAAATATTCGGACTCTCTAGACTCGTAACGAGTAGGTCCCAATGCTCGGTACTCGTTACGAGTATAGTGAGCCCTATTTAAGTCAATGGTGAAGCGAGTATTGCGATTAATTCCTCTGTTGCTGGACCCTATAAAGAGGTCTGGCAACAGAGGAAAAACCAGCAGTTCCCTAATTCATTGTTTAGAAGCCTGCGGTAAAAAGCCGTAAGCTGTAAAATCAAACCGGATTCTCCCGGATTGCCCCTGTCTGGAGCAATCCGGTACCATAAAGTCCCATGCTATGGGGCACCGGATTGCTCCGGACCGGGGCAATCCAGGAGAATCCAGTTTACAGTACGATTCAAAAAATCGGTCAAAACCGGATTCACCTGGTCAGGTGCAATCCGGCACCCCGTAACATGGGACTCTATGGTACCGGATTGCACCAGACCGGGGCAATCCAGGAGAATCTGGTTTGATTTTACAGCTTATGGCATTTTACCGCCAGCTTCTAAACAATGAATTAGGGAATTACAGGTTTATCCTCTGCTGCCAGACCTCATTATAGGGTCCAGCAGCAGAGGAATTGCATTTCCCTTGATTTATATTGGACTCGTTACTGTGCGAGTAATCGCTAGGAAACTCTCAGAGTAACGAGTAGCCCGAGTACCCTACTATTCTGCAAGTAATGAATAGTAACGAGTAGACTCGCTCATCCCTACCATTGGCACGTTGTTTCCATGTACAAGCCCAAACGTTTTGGTGATCTGTCAAGCTTGATTGATCAGTCAAAGAAAACAGCACCACCTATAAAACATTGTTTAAATTACAAGAGACAGTTCAACCGGAATGTGAACAAACCCATAGGTTTGGTTGACCAGTCAGAAACATTGTGTAAAGTACAAAAGGCAGTTGAACTGGAATGTGAAGAAGCCCAGAAATTTGGTCGATCAGTCAAGTTTTGTTGATCAGTCAAAATCTACGCCAAGATGGGCCATCCCAAAAAGTATGCAGATGACATGGAAAGGAAAACAGCACAACAGAAAAGGCAATGCCGTGCAAACGAGACTACTCAACAAAGAGAGCATCATCTTGACCAAGCCAACTACTCAGATGCGCATACATTTCGCACATGCATCATAGCGAGCAAAAGAGGCAGCCAAGTCTCCAACGTCAAAGTCTAGGAAGTTGACAGTATCACAATGGCAACGACGTGATGAAGAATCTCTATTGCCGACACCGTGAGGATGAATTTCAGAATTACCCAATGCGATAGAATCAGGCCCATATCTAGAGAATACTAACAAGTAGCAAATTTGGTTATGTTGAAACATTACAACTGTTGTTATTCTTTGCCCTCTTTGTACTCCTCCCCCACTCTTTTCTCCTCTCTCTATAAGAACTAAGCCTTTATATTCTGAATGGTCTAATTAAAATGCTAAAACCAAATCAAAACATTGAAAAATAAAATAAAGAGCCGAGTTCCGACTTGCGAGTTGTTTACGTACCGACAGAAGCCTCTCGCGTAATCAGGTTATTTGTTCATACCGGCTTCATCTTCACTCTAGAGCAAAGCCATTAACAGTAACTCCAGAAAGTTACAATCGAGCAAATTAGTTAAAGGACAAAACAACAAAAAGAGCTTGAAAAAGAAAAAGAAATAAAAATTTGACAATTACACTGGCCATCCATGAAGGGTAAATAATCACGTTTCCTTCTCAATGGCGCCGCATACTTCCGAGATTCAGAAAAACCTTCTGTTTTCTTCCATTAAATAAACAGTTTCTGAATTAACTCAGTGTGATCGTCAGTCGAGAATTGCTGGAGCAGATGCTTTCCCAGATAGAATATCCATGAAATCTGTGCCGAAAAGACTCCGCTATGTCAACGGTGTTACGGATGAATTTCATTTTGACTTTGCAGAACTATACAGTACTAAATGAAAACTAAGGGTGATCTGATTAACCATACGATTAGTGATGAGCGAGTAGTAAGATTTTCGTTCGGAAAACTCCAACCGAATCCTTTGAACTGTTTCATATCAGATTTTTAGAGTATTCCAGCAATCACGTCCACCAGATTAAGTCAAAGCTTAAAGGAAGAATCTATTAGATTCACAAAGGGTATTTTAAAAAAAGGACACCACATGGGTATCAATGGAGAGAGTTAGGCGTTTCGATGCTAGGAGTATGATTAAGATTTCCGATCGAAACGCACAGCTGTCTCCATTGATACCCATGGGGTGTCCTTGTTTTTAAAAACCCTATGTGAAGTTTAAGGATTCTTCATTAGGTTGCTATCACACTGCCAAATCTGATCCGTGTCTATCAATTTGAAACGGATAGCCACAGATCAGTTTTGGCCTACCATGTTATCCTATTGGTACGAATTGGTCCGTGTGTGTCCGGTTTGTCATGGATCTGTTGGTGTCAGCTTTTTTCATGTACCGGAATCGGAGACTGTTGCGATCTTGGGCTTACTTGAAAATCACTGACACGGATCTATAGCTGTCTGATTCAAATAACATGGAGCTCTACGGAGATGGATCTGAAAGGGTAAACATGAATCCGTGAAAAAGATCCGTTTTGCTGTACTGAGCATGCTTAGAAGCAAGGTACAGCTCCTCCCACCCCTATCTCTGATGACTGATGACGGATCTGTTAAAAAAAAATGGTCCATGGGCAACAGTTGGCATACGTTGGTACAGATCCGTGCCTGTCCATGTGTCCTGGAAATTCAAGGAACCACATGGATGTGAACATTATGCAGTGTGAAAGCAGCCTTAAAGTTTGGACTTTTACATTTATCTGGAGGATGTGATTGCTGGAATATCCTTCGATAACCTGATATGGATCTAGCTTGCTGAACCTTTTTTTCTTACCCTGCATCGTCACCGGAGCCTCTTCCATGAATATCATTCAGGATAAGTGGTGAGCTGAAAAATTAACACTACACCGTGTGCAGAATTATTAGACAAGTTGTATTGTAGAGGATTATTTTCATTATTGATCAACAACGATGTTCTCAATCACCCAAAAGACTCAAATATCAAAGCTTAATATTTTTGGAAGTTCGAGTGGGTTTTTTAGATTTGGCCCTTAGGAGGATATCTGTGTGTGCAGGTAACTATTACTGTGCAGAATTATTAGGCAACTTAATTAAAAGCAAATCTATTCCCATCTCACTTGTTTATTTTCTCCAGGTAAACCAATATAACTGCACAAAATTTAGAAATAAACATTTCTTACATGCAAAAACAAAACCCCAAAAAATTAGTGCCCAATATAGCCCCCTTTCTTTATGATGACACTCAGCAGCCTCCATCCATAGATTGTGTCAGTTGCTTGATCTGTTTACGATCCACATTGCGTGCAGCAGCCACCACAGCCTCCAGACACTGTCCCCAGAGGTGTACTGTTTTCCCTCCCAGACACTGTCCCCAGAGGTGTGCTGTTTTCCCTCCCTGTAGATCTCACATTTTAGGAGAGACCACAGGTCTCTATGGGGTTCAGATCAGGTGAACAAGGGGGCCTTGTCCCCCCCTCGGCTTATACGCGAGCCACTGTATACTGTATACACTGTATACAGGGTATACAGTATACAGTGCCCCCCCATCAGCATACAGGCCCCCCCGCCTTGTGCAGCCAACCTGTAAAGGAAGAGATTAGTATACTTATCCCTGCCGCTGTCCCGCCGCCGCCATCGCGCTCCTCCGGCTTCATCCGTCTTCTTCCGGCTTCCACTGGTCAGCGCAGGCAATGACGTTATTGTCTGCGTGCCAGAGGAGGAAGCCGGAAGACGCTGGATGAAGACGGAGGAGCGCGATGGCGGCGTCGGGACAGCGGGACAGCGGCAGGGATAAGTATACTAATCTCTTTCTTTACAGGCTGGCTGCACAAGGTGGGGGGGCCCTGTATACTGATGGGGGGGGCTGTATATACCACTGGGGCTGCTACTGTATACTACAATGGGGCTGCTGCTGTATACTACCACTGGGGCTGCTGTATATACCTCTGGGGCTGCTGTATACTACCACTGGGGCTGCTGTATATACCTCTGGGGCTGCTGTATACTACCACTGGGGCTGCTGTATATACCTCTGGGGTTGCTGTATACTACCACTGGGGCTGCTGCTGTATACTCCCACTGGGGCTGCTGCTGTATACTACCACTGGGGCTGCTGCTGTATACTACCACTGGGCTGCTGTATATACCTCTGGGGCTGCTGTATACTACCACTGGGCTGCTGTATATACCTCTGGGGCTGCTGTATACTACCACTGGGGCTGCTGCTGTATATACCACTGGGGCTGCTGCTGTATACTACCACTAGGGAGGCTGCTGTATACCACACTGCTGGGGGCTGTATACTTGTGCTGGGGTCCACCCTCGGCTTATACATGAGTCAATAGGTTTTCCCAGGTTTTGGGGGCAAAAGTAGGGGGGTCGGCTTATACACGGGTCGGCTTATACACGAGTATATACGGTACATAATGTGGAATATATCCTGAAAAGGTGAATCAAGTTAAACAGCTTTTTTGTATAGAGACTCATGTTACATACAAAAGAACAAATGATAAACGACAAATTAAAACTAAAAACAATCAGAGGAAAAAAGTGAAAAACATAAAGCTTGCTGTGACTCTGGTATTGACACCTTTACTTTAAATTAGTATGGAAACACATTTTGACTCACCTATGGCAAATCACAAATGAGAGTCACCTATGATAAATTGTCGGTGTACATGTGACATGATTTAGCCAATGTTTGATGAGTTAAAAGCCACATGTTAGGCCCTGATCTTTTGTCACAATGGTGAAGACAAAGGAGCTTTCTAAGGACATCAGAACTGCTATTATTAGCAAACATAAGACTTGCAAAGGGTATAAGGCTATCTCCGAATACTTTGGTATCCCAGTTTCAACTTTGCACAATGTTATTAAAAAGTTTGCCAAGCATGAATCTGTCAAGAACCTTCCTGGATGTGGGAGAAAGAGAAAAATTGTCAAAAAATTATTCAAAGGCTGGTGCTAATGGTAGAAAAAACAGCACGTCAAACATCCAAAGACCTGAAGGCCAACCTGGAACAGTCTGGGGTCATGGGTACAACAAGTTAAATACACCACACACTAAATCAAGCAGAGCTTTGTGGTTGAAGACCAAGAAAAAAACCATTACTAAAGACAAATCATAGAAAGGAACAACTGATCTTTGCCAGAGACAAACCAGAATTCTTCTGGGAAATTGTTTTGTGGACAGATGAAGCAAAAATAAACCTTTTTGGCAATGTAAAGCAACAGTTCTTTTGCAGAAGGCACAATGAAGCTTCTAAGGAACAGAACACCCTACCAACAGTTAAGCATGGTGGAAAATTCATATTGAAGTAGGGTTACTTTGCTGCATCTGGTACTGGAGGCCTTGACTGTGTCACAGAAATCATAAAATCAGATAATTAGAGCAAAATATCTTACGCAGTGTAAGAAAACGTGGCTTCAGTCAGAGACCATTGGTCCTCCAGCAAGACAATGATCCAAAGAACACATTTAAAAGTACACAGGAATGGTGGAAAAAGCAAAACTGAACTGTTTTAAATTGGCAATAATGAGTTCTGACCTCAATTCTATTGAAAATCATTGGGGTGAGCTGAAATCTGCCATTGAGAAAAATAACCTGCAAACATTCAAGAACTTGAAAAGGAAGAGAAAATACAACTAAGAAGAGCAAGAAGCTTATAGATGCCTACAACAAAAGTCTGGAGGCTTCCTCAATGCCATAGTGTCAAGCCAAGTATTAATTAGGGGCCTTTATTGCTGCACATGATGTTTAGTCTGATTCTTTTTTTTAAATTACATCATGTAAGTATGGGCTGCCTATGCTCATGACTGCTGCTGTTGTTGTTGAATTCAGCCTTTTTTCCTTTATTCAGATGAGGTTGCTGCATGTTTGTGTGTGGATATGACCCATGCTCAGGTGAGCTGAGGGGCGTGTCTGGGCTGGCTGCTCCCCACCCCTCAGCCATAAATGGGTCAGCTCACATCCACCTGATGTCACTGATTCAGTTCACTTCTGTTCTGTGACCTTGGAGTGCACTCGTTGATCAAAAGCTGCTGCTGGTTTTTCCCATTGGAGGTTGCTGGGTCCCGTGGTCCGTGAGTAGAGGTAGGGGTCTTATGCTGCTTAGGGCTTCTTAGGAGCTTTATGGTCTTAGGCTGGGGGCTTGAACCTCCTCACCTTCAGAGGTATCTCCGAGTACAGGGTGAGTCAGGGACCCCAGTATCAGGGCCAGAATAGGTTCCCCTGACTCCCTACGCCCAGCTCCATCATACTTCTGGTTACACCCGGCCACCGCAGCGTGACAGTAAGTTGACAAATGATGTTTTATTGTATCATTACTTTGGACACTAATTAAAAAATCTTGAGGAGATAATACATTACCATTTATTTCTGAACATATTGACAGTCTATGAAAAAAATGTAAGGGTGCCAATAATGATGAGCAGCACTGTATATTATATCCTGACTCTCCCTGGGTACCTCCCAAAAACCTTTTGAAATGTTCCTGTGCTCTTTGTAAATCTAGACACTAGGGATGAGCGAGTCCTAAATTACTCGGAATCGCTAGACCCGCACGAGTCCGAGCCCAGGACTCGGTACTCGTGGCGAGTCTAGCGAGTCCAATGTTAAAGAATAGGGAATATGGATTCGCGAGTCCCGAATAGATAATACAGGACTCGGAATCGCAGACTCGCTAGGATTCGGAGCATTGGACTCAGGGGCTGGCTGGAGCCTCTTCCCCTGGGTGGCAGTTAGGTATCCCCGGCCCTGGTTCAGAAGCGGGGGGGGGGGGGGGGTGCTGTCGGGTCCAGGCAGCCTTGAGAACCGGGGGGGGGGGTGCTGTCGGGTCCAGGCAGCCTTGAGAACCAGGGGGGGGTGCTGTCGGGCCCGGCGGCCTTGAAAAGCGGTGGGGGGCTATCAAAGCTGACCTTACCTCCTCCAGCCGCGAAGCAGCCCGCCTGCCGCAAACCGACTCGCCGGCCGCAAAGCGACGCCCGATTTGGACTCGTTACTCAGCGAGTATTCGCTAAAAGACTCGCCGATTCCCGAGTCCAGCGAGTCCCTTAAGAATCGCCGAGTAACGAGTCCTAGCGAGTAGACTCGCTCATCCCTACTAGACACCCATCAGACTGATTAGTCTGGATTTTCATAGAGTGCAGGAGAGTTTCAGAAGCTTTTAGGTGGGCATAAAGGGGGAGTAGAGGGACAATATACGCCTCTATGGAATGCAGCACATGCGCTGCTGAAAGGGGTAGTATTTGTTCAGCCATGAAAAAAACTGGTGAGAGATTTCTTGATAGGTTCCCTTTTTTTCTCATGATACAAAGTCAATGTATTGACAAGACTTGGTTAGAGATGAGCGATGTTCGATTCGAATAGTTCGCCAATCTCAAATTCGAGTTGATTTTGGCCCTATTCGAGTCATTCGCCGAATTCGAACAATTTGGTTCAAATTCGTCGAATTTCGAACATGTTCGATTTTGGTTCGAAAATGCGGCAGATGCGGTCAGAAAACCGCATCTGCCGCATTTTCAGCCAAAATAAACATTCCCTAAAAGAAAAAAGTGTTAAAAATAAAAAAATAATCAATGCTCACCTGTCCGCGGTCCAGCGACGCCTCTGGCAAGATCCTGTGGCTTCTAGGACCTGTGGTGTCGTCATGTTCTCGCGGGAACTCCGGTCACATGACCGGAGTTCCGCGAGAACATGACGTCACCACAGGTCCTAGAAGCACAGGACCTTGCCGAAAGCTTATAATAGATATTTTTATGTTTCGGACCCTTTCTTTAAGTAAAAGAAAGTGTCCGAAACATAGAAATATCTATTTTAAGCTTTCCGGCAAGGTCCTGTGCTTATAGGACCTGTGGTGACGTCATGTTCTCGCGGGAACTCCGTCACGTGACCGGAGTTCCCGCGAGAACATGACGTCACCACAGGTCCTATTAGCAATAGGACGTTGCCGGAAAGCTTAAAATAGATATTTTTATGTTTCGGACCCTTTCTTTAAGTAAAAGAAAGTGTCCGAAACATAAAAATATCTATTTAAGCTTTCCGGTAAGGTCCTGTTGCTAATAGGACCTGTGGTGACCGGAGTTCCCGCGAGAACATGACGTCACCACAGGTCCTAGAAGCCACAGGACCTTGCCGGAGGCGTCGCTGGACCGCGGACAGGTGAGCATTGATTTATTTTTTTATTTTTAACACTTTCTTTCACTTTTTTCACTTCCACAATGTATGTATATACATTGTGGAAGTGAAAAAGCCCACAAGCTTGGTTTGTTCATTTTCCGGGGTGTTCGACGGTGTTCGTCGAGCATTCGACGAACAATCGTCAAACACCCTGTCGACTCGACGAATCGAATCGAATTCGAACACCGGGGTGGTGCTCATCTCTAGACTTGGTCGATAAAATACTGCATTACTTACAAACAGTTTCCATTTTTTATGGCTTGTGCATGTGCGTCACCTAACACAATGATTAAATAAGTGAACCCTTTACCTACTGCACTAGCACTACAGTAAGTACGGATACAATTCCAAGCCTTCACATTTTTCACTCTTTGTTTCATTGCAGCCTTTTGGTATATTTAAAAAAAGTAGGGTTTTTTTTCTCATTAATGTACGCTCTGCGCGCCATCTTGACTGAAAAAATCAGAAATGTAGTATTTTTTGCAATTTATTAAAAAAGAAAAATCTCGCATGGTCTTAAGTCTTCAACCCCTTTGCTCAGCATTGAGTAGAAGCACCCTTTGCTCAGTATTGATGATAAGTATTCAGCCCCTTTGCTCAGTATTGATGATAAATATTCAGCCCCTTTGCTCAGTGTTGAGTATTTGCACCTTTTGAGCTCGTACAGCCATGAGTCTTCTTGGGAATGATGCAGTTTCCCCCCTGGATTTGGGGATCCTCTTCCATTCTTCCTTGCAGATCCTCTCCAGTGCCGTCAGGTTGGATGGTGAATGTTGGTGGAGCCATTTTCAGGTCTCTCCAGAGATCCTCCATTGGGTTTAGGTCAGGGCTCTGGCTGGGCCGGTCAGGAACGGTCACAGAGTTGTGGTGAAGCCGCTCCTTTGTTATTTTAGCTGTGGCTTAGGGTCATTGTCTTGTTGGAAGGTGAACCTTCGGCCAAGTCTGAGGATCCAGAGCTCTGGAAGAGCTTTTCATCCAGGATATCTCTCTGGATGGCCAGGTCTAAAAAGACGTCTGGTGGTCCCAAAAGTCTTCTACGTAAGTATTAAGGAGGCCACTGTGCTCTTAGGAACATTGAGTACTGCAGAAATTCTTTTGTAACCTTGGCCAGATCTGCGCCTTGCTACAATTCTGTCTGAGCTCCTTGGGCAGTTCCTTTGACCTCATGATTCTCATTTGGTCTGACATGCACTGTGAGCTGTGAGGTCTAATATAGACAGGTGTGTGCCCTTCCAAATCAAGTAATATCAGTTTAATTAAACACAGCTGGACTCCAATGAAGGACTAGAACCATCTTAAGAAGGATCACAAGGAAATGGACAGCGTGTGACTTAATATATGTCGACAGTGATGCTCTGAGCAAAGGGAGTATCCTTGAATAGTTATCACCAAGATGATGCAGAGGTACATTAAGAGGAACAAAATGCAATTTTTAATCTACCAATGTGCATGATACAAAGTTAAAAATGCTAAGGTGTGTGTATACTTCCATATCACTGTATTTCTATAATGTAACAAATCGTGTCACTACTATTTATGGGTTATTTTTTATTGCAGAGATGTGGTATCACTGGTGTAGGCGAGTGGGAAGAGAAGAAACAGATGAGCAATGGAGGGTTGAGAATTTAACCCAGAGGGACAGGCAAGAATGGAGAAAAGTAGGGCAGCAAGAGTGAAAGAAGAAACAGAGGAGCAGCGAGGGTAAGAGAAACTGGGCAGATGAGGCAGACAGAGGGGTGTGAGAAGAAACAGAGCGGCATATATGGAGGGTAGAGAAGAACAGAGGAGGCAGGAGGAGGGTAGAGAAGAAACTGGCAGTGGAGGCAGACAGAGGGTGGAGAAGAAACAGAGGGGCAGATGGAGGGGTAGAGAAGAAAAGGGGGCAGGCAGAGAAGTGGAGAAGAAACAGAGGGGGCAGGAAGAGGTGGAAGAGAAAAACAGAGGAGGCAGGCGGTGGGCCAGAGAAGAAACGGGGCAGACGGAGGGGTAGAGAAGAAATTGGGCAGATGGAGGGCAGACAGAGGGGTGGAGAAGAAACAGAGGGGGCAGATGGAGGGGTAGAGAAGAAACAGAGGGGCAGGCAGAGAGTGGAGAAGAAACAAGGGGGCAGATGGAGGGGTAGAGAAGAAACAGAGGAGGCAGGCGGAGGGTAGAGAAGAAACTGGCAGATGGGGCAGACAGAGGGGTGGAGAAGAAACAAGGGGCAGATGGAGGGTAGAGAAGAAACAAGGGGCAGCAGAGAGGGTGGAGAAGAAACAGAGCGGGCAGATGGAGGGGTAGAGAAGAAACAAGGAGGCAGGCGGAGTAGAGAAGAAACTGGCAGATGGAGGGCAGACAGAGGTGGAGAAGAAACAGGGGCAATGGAGGGTAGAGAAAAACAAGGGGCAGGCAGAGAGGTGGAGAAGAACGGGCAGGAAGAGAGGGAGAAGAACAGAGGAGGCAGGCGGTGGGCCAAGAAGAAACGGCAACAGGGTAGAGAGAAATGGCAGAGGGGCAGACAGAGGGTGAGAAGAAACAGAGGGGGCAGATGGAGGGGTAGAGAAGAAAAGGGGCAGCAGAGAGGTGAGAAGAACAGAGGGGCAGGAGAAGTGGAGAAAAACAGAGGAGGCAGGGGTGGGCCAGAGAAAAAGGGGCAGACGGAGGGTAGAGAAAAATTGGCAGATGAGGGCAGACAGAGGGTGGAGAAGAAACAGAGGGGCAGTGGAGGGTAGAGAAGAAACAGAGGGGGCAGGCAGAGAGGTGGAGAAGAAACAGAGGGGCAGAGGAGGGGTAGAGAAGAAACAGAGGGGCAGGCAGAGAGGTGGAGAAGAAACAGAGGGCAGAAGAGAGGTGGAGAAGAAACAGTGGAGGCAGACGGAGGGGTAGAGAAGAAACAGAGGGTGCAGGTGGAGGGTTGAGGTAGCAGAAGACCGGACCCTAAGTCCTGCCGCGGCGCCCAGAAGACGTCATCAGATGAAAACTTTAGATGAAGATTATTTCACAACCACAGATCAGATCCTCCACCGCAGATATCAGTGTAATCAGCATTGCAGCGACATTATGGCAAAGGCTTCACTTTATAGCAGTGTTCCCCAACTCCAGTCCTCGAGGGCCACCAACAGGACATGTTTTCCGGATTTCCTTAGCATTACACAGTGATAATATAATGACCTGCACAGATGATGGTTCCCAAACCTGTGCAATGCTAAGGAAATCCTGAAAACCTGACCCTCGAGGACTGGAGTTGGGGAACACAGCTCTATAGTGATAAATCCCGCTGGCAGGTTCTCTTTAAGGGCGAGTTTTAGAACGCTTCAGTTAATTTGGATTATCATGTTTGCGTCTTAATGAGTAGTAACAATGTCCTGCATCATGTTCACAATAAACAATCAGGCATTAACTGTGAATTATGCCAATAATGACTGGATATATGAGCATCACCCATCCTGAAAGATGTTATGTAATTAAGCAATATATTATAATGTAATAGATGATCTACGTCTGGGTGACAGGGTCATTCATAGATTGTAATTACATTAGCAGTTTTTGAATGCCACGTTACACTAATTCCTTACATTATTGTAATTGTGTCAAATTAACATTTTAAGTGATATTCCCAACTAGGCATATTATTACCTCGTTATTAGAAAGGTGAAAACTTGCTAATCGATGGAAACCAGTGAATCCCTAGAACGGGAACCTGAAACTCCCGATATAATGCAGTGATGGGTGGGTGGCTGGATGGGAAACATATTTCTCTTAGCAAGTGCCACCCATAGACTCATAGCACGGTAGAGATGGATGAAATGGATGAGACCTCATGGGTTATCTGGTTTAACCCCCCACTGTTTCACTAGTTCACTATTTCAATAGTTCCTCCGGACAAATCAATATCATATTACCATGATCCTGGGCGTTTCAGGGAGAGAATCAAAATGATATTCTCCCTTTGATGTCTGGGGGGAAACAGTATGGCGGTTTCAGGGGCGGACGTACCGTGGTGCAGCTGGTTCTGGCTAGGGGGCCCCTCAAGGCTGCAGGGGGGCCCCCAGCCGCCCCCCATGACCCCGTGTTCAGAGGAGAGGGGCTTAACTGAGGGAAGCTTCCTGCTTCCCTTGGCTGATCCCACCCCTCCTCTCCTCTGGCGCCCCTACCCCCAGGATTGCACGTCCCAGCGCAGGTAGGAGCCTCAGCACCAATAGTACCCCCCCCACTCCTCGCCGTCATCTATTAGCACCCAGCCTCCCCCACTCTTAGCCGAAAACCGCTAGCACCCCCCCACGCTCCTCGCCGACAACCGCTAGCACCCCCCCCGCTCGTTGCCGACAACCGCTAGCATCCCTCCCGCCCCCCCTGCTCCTCACCATCAGCTGCTGCACCAGGGCCCTCATAGCACAATGTCCGCCACTGGGCAGTTTTTAACCCTTTATCCCCCTACTTTAATTTACTGAGATAATGACCTTTGGGTTTACATTAATCATCAACATTAAAGGGAACCTGTCACCTGGATCTAAGCCCCTACACTATCACTACCTGTCCCTGCACCTTCCTAGCTGCTCCCTATCTATCCCTTTCTGAGCTAAATCCGCCCTATAAAACTGCAGAAAAATAACTTATAACTTACAGAAGTCCCTGAGGCTGGGACTGAGAAGGCGGCGCCAGGCTCCATTCTGCCCCTCCTCGATGCAGCAGCACACGCCCCGCTGGGCGGCGTTATTCTTTCTTCATCGCCGCCTCCTCCATTTGGAATCTCCCACCCACTTTACACTGTAAGGTAGCGGTTAGGATCGGCACGACATAAGGCAGTGACTCAGGTATTTACTCACACAACACACAGTTCAGGTATTCACAGACCTCCAGATTCCGATGTAACAGGTCAGACTAACCCCCCGACCAGAATATACCCGAGGTATAAACTGGCCTAGCCCAAACTATACCCCGGGGTATAAACAGGCCTAGGCCAGATTATAACTCTCCGTATACCACAGCAGCTGTAGATCAGGGCCCCAAGCCGTGCACAGGGCCCCAAGCAATGCATGAGGGCCCGAGGCAGCACAAGGTGGGCCCAGGCAGCAGAAAGTGGCCCTACGCAACATACAGGGGTCCCAGGCAGTGCTAGGGGCCCCAGGCAGTGCATGGGGCCCGAGGCAGTGCATGGGGGCCCGAGGCAGCACACAGGGGCCCCAGGCTACACACAGGATCCCAGGCTACACACAGGGGCCCCAGCCAGCATACAAGGGCCCCAGGCAGTGCACGGGGCCCCAGACAGTGCACAGGGCCCCAGGCAGTGCACAGGGCCCCAGGCAGCACAAAGTGGCCCCAGGCAGCACAAAGTGACCCCAGGCAACATACAGGGGCCCCAGGCAGTGCACGGGGCCCCAGACAGTGCACAGGGCCCCAGGCAGTGCACAGGGCCCCAGGCAGCACAAAGTGGCCCCAGGCAGCACAAAGTGACCCCAGGCAACATACAGGGGCCCCAGGCAGTACTAGGGGCCCCAGGCTACACACAGGATCCCAGGCTACACACAGGGGCCCCAGCCAGCATACAAGGGCCCCAGGCAGTGCACAGGGCCCCAGGCAGCACAAAGTGGCCCCAGGCAACATGCAGGGGCCCCATGCAGTACCAGGGGCCCCAGGCTACACACAGGATCCCAGGCTACACACAGGGGCCCCATGCAGCATACAAGGGCCCCAGGCAGTGCACAGGGCCCCAGGCAGCACAAAGTGGCCCCAGGCAACATACAGGGGCCACAGACAGTACCAGGGGCCCCAGGCTACACACAGGATCCCAGGCTACACACAAGGGCTCCATGCAGCATACAAGGGCCCCAGGCAGCACAAAGTGACCACAGGCAATATACAGGGGCCCCAGGCAGTGGGCCACCCGGGGCCACTTTGTGCTGCCTGGGGCCCCTGTGTGCTGCCTCTGGCCCCCATGAGCTGCCTGGGACCCCTTTGTACTGCCTGGGGCCCTTGTATGCTGCATGGGGCCCCTGTATGTAGCCTGGGACCCTGTGTGTAGCCTGGGGCCCCTGTATATTGCCTGGGGCCCCTGTATATTGCCTGGGGCCACTTTGTGCTGCCTGGGGCCACTTTGTGCTGCCTGGGGCCTTGTGTACTGCCTGGGGCCCCGTGCACTGCCTGGGGCCCCGTGCACTGCCTGGGGTCCTTGTATGCTGCATGGGGCCCCTGTGTGTAGCCTGGGATCCTGTGTGTAGCTTGTGGCCCCTAGTACTGCCTGGGGTCCCTGTATGTTGCCTGGGGCCTCTTTGTGCTGCTTGGGGCCACTTTGTGCTGCCTGGGGCCCCTAGCACTGCCTGGGGCCCCTAGCACTGCCTGGGGCCCTAGCACTGCCTGGGGCCCCTGTATGTTGCGTAGGGCCACTTTCTGCTGCCTGGGGCCACTTTGTGCTGCCTCGGGCCCCCATGTGTTGCTTGGAGCCCTGATCTACAGCTGCTGTGGTATACGGAGGAGTATAATCTGGCCTAGGCCACTTTAACCCCGAGTATATTCTGGTCGGGGGTTTAGTCTGGCCTGTTACACCGGGGCACAGCCGAGTAGAACCTCATACAATCCCAGCAGCTCCTGCTGCTGTCCTGACACACTCCACCCCCTCCCCACAGCCCAGGGCAGCACATATCATCTCCTATTCACCCGCACACCTGGGGGTCAGTGCTTTCAATCAGCACTTAGCTCCAGTAGCAGCTCACCCTGTGTGTGCTGCTACCGAGCAGAAGATACAATCTCCCATATGCTGTGTCTCAGTCAGGAGACACATCGAGGTCGCATCACCACAACATGATAGGTGTACAGATTCCAAATGGAGGAGGCGGCGATGAAGAAAGAATAACGCCGCCCAGTGGGGGCGTGTGCTGCTGCATGGAGGAGGGGCTGAATGGAGCCTGGCGCCGCCTTCTCAGTCCCCAGCCTCAGGGACTCCTGTAAGTTATAAGTTATTTTTCTGCAGTTTTTATAGGGCGGATTTAGCTCAGATAGGGATAGATAGGGAGCAGCTAGGAAGGTGCAGGGACAGGTAGTGATAGTGTAGGGGCTTAGATCCAGGTGACAGGTTCCCTTTAACAGAAATAAACACATGAAATAGATCCCTCTGTGTGTAATGACCCTATGTAATATATGTGTTTCACTTTATGTATTGAATTACTGAAAAAAATTAGGTCTGCAGAGACAACTATTATCTTCAGTGGAGACTTTTCTGCCAACTGGCAGTGAAGAGACTTCAAGCCACAAAACTCCTCTGGGAAATTGCATGTGCAAACTGTCACTTCAGTGAGGAAGTAAGAACTCTAATGCCACCTAATAATGTAGCAATCCTAAAAGTCATAACTAACTCTTTAACAAGCTTTTAATATACTTAAGGCCCAGTTACACCGTAACGTGATATTGGTGCAACGTCACCGGTTTGGTGACATTGCAGCAATATCGAACGACAACGTTGCGTGTGACATGTAATCAACGACCAATGATAAGTTTGTTTAATCGTTTGATCGTGGAAGAATGGACTGGACCATAAATTTATCGTTGGTCTCCTGCTGGGCGGCCAGTAATCAGCATTGTGGACAGCAGGAAACCAACGATGAACGAGCTCCCGCGCCGCACAGCAAGCCACTGGGAGTGGTAACAAAGGGTAAACAATGGGTAACTAAGCGCAGCTCTCATGCTTAGTTTGCCCGCTGTTTACCCTGGATACCAGCGTTCTTGCTGGTCCTTATCGCTGTGAGTCCACCTGTTTGACATTCACCAGCGATCAATAACGATATCCCAGCAATCCCCATCATTGGTCGTATCGCTGGGACATCGTTAGGTGTAACGGGGCCATTTAGATTTGTGCCAGATCAAGAACCCCAACTGCGATGCTGCGTTTCGGGTGATTGCCCTCATCAGTGGAGTGTTGGGAGTTCTGAATCTGGCTGTTTAGAGGCTAAGACGAATAA
Source organism: Allobates femoralis (assembly GCA_033576535.1). Classification (NCBI taxonomy): domain Eukaryota; kingdom Metazoa; phylum Chordata; class Amphibia; order Anura; family Aromobatidae; genus Allobates; species Allobates femoralis. Next base: position 22,251,788 of record JARQOC010000005.1, read on the forward strand.
CTATTCTCTTGTGGAGACTTTTGTGGCAGCTGGTAGTGAGGAGACTTCAAGCCTTTATTGGGGGATTTAGAGTTTTTCACTTCCTCACTGTAGTGAATAATTGCATATGAAATAAATGAACTTCTTGATGATATTCTGATTCATTGAGATGCTCTGTATAAATAAACAGACAGAATGTCTCAGTCGGTGTGTTGGGGTGGAAAGTTGTTAAGAAAAGATACCTGAACCGGATGCCCATCCTGGCCCTATGCTGTGCTAATGACACTGGACTTTTGGTTTGACTTCCTGTCCGGTATAAGATGGTGTTTTATTCTGTTGCCTTAAGTGTGACTAACACTGAGTTTTAGGACTGAGAACCTGTGTGTCTCTCTACTTCCTACTGTAGAGCGATCCCCACACATTTGGTACCTGAATGCGGGCATACAAGGTGAGACCAGCACAGTTATATTCTTTTTTTGTGCTTTTGACTATGGGTCAGCGTTGTCCGGGTGAAGATTCTGACGCAAACCAAGTCCAGGATATTTGTGAAGACGGAGGCTGCGGTAAAAGCGCTTAGGAGGCCACTCCGCTGCCGCAAAAGGCCACTCTGTTAACAGCTGCATCAGCAACAGGTGGCCAACCGGGAGCAACAGATATTTAATTATCAGCATTTAGAGGCCAACCCCTGCTAATACAGCGCATGGTGACATTGCACATGGCAGGAACTCCACAGTTGGTTCACAATGCCTGGTACGTGGTCCATACGGTGATCCACAAATTAGAGAAATTGAGAGTTAGACCGAGATTAGTGATGAGCGAACCTTATGAAGTTTAGGTTCAGGCGGTGCTGCCAAGCGTTTTGGGCACTGCTTGTGACCCGAACTTCAGCTCTCTGCCCACATATAGCCAGCCCATAAGTAAAACACTCCTGGAAGTGAAGAGCCATTTTTTTAATTCATTTGGGACACACATACACCAATACCCGGGCTGATCAAACTCTGACCATGGCTCGCACTGGGCCAAGTACCAACTATACCAGACCCCAGCGATGTCTCCAGTGCTTTGCACGTGTAAAGCACGTGAACTCTAAAACAAACAGTTTACTCAACATTGGAAATTCAGTGACCCAAACCTTGAAATGTTCGCTCATCTCTACCTAGGTCCAATGGCTGGAAGTCATTGCTGCCGTTTCTAGAACAAAGGTTCTTTATGGCGCTAAATGAATCACAAGCAGAGCATCAAATAAATCAACCTTTATCAGCCCTTGTGCTGCCACAACGGGTTTAACAGTACTCTACTGTCTCCGCTTCTGTCTTAAGGGACTCCAGAAGGCCTTCATGACCTGCCGGTTGAACATCATTGGACTACGCAGTCGTCAAGTTGAGATCTGGGAAACTTGTTGTAAATATATTAATTCGTGCCCAGCAGGTACATCTGTGGGAATTTAACCCTTCCCAGCCAGCCTCGTTCCACTGCTATGACTGATACAAAAGTAGTTCTAGCTGAGGTACTGTCTTCCATGGCCATGGAGGACCTCGTAGTCCCTGGTTGTACTTTCATAATCTAACATGACATTATCACTGAGCCTCAGGCCAAAGTCCAAACTATACACATAGGTGCCTGAGCCTTGGCAAAATACCTTTTCACAGGAGGCGAAATCAGTGCTACAGTAGGGGTCATTGAGGAGTCCCCGAGTGAGTGGGCAAACCAATAGTCCTAATACCACAGATAGGACGGGCAGTTTCTGCAATGATTTCTGAAACCTAATGAAGCTTTGACATTGATGTCTACCATGCATGGGTGGCGAGTTGAAAGATAGGTTGGGCAAGTTTGGAACCATGGTGTCTTACAAAGGATACTAGAGGTGTTTTAACGTAATATTTTGTAGATTTTTTATCTGTAATGTATTAAATGTATGTAATAATTGTTAGAATGTATTGATGACCGAATCTGCTGAACTATGAATTCTGTAATATGATCGAATTTATTCAGAAAGTTCCAGGAGGATCAAAAGTGTCTCATGTTTTAATATTTCACTAGAAACCATAGCATTGTAAAGGTAGGGTGAAAAAAATAATAATACTCAACTCACAAAATTGGACCTCGTCTATTCAGCCCTTTGGTATTTCCAGCCCTGTCTTCATTTACAGACCAGTCTTCTTCACAATATGAGATTTTCTGGGTCTTTGGCACTTGTAGGTTAGGTAGGTTTCGCAGCACCATGTGGTCCCAGCTTGATGCTTATATTGACATCACTTACAATGTTACCTAGACTAACTCTGGCGTGCCACAGGCATAATATTGCTAGGCCTAATGGGGGCCAAAGATGGAAAAGAACCAATAGGATCCATTTCATGCAGAAGACTGGCTGCCTGTCTGTGGTACTGACGATCTCGGAGCTGAGGAAAGGTGAGTAAAATAAATATATTTTTAATTATGCATTAGAGATGGAAGGGAACATATATACTAGTGTGGAAACCATGTATACCATGATGAGTGTCATATATACCAGACTGGGGAGCATATAAACCAGGGGGAGAAATATATATTCCAGAATGGGGACCATATATACCAGGATGGAGGACATATATACCAGGATGGAGGTCTTATATACCAGGGTCGGGAACATATATACCAGGATGGAGAACATATATACCAGGATGGAGGTCTTATATACCAGGGTCGGGAACATATATACCAGGATGGGAAACATATATACCAGGATGGAGAACATATATACCAATGTGGAGAACATATATACCAGGATGGGGAACATATATACAAGGATGGAGGACATATATACCAGGATGGAGAACATATATATCAGAAAGATAAATATATATTCCAGGATGGGGACATATATACCAGGATGGGGAACATATATACCAGGATGGGGAACATATATACCAGGATGGGGAACATATATACCAGGATGGGGAACATATATACCAGGATGGGGAACATATATATTAAGAGGAGAAATACATTCCCCGGTGGGGAAAATATATACCAGGATGAAGAACATATAAATCAAGAAGATAAATATATATACCAGGATGGGAAACATATATACCAGGATGGAGAACATATATACCAGGATGGAGGTCTTATATACCAGGGTCGGGAACATATATACCAGGGTGGGAAACATATATACCAGGATGGAGAACATATATACCAATGTGGAGAACATATATCCCAGGATGGGGAACATATATACAAGGATGGAGGACATATATACCAGGATGGAGAACATATATATCAGAAAGATAAATATATATTCCAGGATGGGGAACATATATACCAGGATGGGGAACATATATACCAGGATGGGGAACATATATACCAGGATGGGGAACATATATACCAGGATGGGGAACATATATACCAGGATGGGGAACATATATATTAAGAGGAGAAATACATTCCCGGTGGGGAAAATATATACCAGGATGAAGAACATATAAATCAAGAAGATAAATATATATTCCAGGATGGGGAACATATTTACCAGGATGGGGAACATATATCCAAGGATGGGGAACATAGATATTAAGAGGAGAAATACATTCCCAGATGGGGAACATATATACCAGGATGGGGAACATATATATCAAGAGGAAAAATATATATTCCAAGATGGAGACCATATATACCACGATGGGGAACATATATACAAGGATGGGGAACATATACACCAAGGGAAGAAATGAATATTCCAAAATGGGGACCATATATACCAGGATGGAGAACATAAACACCAAGATAGTGAATATAAACACTAGGCTAGGGGACATACATACCAGAATTACGGACAATATATACCAGGATTAGGGACATATATACCAGGATTGGGGATATATATACCAGGAAGGGGGTCATATATACCAGGATTGGGGATATATATACCAGGAAGGGGGGCATATATACCAGAATGGGGGACATATATACCAGGATGGGGGATATATGTACCAGGAAGGAGGGCATATATACTAGGATGGGGGACATATATACTATGTATACCAGTATGAGAAGCACATAAACCTTGATGGGGGATGTTTCTCCATAATGAAGGGGTAGGGGGATGAGTATGTCTTTTTTAGGCCCCTTTCACACTAGCGTTTTTTCAAATTGCGGAAGACCAGGCAGATTATCACATCTGCCACCTAATGGCCGCACTTGCAGTGCTCTTGCACCAAGCCCCATGCATTGTCTATGGGGCTTGTGGCAGATGTGGCAAGTTCGGTATAGCCGCGGTTTCGGAACTTATGGCAGTTGCGGTCGTTAGGCGGCAGATGCAGTAGATGCGATAAATCTCCGGATCGGCCACAATTTGAAAAAAACGCTAGTGTGAAAGGGGCCTTAGAATGGTACAAGGACTCGTACATCTGAGCAAATTGTACGGGGGCAATTTGCAGGTTCATACTTCGCACCATGGCTTATCCAACCCTACTTATGTCACTGGGCCTAACATACATATAGCGCACTGTGACGTTATAGCGGAAGATTTAGCATTTTCTAGCTGTAGGGACACATTAGTTATAGGTCTTTTTTTCCTTTTCTTGAATTATATTTATCACTCGCTAGATATAATAGTGTTATATATCACTGCAGTTTTGGACTAACCTCTGATATACAGCTCTATTGGACAATTTTGCACAGCATATGATTTAGCAGCGCAAATATGTTAAATTGTTAATGTCCCTTCCTAATAGCTGTACTGTTAAATGGGAAGCCCTTAAAACACAAAAAATACACAATAAATAGAAATTAACGGTCGTTAAATTGCTTTAAGACTCTACCTGGCAATCGGTATAAAATTGTAATCCCTGGCTGTTTCGTTGGTCTCTGAGGCCATAAAATTAGCCGTATAACCCAAAGATATCTGACATTTACAACTGCGCAGAAAAGCAATAGGTTACATCAACGTTCCAAACGCAAGGGTTCTTTTTTTTTTAAACAAAATGCAATGCAAAAGGCTGAAATATTATTTCTTATGTATAAAAAGTGTAATAAAGCTTAGTACAATATAAATTGTTATTATACATTAAAGTATAAAACAGATATTAGATATCAAGAGGAAAAAAAGAAGAAGCAAGGCTGTGCTAACTGGGTAGCAAACCCTTAACTCAAACTAAAGGGGAACAACTAGTACAGAACACTGCAACCTGATTTCTAGATCTGTTTAGCTCAAGACAAATGAACCTGTCACCTTGAAATACTATTTACCTGCAGAAATAGAGTTAACCTACAGGTAAGCAGTGCAAATTCTGCCTTGTTGCCTTTCTGAAAGTGCAGCTGCAGGGAGAAAATGAACTGACTTCTTCCCAGGAGCTGCCAGCTTTCAGTCATGGGATCTTGGATGGAGCAGCTTCAGTCACTGCAGTGGGGCACTTTGATTGACATCTATATATTAAGATTAGCTAGGCACACCAATAATGTGTAATAAATCTACAAGAAACAATCTCCTATGTTTTCATAGTGTTTTTATTTGTTACTGTATCACATCAAGTATTTGTAAAATGATGACGTTAACGTTTCGACCTTTTCGGCCTTCTTCAAGATTCTTAATACAAAAATCAAAAGAATAATAAACATCATTTTTTCCAGAAAAAAGGTTACATGATCGCATTAGCAAACACAAGTCCACCATTAGGTGCAGGCATACTCTGTTGCCTGTACCTTATCATTTTGTGCAACATGATCACAGAATCTCACAGTTACGCTTTCAGGTGGTGCCTCCAATGAGAAGGGGAGGTAATAGGGTTCAGAGGCTCAAGGACCGAGAGGCCTACTGTGGCCAAAAGTATTGACACCCCTGCAATTCTGTCAGATAATACTCAGTGTCTTCCTGAAAATGATTGCAATCACAAATTCTTTGGTATTATTATCTTCATTTAATTTATCTTCAATGAAAAAACACAAAAGAGAATGAAGTAAAAAGCAAAACATTGATCATTTCACACAAAACTCCAAAAATGGGCCGGACAAAAGTATTGGCACCCTCAGCCTAATACTTGGTTGCACAACCTTTAGCCAAAATAACTGCGATCAACCGCTTCCGGTAACCATCAGTGAGTTTCTTACAATGCTCTGCTGGAATTTTACACCATTCTTCTTTGGCAAACTGCTCCAGGTCCCTGATATTTGAAGGGTGCCTTCTCCAAACTGAGGGAGACCCAGCTTTCTCACACTGGGCTCTACATTATGCTGCAAAATGTGTTGGTAGTCTTCAGACTTCATAATGCCATGCACACGGTCAAGCAGTCCAGTGCCAGAGGCAGCAAAGCAACCCCAAAACATCAGGGAACCTCCGTCATGTCTGACTGTAGGGACCGTGTTCTTTTCTTTGAATGCCTCTTTTTTCCTCCTGTAAACTCTATGTTGATGCCTTTGCCCTTTGCTCTACTTCTGTCTCATCTGACCAGAGAACATTCTTCCAAAGCGTTTTAGGCTTTCTCAGGTAAGTTTTGGCAAACTCCAGCCTGGCTTTTTTATGTCTCGGGGTAAGAAGTGGGATCTTCCTGGGTCTCCTACCATACAGTCCCTTTTCATTCAGACGCTGACGGATAGTACGGGTTGACACTGTTGTACCCTCGGACTGCAGGGCAGCTTGAACTTGTTTGGATGTTAGTCGAGGTTCTTTATCCACCATCCGCACAATCTTGCGTTGAAATCTCTCGTCAATTATTCTTTTCCGTCCACATCTAGGGAGGTTAGACATCAATGTTTAATGTACCCGGATCTGTACAAACCGGTACAATCCGGTTTAATCTCGGTATAAAGAATCTGCTTAAAGCGGTCATGGACTCCATTTCAATCCAGTTCAACCTAACATGTTTGCTATGCAGCCGGATTGTCCCTGAATCGTTACAAAACCTGACCGGATACCAGATACCCGCTGTCAGCAGCGAGTATTACGAGCGACTCTACTCCTGTATTCTGTATTCGGTACTCGCCGAATATAGAATATGTTAATGTTACGTTACGAGATGGAGACAGCCTAGCGTGTTAGCTATGAAAATAGTGAAGAGCCAGCCCAGCATGTTATCCAATCATATTCAGTAATGCCGCAGCCATGTTGGTTGAGGCATTACTATGATTGGCTGCTGTCCATCGTGATGCCTATGTCATGTATGACAGGCAAGGCTGTATATAAGCCTTGCCCCTGCCATTTTGGGCACATTCCTATGACGATCTGAGCTAGTGTAGGGAGAGTTGCAGAAGATCCTAGAGAGTGTCAGTCAGTGTAGGAAATCCACCTCGAGAGTCCTCACATTTAACCCAAAAGCTCTTGTGAGAGCTACCAGGACGGAGGAGTACTGTAGAGGACTGTAGGCAGGGAGACAGGCAGGAGCAGCCTTGCAGTGCCACACAGCACTGACTTCAGAGCTTAGCTCACTCAGCTTTCCTCAGAGCTGAAATCAGAAGCTAAGAATTTTTTTTTCCAGCAGATAATTTTGGGGTCATATTTACCCCTGCAGCTTAATTTTTGCTAGGGACAGTGCGTAGCTGCTCTGCTACCTGACAGCACGCACGGTACCATCTAGCGGTGACGCAGAGAGCACCACAGTACGCCTTGGTGACTGCTGCCAGACCCCTTATAGGGTCCAGCAGCAGAGGAATCACTGCAATACTCGCTTCCCCATTCATTTACATTGGACTCGCTAGACTCGCAACGAGTAGCGAGTATCGGGATCCTACTCGTTAGAGTCTAGCGAGTCCGAGTAATTTAGTATTCGCCCATCCCTAATTACACATGGTTATATTAGGCATAGAGCATCAAGACCAGGCACTTAACTACAGTAGGTGCAGGGGTCCTGGATCCAAGGGGGCCCCAAATGTCCATTTGGCCTATAGAAAAAGATCAATGCCATTAAAGACTTTGTAATATTTGGGTGCCCTGTTGAAGGTTTTGCATTGGGGCCCATGAGCTTGAAGTTACATCACTGATCAGGACCCCCCCACGATCTGCAGGCAGAACAATCTATGAGTCAAATATCAATTACCCTAGGGGTATAAGGTTTATGGCGTCAAGAATAAAGGCGTATTAGCACAATGTGAACATGGCTTTATGTACTTTGTGGTATTTTATCTCTTTGCTTTTGCCCTTGACAGAAGCAAATCATCTTTTTTTGTGAGATAATGATGAAAGTGGTTATCGTACAAGATGCTTTACAAGCTTTAAAGGAGATTGATTGCCGGTTCTAGGCAGCCATGCTTGTTGTACTGTTATTTTTGATGTAAATAAAGTGCGAACCTGACAGAATATTAATATCTGTAATAGATTGCTCCCTGGAATCATCATATTTCCAGACCTCAGAAGCAGACAAGTCTTTAACAATGTGTTTAGTAAATCATTTAACGAAAGGTCAAGGCGGATGTTCATCCAACACAACCTCCGTCTATGATTAAACAAATCTGGTGAAGTCATTTGTAAATGGAGAGAAAGCAGAAGAACCAGCAACATGTCCTGAAAAATAATGAGCCGTTACCTTCATTAACTCAGATTTCAGTGACTGGAATACGTCAGCGGTTATGATCCTCGTCTGAACCTCAGAACTCGTGAAGAGGAGAAAGTAAGAATGACGACGGACTTTTGACCTAATTTTTCACTGTTTTCTACCTACGAAAGACGTTGATGTATCGTGGCTCGTTAAAGGGTGACAACAGTGACAGCGGATAATGACCTGAGTGATACAGTAAACAGCTGGAAATTACAGAGACAGACATTTATAACAACAAGCTCTTCTATGTATCATCACACACTTATAAAGCATCAAAATTGAGCGCATATTTTATGTTCTCGTTTCAGGAAATTAGTGATTGCGATGTTAGGTCCCTATTATTAATGCTGTTCCGTGTAGGAATGGGCTGATTCTGCTCATGGGTGGTAATATCACTGACGGAATTTTTTAATTATTACTCATTATTCTTTTGAGACTGCTATGGTATAAGCCAAGCACACTGTGACCCCAAAAAGTTTCAGGTGGAAGAAGGACCTGTGCTTTATAAAGGAGAACACAAAAGGCAACTACTCTATTAGTTAGTATGCGGAGCGTGTGGAAATGTAGCTCTAAAAAGAGCTGTTCTACAATGAAAATGCTGGATGTGACGTGTTGACTGCTTTGCAGTTGTGGCTTCCCTGCGTCCAGGAGGCCACAAAGGGAACTGCAGGCAGGCAGGTAGGACGACAGTTGAACACCAACACCCTCACGCCCACACAACCCACGTACAGTAGAGGGCAGCACCCAACCCGGAGCCTAGGAACTCTAAGCAGGCGAGGGGTGGTGGGTTTAGAGCAGTCAGTGGGCACACACGAACTCAGGTGATTGAAGGTAGAAATAGTGAACGGGGAGGAGAAAGGAGTCAGTAGGCTGAGGTAGGCTGAGCAGTAAAGACTGGATCAGACGTCCTGGCAAAGTGGGGTGTAGGAGCACAGAATCTGAACAGAGCCAGTGCGAGCCGCAGAGAGAAAGCACGTCTGAAGACAGTACCCCCAGGAGTGTGAGGGAAGAGAGGGACGGTGATACCGGGCCCTAGAACTACAGCCGAGATGACAGACTGCAGGCGGAGTAGCCCTCCTATGATGCTTGAAGACACAGTTGAGAGAGCCTGGTAGAGCCTCACATGGGAGGACTGCTGGAGGCTGGGCTAAGTAGAGTGTCGGCTCTAGAGGGGACCGTAGTTTCACCCGGCATCCCCAGACAACCGACGGGGGACCACAGCTTCACGTTAGGGTCGCTACCCCAAAGAACAGGCAGCTCAGTGACAACCAGGAGGACCCACAGGGGCCCGAGTCACCGCCATACTGTCCGGAGACGCACACCAAGCGAACACAGAAACAGAGAGAGTTAACAGCCCAGAAAGGACACAGAGACAGAGTGAGGGGTCACAAGGAGAGAGACCTGGCTGCAGAGAGTAAAGGGAACCCGGAGGGGAAAGTGTGCCCGTGTACTGAGAACTGAACTAAGACTTGTAACCAACTGAGAATTGTACTGAACTGTAACTTGTACTGGAGAACTTGAGAAGTAAACACGGTGAACCCTGAATCCGACTCTCTGTCTGTCTCTCCCTGAATACTACTCCCTCCATACAGGTTGCAGCAAATCCCCACCTGCAGAGCCACAGCCTGTCAGCTCCAGCACCGAGGAAGAATTCCTGCAGCATCTGGACAGTAAGTGAATTACACTCAGCACCAAGCCTGCACACCACACAATAGACTTTAACCATCACTGCCCCGGGGAATACAGTTCTGCCCACGGGAACTATTCCATCTCCGCTGCTATTACATCATCTCCGGAGGTTCTGCAGCAGCGGCGGCCCCATCAGTGGCCGCACACAGTGGGTGGCGTCACGACTGACATCCCCTGTAAATATCCCTTATTATTGCCAGGGCCCGGGACACGGTCCGGACCAGGACCACCCGTGACTTCCCCAGTAGCAGACCCGGTCCGATACGGAGTACCCCCGTCCCAGTGGGCTCTACCCAGTCAACATGTAATGCCGCTGTAGTATAGTCAGAGTTAATTTCCTTTGGCATTCCAGAGTTAACGCCAGAACACTGCTGCAGTCTATGCTGTTTGCGGCTCTGCAGGTGGAGGTGTTTGTCAGAGCTCTCATCTACACTCCCACAGTCTTTAAGTAGTTCTACTTCCCTGCTGCTGCTGTTCCCTTCCATTGGAGTTGCTGGATTTTCCCAGCCCATGGGTGGAGGTAGGGGCTCGTAGTCTAAGGCTGGTCAGGAGCTAAGGGCAAAGTTGGCAGCTTGGCCATCCTCACCTTCAGATGTAACTCCAAGAACAGGGTGAGCCAGAGGCCCCAAGTCAAGGTCAGACTAGTTCCCCAGTTTGCCTTTGTCCATCTTGCCACCTTGCCATACCACCATGTGGCACTGGAACACTACTATTTTGCCTGTACATGCTCCCCAATCTCTCCCTAGTTTCTACACTAATCTGAACTAGTTTAGACTTGATGTAGAATTGTGGCCAAAAGTATTGACACCCCGGCAATTCTGTCAGATAATACTCAGTTTCTTCCTGAAAATGATTGCAATCACAAATTCTTTGGTATTATTATCTTCATTTAATTTGTCTTCAATGAAAAACACAAAAATAATTGTCCTAAAGCCAAATTGGATCTAATTCCACCAAACATAAAAAAGGGGGTGGACAAAAGTATTGGCACTGTTACAAAAATCATATATATATTATTTAAATGTAAAGGAAAAGTATTAAAAACTGTTTACTTCACAAACTGTGCACGCAGAAAACATTATTTTCTTTCATACACATTTGTTTTACTTGTCAAATTTTACTTCCATTTACACCAAAACAATATGTTGTTCCCCTACAGGATCATCTCAATGAATTAGAATCTCAATAACAAAGTTCATTTATTTCAGTAATTCAATACATAAAGGGACACAGATCTATTATATAGAGTCATTACACACAGAGGGATCTATGTCATATGTTTATTTCTGTTAATGTTGATGATTAATGAAAACCCAAAGGTCATTATCTCAGAACATTAAAGTAGGGAGGATGAAGGGTCTGAGAGATAAAATATTACCTAAATAGGTTTCAGAGGCTTCACCTTGTGTGGTTGTGAGAGTCACAACCACTATAAAAGCAGATCACGGCTGCTGCAGTCCCCAGCGTGGTGTCTATAGAGTAAGGAGGAGGAAGAGTTGTTGGAATGTGTTTAGTGCAACAACCCTATTCCTGTCTATGAGTGTTGAGTTGCTAGATTTGTATGCTGTTTATAAAGTTAGATCAAAAAAAAAAACTCCCAGAGTCTCACACAGGAAGAGCATGTGACTGTATCTAGTTTCTGCAGATGCTGCACAGAGACTGAGACACACAAATGATCTATTCCTCATCTATTAAGCTTATCATATATTGTTCCTGATTGTTGCTGAATAAAGAAGTTCTGTTGTCAAACGCTTGGAGAGTATCGTGAGTAATCCTCTGCCAACAAGGGTTGAACACCGCGCTGCTGTATTCCTCGGGACATCAAAGGGTGAATATAATATTTATTTATTAGTCAACGCAATTTTGAACTCCAAGTAACATGGCAATATGATATTGATTTGTCCTGATGAAGGGGCCAGGGTGACCTGAGACGCGTTGACTAATAAATCAATATTATATTCACACTTTGATGTCTGGTGGAATACGGCAACAAAAACAAAAAGAGATGTCTGCTTTCCATGATACCTTTCTCCAATCATCAGGTTTTTTCTCCCCCCCATCTGATCCTCAGTCATTTTCCTCTTGGTCGGTGCACAAAATTAGATCTTGCCTGCCGAGATGAAGCCTCGATTATTGATATTAATGGCTACTTATTACTAATGGACGAATACGGAGATCTTCCAAGATATCTTGGCTGACGTTGGTCGCCTTCCTTCCATTTTATGGATGGCATTTTGTGCAGATCTTAGGCTCTTATTTTATATTTCTATTTTTACCGAAGGGTTTTAAAGTGAAGGGCAGTCATAAGCCATTTTATTAAAGCTATTATAGTTGAATGGCGACTCCAGACCAAGGAGCATAAATCTATCTTTAGCTTAATTGTATGCAAATAGCAAAAGCATAACAAGCGTGACCTATACAGAGATAGGGCCGGAATTAACTTTTGTTAGCTTTTTGTTATTTGACAAGGCGTAATATGAGGGATCTCATAAATCCAAATTATTATGCTTAGAGAACTTGCTAGCGCTGGGTACATTAGATCAGAGGAAATGCTTCAGATATTTGCAGAGAGGTAATATAATCATAGGCAATTGAATGAGACACGAGAGTGTGTAAGGCTAATTGAGGGGAAGACCTCATTTAATCAGAAACAGAAGGAAGAAAGTAAAGGATCATAAATCCCATTTGTTAGGGACTCCGGGTGTTTCAGAGACCGGACTAAATAATGGGTTTCACAGCAAAATGCAAACGGCCATTGTGGATACATGGGATTATACAGCTTGGATTAAATCGAAGTACTCGATTAAAAATTCCATTCAAGTCATTCCATCCAGGGAGATAGTGTCCTGACACAGAAGCCTATTAGCTGTACTCCTTGACAGGTTGGTCATGGAAGATCGGAACCGGAAGCTTAGTCTACAAGGAAGGATGAACATTGGTTTTCCTGATGTTTTGATGTGTATTGATGTCGTTTCTGGGATTACTATTATTATTTATTTGTAGAGCGCCATTGATTCCATGGTGCTGTACATGAGAGGGATGTAATGTACAAGGATTTTATGGTTGGATGAATGGACGGAATAAGGTGAAGAGGAAGACCAGCAAACCTATGTCTTGATACAATCAAGATATTGGTTGCAGAAGACCCCGGTGACTTTTCTCAGCTCAGACAAGACCGTGGGGGACCTATCTAGGCTTGGAGAAGATCATAGAGGACGTGTCTAGGCTTGGAGAAGATTGTGTTGGACCTATATCGGATTGGAGAAGACACGGTGGACCTATCTAGGCTTAAACAAGACCTTGGCGGATCTATAAAGGCTTGGAAAAGACTGTGGTGGAAGTATCTAGGCTTGGAGAAGACCGTGGTGGACCTATCTAGGCTTTGAGAAGACCCTATTGGGCTAATCTAGCCTTGAACAAGACCCTGGTGGATCTATCTAGACTTGGAGAAGACCGGGGTGGAACTATCTAGGTTTGAAGGAGATACAGGTGGAACTTTCTAGGATTGGAGAAGACCTTAGTGGATCTATCAAGGCTTGGAGAAAACCCTGGTGGACCTATCTAGGCTTGAACAAGACCCTGGTGGATCTATCCAGGCCTGGAGAAGACAGTGGTGGACCTATCTAGGCTCGGAGAAGACAGTGGTGGACCTATCTAGGCTTGGAGAAGACCATGGTGGATCTATCTAAGCTGGGACAAGACCCTGGTGGACCTATCTAGGCTTGGAGAATACCCTGGTGCAGGGGTGTAACTAGGCTTCATGGCGCCCGTGGCACAGCTCTATTTCGGCAGCCCCCCGGGTAGGTGAGGAGCGGGGGCGGGGGGGGCGGGGTCGGTGCTGTCATCTCCAGCTTTCAGCCCCGCTGCCCTGCAGCCTTGGTTCTGAGGACCGGGGGGTGTTATTATACCTCATAGTGTGTGTAGAGTAGGACGGGCCGGACGACTCAGTCAGAAGGAGGGACGCAGGAAGGCTGCAGCAGCTCCTCTTCTTCTGCTCTGTCCCACTGTAGCGCGCCGCGCGCTCACTGTTTGCGGCGCGCCGGGTGACGTCATCCGCCGCGCGGCCGCGACGTGACTAGGGGGAGGGGGTGTGTGGAAACTGCTGCCAGGGGGTGGACCAGCAGGGCGGCGCGCAATATGGAGGGCGACGTGGAGATTTGTGCCGGCGCTGTAGTCACCCACCGCCGGACGCCTGACAATTGACATGATGGCATCGGCGCGGCGGCGCCCCCCCGCAGAGTTGCGCCTGGTGCAAACGGTCCAGCTGCACCCCACTAGATATGCCCCTGCCCTGGTGGACCTATCTATGTTTGGATAAGACCCTGGTGAATCTATCTAAGCTTAGAGAAGACCCTGGTGGATCTGTCTAGGCTGCACAAGATTAATCTGCATACATATATCAATTCGCCATTGCTCAAGAACTAGATTAGGCTAGTAATAATAATGTAAATATATTAATTTTGTCTTCTGGTCTTAAGTCTAAGCATTTGTTGAATGATGGGATGATGGGATGGGAAGCATTTGTTGAATGATGGGGTGTAGAAGTAAATGTTTTCTTCTTTCTTCAATAAAAAGGTAATACTGGTGGCCGAAGAACACCTTAACCTTAGACAAATATTTGATTAAAAAATCCATTTATGTCCTTATATCAAGGGAGATACTTTCCTGACATGGATGAATATTAGCTGTACTCCATGACAGGTTAACTATGGAGGATCGGTACCATAAGCTTAGTGTGCAAAGAAGGGTAAACATTGGTTATACTGATGTTTCGATGAGTATTGATGTCAATTGTGGGATGTAATGTAGAAGGATTTCATGGTTGAAAGAATGGGTGGAACAAGGCAAAGAAAAAGACCAGCAACCTGATGGCTTGATACTGTCAAGATAAGATTAGAGAAGACCTTAGTGGACTTGTTTGGGCTTGGAGAAGTCCCTGGTGGACCTATCTAGGTTGTGCAAGACTGATCTTCCTACAGAGCCTTTATCCATCAAATTGCCATGTTTCAAGATTGAGTTGAAGGCTGTTAATAATAATAAACTAATATTTTAAATATATGTATTTTGTATTGTAGTTTTAGTTCTAACCCTTTGTGAAATGATAGGTTGCAATAAGCAGTAGACGTAAATGTTTTCTTTCTGCCCAGTTAGATAGGAAGGTGCTACTACCGGTGGTGGCCCTAGAGTAGCCCAGCTTCAGAGATGAGCAGTACAGGTAAGATTTGCTTGTTCGCAGGGATTACCTGGTGAATTCAATTGAAAAAGTAGTAATTTTGACACATTTATTACCCACTTTATGCTTTGGGATATGTGCAGATCCTCAAGAATAATGTAATATGTAAAAACCAGCGTAATCATTGCTCACCTCTCCGACCCCTCTGGTCCTTGCCGTCACCCGTCCGATCCTGTCCTCATCTGCTTGCCAACTGGAGTGCTGAATTCCCTGGGCCTCTCACCCTGTCACGCTGGACACAGGGGATGTCCGGCTACTATGTGTGACAGTGTCGCATTGACGAACAATGTCCAGCACACAATATAAAACAACGAATGGAGAGACACCGGGGAAATAAATAGAGCAGAGGGCCCTGCTCATAGGCAACGCGGAAAAGGTGTCCTCCTGCACTCACATGTGGATGTGCCCTAATCTCCCTACCATCCCTATACGAGTTCTTTCAACTTGTCGCCGAGCAGGATACCTAGGCACTGATGTCAGCCCTCAATAGGGAATGGCCGGCAGGAGTTCTAGTCCTAACCACTGCAATAATACAAAAAGAGTGAAGTGGAAATTGATAAGATAACAACAAGGCTGCTTCATGCCTGCTACCTAGGTCTTTAACAGCAGATGGCTTATCAGTAGTCAGCTCTCCAGAGAACTTCTTTCTTTGCAGGAAGTTTGGCTAGGAATGGTCAATGACCAGCAAAACATGCTGGAACCATGTGACTATATAAAGGAAATGGGAGTAATCACAGAGTGGCCACACCTGTACAAGAACTAGCTAGCTTGCTAGCAGCAGAGACTGACATTAAGTCCTAAACTGAAACACGTTTAATATGAAGTCTTAATACAGACATGAGACAGAGGTACCAAACTGGTCACAAGTCTCCAAAGGAAGAGAGACCATCATGACACACCCATAGCCAAGAGTCTTCTGTGCACATGAGCAGTACCAACTGGCCATCAGAGCTATGATGTCAATTACAGGCCGACTTCATCTTTATAGGTGGGAGAATTTACACAATTGGTCGCTGACTACATACTTTTTTTCCCACCGTGTAAGTGTGCATTGAGCTGAGAAAATCGATCAGATGAAAGTTAAATTTATGTTTCAGTTTTCAGGAATTTAATGAACCCAGTGAATGAAAACAATTTGTGAATAGCTTTCCTGTGATTGACCAAAGAAACAAATTGTCACTTCACGGAGGAAGTAGAAGAACTCTAGTGCCACCTATTGAAAGTAGCAATCCTAGAAGTCATAATTGACTCTTTACCAAGCCTTTCCTGCAATGCAGCATCTGCAGATTGAGATTCTGAAGAAGGCATACATCCTTAGTCATATTGAAAGGCTTGTTAGAGTCATATATGACTTTTAGGATTGCTACTTCCAATAGGTGGCACTAGTGTTTGTTCACTTCCTCCCTGAAGTGACAATGTACATATTTCCAAAGAAGAATTACCATACAGCTAAACGTTTCCTCACTGCTGGCATGCAAGATTAAATCTCTACAAGGAGAATAGCTATTCCCTCTAACTAAAAAAGGCCACAACCATTTTACACATTTCAAAAAATTGTATTAGCCAGTGAAGGATCGAATCGTCTTGGCATCAATCACATTTCCTATAATATTCTGCAGCCCATAATTAAGGACAACCATAGCCTGTATGAAAGCAGAGGCAGGAAATGCAGCAGCCATTTGATGGTGAGTCTGGATAGTGAGTGAACATCAATGCTAACAGCATAGGCATAGAGTTTAAAAAGTAAAGCTATAACACGGTACAAAGAGTGTGTAATAGCACATCAGTGAATAGGGGCAACCGTCCCTTTGCCCATACTCATACATATCGAAGGCACTTGTTATGATTCCTCTACTCAGTGCATCTAGCATGCTATCAGTTTATGTTTGCTGTAACTATGAAATCTGGGCTTGCTGAGCTGACAGTTTAGTGAGTAGCAGCTCAGTTGTTCATTCTAGCACTGGGGCATGATGTATTGTCGATGTATTGTGTGACAGATCAGTCATCCAATCTTATTCTGGGAGGTTATAGGTTTATTCAGGTATTTCCTGTTCCCAGTGATTGCCAGCTACTTTGCTGAGCAGTTTCTCCCACAACTCTGCCAGTTGTAGCATTCTGTTCAGTGGTGCTTGTTGACCTGTATTTCTGTGCTGTTTAATTGATCTATCGGTGCCTGACCATTGAGGTAGTTTTGACCATCTACTTGTTTATCTTTTTGCTCTTATCCGCTACCATCCGATTATTCTCACTTTGGAACATGAAGTAACTACACATTTGTTTATCCCATTAATCCTTCATTTGCTCTCCCGGCACCTGACCCTGAAACCCTTGACTACCCTGAAATTGTCATTAGTGACTGGCGTCACACCACTTTAATATTGCTAAGACCGTATGGGGGATAAGGAGCTTTAAATAGGTTTGGTACAGTCCTAGTAGATCTCAGAGTAACATACATGTTTTTCAGGGCTTTTGTGGGGTTGGAAGTAGTTACGATTTGCAGCAAATTGAGTAGCTGTGAATTAAATTTCTCTTTAAAAGTTCAGCAAAGATGGTGGATACAATTCTCAAAATTTGCTCATCTCTACATAAAGTATTAACATTTCTCAAACTGGTATTATCCCCAATCCAAGAAACTCCAACATTTCATATTACAAATATCACAGTTCTTTGTAATATTGGTTGAATGGCCTAAGAATAGGAGTGTCCATTGTGGAGACACGGGGGTCAGGGGGTGCTCTTGTCCTCTGGCTCGGCCGCCAAAGACTGCATGGATCAGAGCTCATCCTACTGAACACCCAAACTCCTTAACTGGGCAGAACACTACTCAGACAATAAAGGGTGATCGAACCACACAATGGTACGACTTTTTTGGATCCCCAACAAAGATATATAAGACATAATTTCCCTTCTGAATAATGTAGACAGAGGGGGTGAGGTAACTTACATTCAATTAGGAATCCATACACTGAGGACAATAGGGTTCCGAGTAGATTGGCAAGAAACAATGACTTAAAACATGAACTAACAATCAAAAGACCAATGTGTCTGACCAAATTAGAACATTAACCCATGGCAAGCACATAATTTCCTCTGAATAATGTAGACAGAGGGAGTGAAGTAAGTTAATTCAATTAGTAATCCATACACTGAGGACAATAGGGTTCCGAGTAGATTGGCAAGAAACAATGACTTAAAAACATGAACTAACAAACAAAAGACCAATATGTCTGACCAAATTAAGAACATTAACCCATGGCAAGCATTGAGAAAAACTGTATTATTGACTAGCCCAGGGCAATACGGGGACTCGGGTGTCTGGGCCCTCTGCTGTGGTTGGGATGTCATTTGTGGCTTGCCCAGACCCGTGGCCCTGGTGGTCAACTAAAAGGAGGTAATTGAAATGGAAATAAAAGTTTGTAAATTTATCGTGACGCCACCCGCAGATTCTGGTGATATAGCACCAGCGCCGCTTCAGACCTCCGGAGGGCAATGGTACAGCAGCCGAGATGGTACAGCTCCCTGCAGGTAGAGCTGGCCCTCTGGGGCAGGGATGCACCTGTAGTGAAGGAAATGCTGATGGTGGAGATAAACCAGTTGCAGTGCAGCAGTGAAATAAGCATACGGAGACTCTGTCACTCTACTCGGGTACTTTACTGGAACAATGCTGGTGGTGGTACAGTTCACATAGGACAACAGTTGTTAGGTAAGGGTAGCCAGCTGGGTAGTCACAGTGGGCTGCAAGGTCTCTCGGAGTCTTCCGTGGTATGCCTTCCTTGCTCTGACCCGTGTCCTGCTGCTTGTCCGGGAACAGCCCGCTTAGTACCAGGCCCCTTTGGGGTGCTTTCTGAGTGTCCCGGCTTCCTGCTCTCCTCTCTCCTGCACTGGAACTTGACCCCGGTGGGTTACCTGGTGTGACTAATTCCTTTCTGACAGGGTGTCGGAACCGGTAGACGGACCTGTGACGACCGGTGTTACAACTCAAGGACTGAACTCCCTGTGCCGCGTCTTCGGAACCGGCACTCTGGTGTATGGACCAGGGTTCCCTCCCGGAGTATGGATGCTCTGATTCACCAGGTCCCCTCCTTCAGTCTGGGCTGCCTGTTTTCTCTCTCTTCAGGTCCCCTCTCTCGGAGTTCCCTTCTCTCTCTCAGGGCTCCCGTGCTCCTTCTTCCCTCGAGGCAAAACTAGAATCCCCCGTGTTTCTACCTCCCTCCTCCCTTACCTCCCCTCCCGGGACTAGTCTCCAACCATTTTTCTAGGTGGGTGTGTGGGAGTGCTGGGATGGGAGCCACCTACAAACCCTACATTCCCACTGTGACAGGCGTAACTGCATGCTCATTTATGGGTGCAGTACCTCAATTATGACGCCTGACCAGTTGGGCGCCACATTCCCCCTTGGTGGAATACACTCGTCCATGAGTGTGGTTAACTGGGGTACCGGTAGAGTGAAACTTTCCTTTTTTTTTTTTCAATAAACAATAACGGGTAACATATTTACATGGGATGCACCAAACTTATAACGTTGCAAAATATAAAAAAAAATATTAACTTTAAATTCTTCGGCCTCATGGGGACTGATATCTGCATGGGCCCAGTGGTAATTATTGTCCTTCACAGTCCAGTGTGTCTTATCACCACTGGGCCGCTTGGATTAGAACATTATTATGTAACGGACTTAGAGTTCTCACGAAAGTTTATGAGGTTCAAAAGGGCCAAAAAGGTCAAAAAGGGACGGTCTGCATACATTATTCAAACTTCAAAAAGAAAAATGCACCAGATACATTACATTACCATCGACTGATCCCACCAATATCAATAACGTGGCCGACAATATAATGTGTACAAAAGCCTCCTGACTCCTCTTCAACACATCATTTGTGGGAGATAGGAATCCAGCATGATCAATTTTGGACTGGTCATCCTTTTTGTTCTCGGCAAGATAAGACGGGAGAAGTTTGGCTGTGGGTCTCTAACAGAGAATGACATTGCAGTTGAACTGGGATCAGCCTCCTATCACAGATGACCGTGATGGGAGGGATAAAATCACACACACCAGCAGTCCAAGCATGACCAACATTTTCCATTTATTAGAGGGAGTAAACACATTTTTATACTGTATCTTTTTGGATACAGAAAAGAGATAAGATGCAAAACGTACGTGTCCTATTGGTTGTAGAAAAAAATATGATACAAAACATAAGCATCTCATTGGTTATTAGCAATTCACTACTGAATGGAAATATTTTAATCTAATGATTGGATGTTCATTACAAACCAATGTGTTCACATCTCAAGCCTTTGTTTTACATAGTGTGGGCATACTGCCATGAGGGACAATGAATTGAGACATTACCTTCCTTTATCTGCAAGATGTTTCAAAGCCATAGATAGTGTTCCTTTTTTAAGATTAGTGCAGTGTAAAAACTAGTGTGGATATCTCAGGAATCTAATGGCGTGTGAGCAAAGACACGACTGAGACAATGTATTAAAGTGGAAGTCTGTATTTACACACATGGCAAAATACAGATGTAAAATTGCAGCAAACAAAGCAGAGTTCATAAATCGTGTAGGTAATAGTCATTCAGTGATGCCAAAAGGAATAGTCTCTTAGTAACAGTTTATTCACAGTGATGCCAAATGGAGTCTCTAAGGAGCAAGACAGGAAAAAGGAATGAGTTAGATGTTAGACACAGCTCTCTGATGCGTTTCTGTGCTTACATAGAATGACTAAGAATGCAATAAACGTTGGAAACGGGTCAGAGAGCTGTGTGTAACATCTACCTTACCACTATGATATCCTTTTAAGGATATGTAATAAAATCCAAGTTAATTTTAATACATCTGCATGTGCCGGGTGATTCATTTATCTTGTCCTGTAAGCACATTGCACTAACATCAGTGGAATCCAGCACTCTGGAGAAATTGCACCAGGTGGTGCTTGCATATGGCAGTGCAATCCTGGGAGTTTCAAGCAAGGGGAGCTCTAAATTACTTTTTTTGTTCCAAATCAGTTAGTAACAGTTCATACTGGATGAGGCTGATAAATGAACATTCTATAGGCAACAATTCACACCCTGGAAGCCCTGGAACCAGCAAATTCTCTGAGAACAAGTCCAGAACTCGATGCAGTGCAGAGTAGCTAAAGCAAAGTCCCAAACAGTCCTAAGCACTGCTACTGCAATAAAATAAACTAACAGAATAGCTGCAGTAGAGCTTTCAGAACAGATTGAGTTAACATGAAGCGAGGACAGGCTGGCCAAAGCTGAACTAGAGACACACACACACAACCTAAAGCAGCTTGGTGAAGGAGACAAACTGGAAGCAGACGTAGTTTAGCTGAACATCAGACTACTGGAAAGAGCCGAACAGAAATAGCTGGAGGAGGAGCACAAACTTGAGAGGCAAAAAGGATCCAAGATTCAAAGCACAATACTCAAGCAATGCCGACTAGATGGACTGGAGATTATATAGGCAGGAAAGCAGGAACACATGGACAGGAACAAGGCAGTGTAAACCATCTTGGATAAGGGTGAGGAGACACTAAGGGTAATCTGAAGAGCCGGAGTCCTGACATACATATTGTTGAATGTATCTTTTTAGACATTCAAACAGAATTCTGTTGTATGTTCTGAACTTACATAGGAAATAAGATGGATGTTATTCCAAAAATGGATGCTACTGTAGAGTAAAGGAGTTTTCAGCAGATGCAGCGCTCCTGTTTATGGAGGAGACGGGAGAGATATCTCATGGACAAATAACCATCTGAATAATGGTATATCCCACTGCTATGTAGTGTGTATATTTTTCAGCCTTGTCCTTATATTTTGCCTATCTTGGTGCATGTAGACGACTCTCATATTTTTACTGCATGTGCTAAACCTTTTATAGATTCTTATGTGATCCTGTGTCCAAGCAAAAAACTTTTCCTTTCTTATTTGTTTGTTGCTAATGTGCTCAATTACCACCGACAATGCATTTGTTAAGATTACAATAAAAAACGGCGCCGCAAAGAAAATTTCCATATCTTATACCAACATACATTTAAAAGAGAAATAAAATTCAATTATTATGTTTGCACAATTTGTTTAAAAGGATTGTTTTCCATTTATCTGCAAAAGTAATCTTAGTATCCAACATGTTCTTATTGTAATTTTCTTACCGCCAATGGATAAATGGAAGTTCTGCTTGGGTGGAATTTGTATTTCAAGAAAACAAGAACAATATGAAGAAACAAATTCATGAGACAAAATACATAAAATGTCCTATTAGGATAGATGAGGGATTTACCATCTACTGTGGTCAAAGGACGATATTGTCATATTAAACTAATCCGAAGGGTCACAAAAGTATATTCCATAGAGTCTCATTAGTATAAGTTCTACTTCCAGACTCACTTATCAAAAGTGCCGAGTGAGTAGTGAAATATTGGTAATCGCTCGTAACAAGTAGTTTTCAATACTCGCGAACTAGTCCGAATAGCGAGTCCAATGTAAGTCAAGAAGTGATAGGCTCTGCCAACACACATCCGGCTATAAAACGAGCATTTCCAAGACAGGGAGGGAAGGTGGACGTTTTGCATTTTCACTGTATAAAACACCTTACTGCTCCCCCTTAGGGGCCCGTCACACGGTGCCACATCGCCGGAGATGTCGGCGGGGACTGGTGGTAGCGCGCACGCTTTTGGCACTCCGCCAGCGTCGCCGCCCCCTGTTTACACGTGGAGACACCTCCGGTGATGCACCGGCGAGCTGACAGTCAAAACCCCAGCGGCGATGCAGTACAGTGGGAGCCTATGGCTTCCATCGCCTGCCAGGTCGCCGGCGGCCGTTTACATGGGGCGATGTTTACACATCGCCCCAGATCGGCTGCCTGGTTTCAGAGCACTGCTCTGAAACCAGGCAAACAGTAAAAGGTGTCGCCATCGCCTAATTACATTAGGCAATGCAGGGGCGATATCGCTGCTGATAGGCCACACCCCTGCATCGCCTAACAAATCGGCGGAACCGTCACCACGTGTGACGGTACCCTTAGAGACCCTAACATTCAATCTGCTCTCCTTGACGTGCCAGCTCCCATTGTGTACTGAAGGGAGACGGCAATATGTGTCAGATCGATAACGATGGACACATCACTCACGAGCACCAGCGATACTCTCCGATAGTGTTGAGCCACCACCCTAGTGTTCTAGTACAATTCGATTCGTCAAATGGGAGGTGTGTTGGTCGAATGTTCGTCGAATGTTCGTTGAACACCCTCGAACACACTAAAACACTAGTGTGGTGGTCAATTTCAGTTCCTTAATGTATATACAGTGTATCGCGAACACTGTAGTATTTGTGCGAGTAGCGAATAATAACGATTACACTCGCTCTCAGAACTGAATGTGGCTCACGACCATCTCTCAAAGCTGAATGTGGCTCACGACCCTCTCTCAGAGCTGGATGAGGCTCACGACCCTCTCTCAGAGCTGGATGAGGCTCACGACCCTCTCTCAGAGCTGGATGTGGCTCACGATCCTCTTTCAAAGCTGAATGTGGCTCACGATCCTCTTTCAGAGCTGAATGTGGCTCACGATCATCTCTCAGAACTGAATGTGGCTTTCGACCATCTCTCAGAGCTGAATGTGGCTCACGA
Source organism: Allobates femoralis (assembly GCA_033576535.1). Lineage (NCBI taxonomy): Eukaryota > Metazoa > Chordata > Amphibia > Anura > Aromobatidae > Allobates > Allobates femoralis. The sequence goes on from JARQOC010000005.1 coordinate 22,275,830, forward strand.
CCCTCTCTCAGAGCTGGATGTGGCTCATGACCCTCTCTCAGAGCTGGATGTGGCTCATGACCCTCTCTCAGAGCTGGATGCTGCTCTCCACCCTCTCTCAGAGCTGAATGTGGCTCACGACCATCTCTCAGAGCTGAATGTGGCTCACGACCCTCTCTTAGAGCAGAATGTGGTTAACGACCCTCTCTCAGAGCTGGATGTGGCTCATGACCCTCTCTCAGAGCTGGATGTGGCTCATGACCCTCTCTCAGAGCTGGATGCTGCTCTCCACCCTCTCTCAGAGCTGAATGTGGCTCACGACCATCTCTCAGAGCTGAATGTGGCTCACGACCCTCTCTTAGAGCAGAATGTGGCTCACGACCCTCTCTCAGAGCTGGATGTGGCTCACGACCCTCTCGCAGAGCTGAATGTGGCTCACGACCCTCTCGCAGAGCTGAATGTGGCTCACGACCTTCTCTCAGAGCTGATGGTGGCTTTGAAGATCAGAAAGGTTGGTGACCTCTGCATTAGAGAGAAGATCATGAGGCATCTTTAGACCCCATGAGTCAAATTGCTACACAGGAGTCTTATGTAGGGACAATTATCTGTACTAACGCTTTGTTGACGAGGAATTGACTTGACTCTTAATTCTCATAACTTTGAAAAACAACACAATCATTCTTCAATTTCTGAAATCCCGACTACAGCTCACTACACGACAGGCTGCCCATAAATGTTCAGCAACTTGGTTTCTGCACATGAATCAAAAACCAAATTGTATATTTTTGCATCTCTCTTGTGCTCCGAAAGTTAAATCATCTTTATCTAATGAACAACAAAGTCATAACCGAGTCATTTTACAGGCAAGAATCTTGTAAAACACGTGATGTACATTAATATGCAAACTGTTTATGAGCTTGTTAGCTCATTAGTGGATGAAGCTGTGTGCATATTGATAATATATTAAAATATTGAGACAGTCAACAGAGCCGTGTCCGGAACAAGTCAATTAGAAATGTATATGAGCATCAGAGAGATAGACGCTAACCCCATTAAGAGCTGAAACATTTCAAGACCTTTTTCATCACAGATAGGGCCAGTTTAAGGAATCTAAATTACTAGGGCATAGGAGGCTTGAGGAGGCTTGTGGAGAAGGGGAAAATGTTGAAAATTTATCAAAAAAAATCTGAAAAATATCTTCTTTGGGGTCAACGTACAGTGAAGGAAATAAGTATTTGATCCCTTGCTGATTTTGTAAGTTTGCCCACTGACAAAGACATGAAGAGTCTACAATTCTAAGGGCAGGTTCATTTTAACATTGAGAGATAGAATATCAAAAATAAAATCTACAAAATCACATTGTCTAGATTATTTAATTGTATTTGCATAATTATTTGATCCCCTATGAACAGTTAGGCCGGTTTCACACTGCGGGTCAGATCCGATCCGAGGCTGTCAGGGATGAACCTGACAGCCCCGGATCGGATCAGCACACAGAACCGGAGGGCTAATATGCCCTCCGGTCCGGTGTGCACCCGCACGCAGCTGCCGGTGCTGATGAATCAGGACCGCGACTGGCAGGGAGCTAGCCGCGGTCCTGAAACAACTGTGGCGTGCAGCCGCAGTGGTCCGGTACCCGGATCCTCCCGGACCGGTGCAACCCGGCCCCATAGGCTCCCATGTTAGGGAGCGCCGGATTGCCCCGGATCCGGAAGGGTCCAGGAGAATCCGGGTATTGGCAATTAGAGGAGATATTCTCCTCTCGGACACAGAAAGGCTGCAAGCAGGGTTTTCGTGTCCGTGAGAGAATTCTGAATTCTCCCGCATTGTCCTGGACAGATAGAAACCGGATGGCAGAGAGCTGCCATCCGGCTTCTATCTGTCCCCATAGGCTACTATATGGCCAAAATCCGGTCCGGGGCTGTCCGGTTTAGGCCTCTTGCACACTAGTTGCGGTGCTGCGGAGTAAATTGCGGCTGTCAGTGCGGAGTCTAATGCGGACGCTATTGCAGTCTATTGTGGACGCTATTGCAGACTGCATTGCGGATCCCATTGCAGATACTCTCTGATGGTCATGTGGTTTCCCCCCTCCCCTCTTTTGGTCATGTGGCTGCCTCTGCTGAGGTCACTTCCTTTCTTTTCCTGGTTTCCACGGAGATCAGAGCTTCAGCTGAGACACACTTCCTGGGAAGAAACAGGAAACACCCGCCCCTACAGTGTGCGTAGTGCGGTGCCACAGCAATTGAATTGCGGCCGTGCCGCACCCCATTCATTCCAATGGGATGCGGCAGTTCGGCGTCCGCACTGAAAATGGACATGCCGTGGACGGAATTCCGCACCGCAGCATGTCAAAATGCCGGCCGCAATGGCACACTGTGCCATTGGGCCAGCATTGCCTGGTCTCATTGTGGAGTCCGCATGCGGCAGCCGCATGCGGACTCCGCAATGCCACACCGCCAGTGTGAAGCCGCCGTTACACGGACAGCCTCGGATCGGATCAAACCTGAATGTGAAAACGGCCTTGGGGCCGCTTCACATTGCGGCGTGATCCGGTCCGGTGCTGTCTGGGATGACCCAGACAGCCGCGGACCGGATCAGCACACAGCACTGGAGGGCTATTATGGTCTCTGGTCCGGTGTTCCCGCTGCTGATAAGTCAGGACTGCGAGCGCCGTGCTCCTGACCTGTCAGCGGCTGCAGCTGCGTGCGCAGCACTCCGGACCAGAGGGCATAATAGCCTACCGGTGCTATGTGCTGATCCGGTACGTGGCTGTCTGGGTCATCCCGGACAGCACCGGACCAGATCACGCCGCAGTGTGAAGTGGCTCTTAGGAGTTCTGGCTCCTACAGACCAGTTAGACGCTCCTAATCAGCTTGTTACCTGCATTACACACAGCTGTCTTACATTGTCACCTGTATAAAATACTCAAAAGAGCGGGTAGCTGTGGGTACCACTCAATACAAAAAGGATCTGCCCCTAACATGTCAATCATACAGTATGCAAGAAAAGAGGTAAGCTGACATGTAGAATTAAGGGCAATCACTATAATATTAAAAAATCAAAAATGTATTAAGCACCTACAGCACAAGACAAGGACAGTGTTTAAAAACAATTAAAAAGGGTAATTAAAAAGAGCCCGTACATCAATGCCCCCTTCCCCAATTTTATTATATTAAACAAAAGAGTGTAATCACGGCAGAAAATATAACCAAAGGGCTGTGACACAATCTAAACAACCGTATAGCTGCACGCCTTCAATCCCTGCATACAAGCATTGTAACCTCAAACCATGCGTAACAGGTTCAGCAAGGAAGGGTCTACAACCCCATTAATGAAAAATGTATCCCAAGAGCTCTGCTGATTCAATACTCAAAAATCCCCTCTATTCCTATTACATATATACATAGTAAAAGGCACAGATTACACAACTCACCCTAGTTGGTACAAAATCAATTCCTAAGGGATACATACAGACCCACCTTGCCCTGTCCGTGGTCAGCGGTAAGGCAATATATAGTTGAAGTATAAATAAACAGAGAGATAATGGCGTCAGAAATCAACGCCACACAGCTAATGTTTAGGGGAGGGGACCCAAGCAAAACCCCACACGTTCCGTCACGGGGTTGACTTCGTCAGGGGTGAGTCCAACATCATGTGCTTGTTCGGTCTATAAATACCTTATGTCGGTGCATATGAAAATGAGCATATGAGGAGCATCTGCGTGTAAATGCCGCCGAGCGCTCAGCACACTCTGGCATTTCCGGAAGTCGTCACAGCCAGGACGGCGTCCCAGGATTCTATGTGTCATTGTCACAGTGCATGCGCAACATGAGGAGGGGAGGGAGGAGAGAGTACCAATATGGCGGTAACGCATGCACCCGTCATATCAATCCAAAAAGGGCATAGTAATACAAAGAATATTCTATATTCTTGTACATAGGGCAGTATTATAGTAGTTATATTCTTGTATATAGGAGCAGTATTATAGTAGTTATATTCTTGTATATAGGGGAAGTATTATAGTAGTTATATTCTTGTATATAGGGGCAGTATTATAGTAGTTATATTCTTGTACATAGGGGCAGTATTATAGTAGTTATATTCTTGTATATAGGGGCAGTATTATAGTAGTTATATTCTTGTATATAGGGGCAGTATTATAGTAGTTATATTCTTGTATATAGGGGCAGTATTATAGTAGTTATATTCTTGTATATAGGGGCAGTATTATAGTAGTTATATTCTTGTATATAGGAGCAGTATTATAGTAGTTATATTCTTGTACATAGGAGCAGTTTTATAGTAGTTATATTCTTGTATATAGGGGCAGTATTATAGTAGTTATATTCTTGTACATAGGAGCAGTATTATAGTAGTTATATTCTTGTACATAGAGGCAGTATTATAGTAGTTATATTCTTGTACATAGGGGCGGTATTATAGTAGTTATATTCTTGTATATAGGGACAGCATTATAGTAGTTATATTCTTGTATATAGGGGCAGTATTATAGTAGTTATATTCTTGTACATAGGGGCAGTATTATAGTAGTTATATTCTTGTATATAGGAGCAGTATTATAGTAGTTATATTCTTGTATATAGGGGCAGTATTATAGTAGTTATATTCTTGTACATAGGAGCAGTATTATAGTAGTTATATTCTTGTACATAGAGGCAGTATTATAGTAGTTATATTCTTGTACATAGGGGCGGTATTATAGTAGTTATATTCTTGTATATAGGGACAGCATTATAGTAGTTATATTCTTGTATATAGGCGCAGTATTATAGTAGTTATATTCTTGTATATAGGGGCAGTATTATAGTAGTTATATTCTTGTATATAGGGGCAGTATTATAGTAGTTATATTCTTGTATATAGGGACAGCATTATAGTAGTTATATTCTTGTATATAAGGACAGCATTATAGTAGTTATATTCTTGTACGTAGGGGCAGTATTATAGTAGTTATATTCTTGTATATAGGAGCATTATTATATTAGGTATATTCTTGTATATAGGAGCAGTATTATAGTAGTTATATTCTTGTACATAGGAGTAGTATTATAGTAGTTATATTCTTGTATATAGGAGCAGTATTATAGTAGTTATATTCTTGTATGTAGGAGCAGTATTATAGTAGTTATATTCTTGTACATAGAGGCAGTGTTATAGTAGTTATATTCTTGTATATAGGAGCAGTATTATAGTAGTTATATTCTTGTACATAGGAGCAGTATTATTATTATTATCTTATATATAATTGCCGTAGCTCACTTCCGTCATATTCGGCGCTACTTCCGTCGTCGAAGACATGGCTGCCAAACGGAAGTAGCGCTACGGCAACTATATATAACAACAATACAACAATACAATAGAATATATAGTCAAGCCAGGGCCGGTGCCACTACAGGGGCCCACCGCTGCCCACACACATTGTCAATGCTTCCCTGCATTCTCTGCATTCTTCTATCTTCTGAGGCAGGCCGGCAGGCAGCCCCTGTCCCTGTCACTAAGGCCGCGGTCGGGTATCCAGGGGGCGTGTCCGCACCACTCCCCCAGCAACACCCACATCCAATCCACAGGAGGCTAAGCAGAGTGAGTGGGACACGTCGGAGGAGACCGCCCCACTCATCATTCATCACTGCTGTGCCAGTGTCCGCCACATGCTCCTCGGCTCTATTTCCGGCAGTGATGCCGGCCTTCTCTCCTGTGTCTGCTGGGGGCTCAGCTTTGGACCCTGTACTCTGAGCCACCGCTGCTCATCAACACCGGCCCGTTCCACACTGGTGACAGCGCGACACAAGCAGGTGAAGGTAGGAGGGCGCCGCTGACCCCCACTCTGCCCACTGACCCCCCCTCTCTGCCCACTGACAACCCACTCTGCCCACTGACCCCCCACTCTGCCCACTGACCCCCCACTCTGCGCTGACCACAGAGCCCCCGTCCTGCGCTGACCACAGAGCCCCCGTCCTGCGCTGACCACAGAGCCCCCGTCCTGCGCTGATCACAGAGCCCCCGTCCTGCGCTGACCACAGAGGCCCCGTCCTGCGCTGACCACAGAGCCCCCGTCCTGCGCTGACCACAGAGCCCCCGTCCTGCGCTGACCACAGAGCCCCCGTCCTGCGCTGACCACAGAGCCCCCGTCCTGCGCTGACCACAGAGCCCCCGTCCTGCGCTGACCACAGAGCCGCCGTCCTGCGCTGACCACAGAGCCGCCGCACTCACTGCTGACCACAGAGCCGCCGCAATCACTGCTGACCACTGAGCCGCCGTCCTCTGCTGACCACAGAGCCGCCGTCCTCTGCTGACCACAGAGCCGCCGTCCTCTGCTGACCACAGAGCCGCCGTCCTCTGCTGACCACAGAGCCGCCGTCCTCTGCTGACCACAGAGCCGCCGTCCTCTGCTGACCACAGAGCCGCCGTCCTCTGCTGACCACAGAGGCGCCGTCCTCTGCTGACCACAGAGCCGCCGTCCTCTGCTGACCACAGAGCCGCCGTCCTCTTCTGACCACAGAGCCCCCGTCCTCTGCTGACCACAGAGCCGCCGTCCTCTGCTGACCACAGAGCCGCCGTCCTCTGCTGACCACAGAGCCGTCGCACTCACTGCTGACCACAGAGCCGCCGCACTCACTGCTGACCACAGAGCCGCCGTCCTCTGCTGACCACAGAGCCGCCGTCCTCTGCTGACCACAGAGCCGCCGCACTCACTGCTGACCACAGAGCCGCCGTCCTCTGCTGACCACAGAGCCGCCGTCCTCTGCTGACCACAGAGCCGCCGTCCTCTGCTGACCACAGAGCCGCCGCACTCACTGCTGACCACAGAGCCGCCGTCCTCTGCTGACCACAGAGCCGCCGCACTCACTGCTGACCACAGAGCCGCCGTCCTCTGCTGACCACAGAGCCGCCGTCCTCTGCTGACCACAGAGCCGCCGTCCTCTGCTGACCACAGAGCCGCCGCACTCACTGCTGACCACAGAGCCGCCGCACTCACTGCTGACCACAGAGCCGCCGCACTCACTGCTGACCACAGAGCCGCCGCACTCACTGCTGACCACAGAGCCGCCGCACTCACTGCTGACCACAGAGCCGCCGCACTCACTGCTGACCACTGAGCCGCCCGCACTCACTGCTGACCACAGAGCCGCCGTCCTCTGCTGACCACGAGAGCCGTCGTCCTCTGCTGACCACAGAGCCGCCGTCCTCTGCTGACCACAGAGCCGCCGTCCGTCCTCTGTTGACCACAGAGCCGCCGTCCTCTGCTGACCACAGAGCCGCCGTCCTCTGCTGATTACAGAGCCGCCGTCCTCTGCTGACCACAGAGCCTCCGTCCTCTGCTGACCACAGAGCCGCCGTCCTCTGCTGACCACAGAGCCGCCGTCCTCTGCTGACCACAGAGCCGTCGCACTCATGCTGACCACAGAGCCGCCGCACTCACTGCTGACCACAGAGCCGCCGTCCTCTGCTGACCACAGAGCCGCCGCACTCACTGCTGACCACAGAGCCGCCGTCCTCTGCTGACCACAGAGCAGCCGTCCTCTGCTGACCACAGAGCCGCCCGTCCTCTGCTGACCACAGAGCCGCCGCACTCACTGCTGACCACAGAGCCGCCGCACTCACTGCTGACCACTGAGCCACCGCACTCACTGCTGACCACAGAGCCGCCGTCGTCTGCTGACCACAGAGCCGTCGTCCTCTGCTGACCACAGAGCCGCCGTCCTCTGCTGACCACAGAGCCGCCGTCCTCTGCTGACCACAGAGCCGCCGTCCTCTGCTGACAACCACTAGAGCCGCCGTCCTCTCTGCTGACTTACCACAGAGCCGCCGTCCCCTCTGCTGACCACAGAGCCACCGTCCTCTGCTGACCACAGAGCCGCCGTCCTCTGCTGACCACAGAGCCGCCGTCTCACTGCTGACCACAGAGCCGTCGCCACTCACCTGCTGACCACAGAGCCGCCGCACTCACTGCTGACCACAGAGCCGCCGTCCTCTGCTGACCACAGGATGCCGCCGCACTCACTGCTGACCACAGAGCCGCCGTCCACTGCTGGCCACAGAGCAGCCGTCCTCTGCTGACCACAGAGCCGCCGTCCTCTGCTGACCACAGAGCCGCCGCACTCACTGCTGACCACAGAGCCGCCGCACTCACTGCTGACCACAGAGCCGCCGCACTCACTGCTGACCACAGAGCCGCCGCACTCACTGCTGACCCACTGAGCTGCCGCACTCACTGCTGACCACAGAGCCGCCGTCCTCTGCTGACCACAGAGCCGCCGTCCTCTGCTGACCACAGAGCCGCCGTCCTCTGATGACCACAGAGCCGTCGCACTCACTGCTGACCACAGAGCCGCCGCACTCACTGCTGACCACAGAGCCACCATTCTCTGCTAACCACAGAGCCGCCGCACTCACTGCTGACCACAGAGCCGCCGTCCTCTGCTGACCACAGAGCCGCCGTCCTCTGCTGACCACAGAGCCGCCGTCCTCTGCTGACCACAGAGCCGCCGCACTCACTGCTGACCACAGAGCCGCCGCACTCACTGCTGACCACAGAGCCGCCGCACTCACTGCTGACCACAGAGCCGCCGCACTCACTGCTGACCACATAGCCGCCGCACTCACTGCTGACCACAGAGCCGCCGTCCTCTGCTGACCACAGAGCCGCCGTCCTCTGCTGACCACAGAGCCGCCATCCTCTGCTGACCACAGAGCCGTCGCACTCACTGCTGACCACAGAGCCGCCGCACTCACTGCTGACCACAGAGCCGCCATTCTCTGCTAACCACAGAGCCGCCGTCCTCTGCTGACCACAGAGCCGCCGTCCTCTGCTGACCACAGAGCCGCCGTCCTCTGCTGACCACAGAGCCGCCGTCCTCTGCTGACCACAGAGCCGCCGTCCTCTGCTGACCACAGAGCCGCCGTCCTCTACTGACCACAGAGCCGCCGTCCTCTGCTGACCACAGAGCCGCCGCACTCACTGCTGACCACAGAGCCGCCGTCCTCTGCTCACCACAGAGCCGCCGCACTCACTGCTGACCACAGAGCTGCCGCACTCACTGCTGACCACAGAGCCGCCGCACTCACTGCTGACCACTGAGCCGCCGCACTCACTGCTGACCACTGAGCCGCCGCACTCAATGCTGACCACTGAGCCGCCGCACTCACTGCTGACCACTGAGCCGCCGCACTCACTGCTGACCACTGAGCCGCCGCACTGACTGCTGACCACTGAGCCGCCGTCCTCTGCTGACCACAGAGCCGCCGTACTCACTGCTAACCACTCACCCACCGCACTCACTGCTACCCACTGAGCCGCCTGTATACACACAATTAATTTCACCGCACTCCCCTAACTATTACTAAATAAACTATATATAGATTCTAGACTACCCGATTCTTTAGAATCGGGCTCACAGCTAGTAGTAGTTATATTCTTGTACATATGGGTAGTATTATAGTAGTTATATTCTTGTATATAGGGGGCAGTATTATAGTAGTTATATTCTTGTATATAGGAGCAGTATTATAGTAGTTATATTCTTGTACATAGGGGCAGTATTATAGTAGTTATCTTCTTGTACATAGGAGCAGTATTATAATAGTTATATTCTTGTACATAGGAGCAGTATTATAGTAGTTATATTCTTGTACATAGGAGCAGTATTATAGTAGTTATATTCTTGTATATAGGAGCAGTATTATAGTAGTTATATTCTTGTATATAGGAGCAGTATTATAGTAGTTTTATTCTTGTACATAGGAGCAGTATTATAGTAGTTACATTCTTGTACATAGGAGCAGTATTATAGTAGTTATATTCTTATACATAGGGGCAGTATTATAGTAGTTATATTCTTGTATATAGGGGCAGTATTATAGTAGTTATATTCTTGTATATAGGAGCAGTATTATAGTAGTTATATTCTTGTATATAGGGGCAGTATTATAGTATTTATATTCTTGTACATAGGAACAGTATTATAGTAGTTATATTCCTGTACATAGGGGCAGTATTATAGTAGTTATATTCTTGTATATAGGAGCAGTATTATAGTAGTTATATTCTTGTATATAGGGGCAGTATTATAGTAGTTATATTCTTGTATATAGGGGGCAGTATTATAGTAGTTATATTCTTGTATATAGGAGCAGTATTATAGTATTTGTATTCTTGTACATAGGAACAGTATTATAGTAGTTATATTCCTGTACATAGGGGCAGTATTATAGTAGTTATATTCTTGTACATAGGGACAGTATTATAGTAGTTATATTCTTGTATATAGGGGCAGTATTATAGTAGTTATATTCTTGTATATAGGGGCAGTATTATAGTAGTTATATTCTTGTATTTAGGAGCAGTATTATAGTAGTTATATTCTTGTATTTAGGAGCAGTATTATAGTAGTTATATTCTTGTATATAGGAGCAGTATTATAGTAGTTATATTCTTGTACATAGGGGCTTTATTATAGTAGTTATATTCTTGTACATAGGAGCAGTATTATAGTAGTTATATTCTTGTACATAGGAGCAGTATTATAGTAGTTATATTCTTGTACATAGGGGCAGTATTATAGTAGTTATATTCTTGTATATAGGAGCAGTATTATAGTAGTTATATTCTTGTACATAGGGGCAGTATTATAGTAGTTATATTCTTGTATATAGGGGCAGTATTATAGTAGTTATATTCTTGTACATAGGAGCAGTATTATAGTAGTTATATTCTTGTACATAGGAGCAGTATTAGAGTAGTTATATTCTTGTATATAGGGGGGCAGTATTATAGTAGTTAAATTCTCGAACATAGGAGATTTTATTAGATACTAGCTGTGAGCCCGATTCTAAAGAATCGGGAGTCTAGAATCTGTATATAATATTTTTAAGAGTTGTAAATAATAGACTTAAACACCAGCCGGGGGAGCAAGAACAGCGGGGGTGAGGATGGAGCGAGCGGGGCAGGATGGAGCGAGCGGGGCAGGATGGAGCGAGCGGGGCAGGATGGAGCGAGCGGGGCAGGATGGTGGGTGGCGGAGCAGGATGGTGGGTGGCGGAGCAGGATGGTGGGTGGCGGAGCAGGATGAAGGGGCGGGGCAGGATGGAGGCGGAGGGGCAGGATGGAGGCGGAGGGGTAGGATGGAGGCGAGTGGCGCAGGATGGACCGAGCGAGGCAGGATGGCGAAGGCGGGGCAGGATGGAGACGGCAGGGCAGGATGGTGGCGGGGGGGGAGGATGGAGTTGGGGGGGTAGGATGGTGTCGGGGGGGCAGGATGGATACGGGGGGGGCAGGATGGAGGCGCTCCTCCAGACCCCCTCCGGCTCCCTCGCGGCCGCACCTGTGCGCCTCCCTCTGGGCCACCCACCCTCCCCCCCTCAACCTCTGGGCCAGTGCACCCCCCTCCCCTCGCCCAGGTCGAACTTCCACCGCATGGTGAATAAAAAAAAAAAACTCAGTGGGGATATTAGCCTACGTGGCGGTGACGTCAGAGCTGGTTTGTGAGCTTCATGGCAGGAGCTGGGTCAGTTGGCGGATAACAGTATAGAGCATGTGGTGAGTGAGGCAGAGTGGGGGTTGAGTGGGCAGAGTGGGGATGAGTGGGCAGAGGGGGTTCATGGGCAGAGTTGGGGGGTCAGTGAGCAGGGGGGTCAGTGGGCATAAGCAGTAGTCGAGCGGGTCGTAGGCAGAGCAGGGGTTGTGGGCAGAGGGGTGAGCTGGGCAGAGATGGGGGTCAGTAGGGCAGAGTGGGGTTCAGTGTGAGATTGGGGGGGGTCAGTGGGCAGAGCAGGGTGAGCGGGGGTCTGTGGCAGAGCAGGGGTTAGTGGGCAGAGGACTGGGGCAGAGCAGGGTCAGAGCAAGCAGGGGTTAGTGTGAGAACATTAGTGGGCAGAGCAGGGGTGAGTGGGCGAGCAGGGTGAGTGGCAGAGGTGAGTGAGCAGAGCAGGGTCAGGGGCAGAGTGGGGGTGTGGGCAGAAGCAGGGTTCAGTGGGCAGAGTATGGTCAGTGGGCAGAGTGGGGGAGTGGGCAGAGGGGGGTCAGGGGAGGAGGGGTGAGTGGGCAGAGAGGAGTGGGGAGTGTGAGGGAGTTGTGGGCGAGCAGGGATCAGTGGGCAGAGAGTGGGGTCAGTGGGAGAGTTGGGGGGTGAGTGGGGCAGAGATGGGGTCAGGGAGCAGAGATGGGGTGAGTGGGCAGAGAGTGGGGTGAGGGGCAGAGCAGTGGGAGTAGTGGGCAGAGTCGGGATGAGTGGTGCAGAGAGGGGGTCAGGGGGAAGAGTTGGGGGGTCAGGGGAAGATTGGGGAATCAGTGGGCAGATGGGGGTCAGTGGTCAGAGTGGTCAGTGGGCAGAGTGGGGCAGGTCAGAGTGGGGTAGGGTCAGAGGGGGGTCAGTGGGCAGAGTGGGGGTCAGTGGGCAGAGTGGGGGTCAGGTGGGCAGAGTGTGGGGTGGTAGGGGGCAGAGAGAGGGGGGTCAGAGTGGGGGTCAGGTCAGGTGGGTCAGTGGTCAGAGTGGGGGTCAGTGGGCAGGTGGGAGGGTCAGAGGTGGGGGTAGTGGTCAGAGTGGGGTGGCAGAGTGGCGTCAGAGTGGGGGTCAGTGGGCAGAGTGGGGAGGAATGGGTGAGTGGTCAGAGTGGGGGGTGAGGGGGCAGAGAGGGGGTCAGGGGGAAGAGTAGGGGGTGAGTGGTCAGAGTGGGGGTCAGGGGCAGAGTGGGCGTCAGTGGGCAGAGTGGGGGTGAGGGGGCAGAGAGGGGGTCAGGCGGAAGAGTTGGGGGTCAGTGGGCAGAGTAGGGGGGTGAGTGGTCAGAGTGGGGGTGAGTGGTCAGAGCAGGGTCAGGGGCAGAGTGGGGGTCAGTGGGCAGAGTGGGGGTCAGGGGGCAGAGAGGGGGTCAGGGAGCAGAGAGGGGGTGAGTGGGCAGAGAGTGGGGTGAGTGGGCAGAGCAGGATGAGTGGGCAGAGCAGGGTCAGTGGGCAGAGTGTGGGTGAGGGGGCAGAGAGGGGGTCAGGGGGAAGAGTTGGGGGGTCAGTGGGCAGAGTGGGGGTCAGTGGGCAGAGTGGGGGTCAGTGGTCCGAGTGGGGGTCAGGGGCAGAGTAGAGGTCAGTGGGCAGAGTGGGGGTGAGGGGGCAGAGAGGGGGTCAGGGGGATGAGTTGGGGGTCAGGGGGAAGAGTCGGGGGGTCAGTGGGCAGAGTGGGGGTGAGGGGGCAGAGAGGGGGTCAGGGGGAAGAGTTGGGGGGTCAGTGGGCAGAGTAGGGGGGTCAGTGGGCAGATTGGGGGTCAGTGGTCAGAACAGGGTCAGTGGTCAGAGTGGGGGTCAGTGGGCAGAGTGGGGGTCAGTGGGCAGAGTGGGGGTGAGGGGGCAGAGAAGGGGTCAGGGGGAAGAGTAGGGGGGTGAGTGGTCAGAGTGGGGGTCAGGGGCAGAGTGGGGGTCAGTGGGCAGAGTGGGGGTGAGGGGGCAGAGAGGGGGTCAGGGGAAGAGTTGGGGGTCAGTGGGAAGAGTAGGGGGGTGAGTGGTCAGAGTGGGGGTGAGTGGTTAGAGCAGGGTCAGGGGCAGAGTGGGGGTCAGTGGGCAGAGTGGGGCTCAGTGGGCAGAGTGGAGGTGAGGGGGCAGAGAGGGGGTCAGGGGGAAGAGTTGGGGGGTGAGTGGGCAGAGTTGGGGGGTCAGTGTGGGGGTGAGTGGGCAGAGCAGGGTCAGGGGCAGAGTGGGGGTCAGTGGGCAGAGCGGGGGGTGAGGGAGCAGATCATGGGTCAGTGTGCAGCGCAGGGGGATGAGTAAGCAGAGGAGGTTAGATCGGGACAGGACCTTTGATGACATCACGGTCATGTGAACTGTGACTCCGCCCATCATCGTGACGTCATCAGAGGTCCTTAAGCCCCATGAAAAGAGATCGCGGCTGGCTGGATGGAGCTGCGGTAAGAGTCGGGGGGGTGACCCGAGAGTGGGGGGGTGGTGACCGGAGAGTGGGGGGGTCTGTGCTGAGTCGGGGGGGGGGGGTGACCGGAGAGTGGGTGTGTGTGTGCTGACAGGCGGGGGGTGACCGGAGAGTGGAGGGGGGGTGACCGGAGGGTGGAGGGGGGCTATGGTGACAGGCAGGGGGCTGATGGGGCAGCGGGGGGAAGTGTTGTGACAGGCGGGGGAGCGCGACCAGGAGGAGCTTCACTATATCTTATCCTCTTATATACACTTGCCGTAGCGCACTTCCGTTTGGCAGCCACGTCCACGACGACGGAAGTAGCGCCGAATATGACGGAAGTGAGCTGCGGCAATTATATATAAGATATTCTTGTATATATGAGCTTTATTGAATTATTTTTCCATTTTTTGGATATAGTGAACCAAGACCAAATGTAAGAACAGACACATATCCTGGATCGTCAGCAGAGCCATAATCTTTTTTTTTTCTACATTACTAAGCTTTTGAATTCTGCCCATTAATCAAGAAGAATGTAATTTTTTAATACTATAACTATACAGTACTGTGCAAAGGTTTTAAACAGATTCATGAATAATGCTACTCGGAATGGTTTAAAAGAAATAGATCACACTATTCATATTTGCTCTTTTTTGTTTGATCTTAGTTCAACATATCCCAAAATATATAGCATGAGTATTCTTACTTTTTTTAAGGGCAAATATAATTATAACTGTAATCTCACAATGGATTGCCATGTGAATTGAAGCATGTCGAGGATTTTAGAAATTTGTACTGAAATTTTTGTTGAAATATTTAGGTAGGAATCAGAAATAGAGAAAAGTAAGTTTGGACAAACTTTATCTTTACCTTTCTCCTTAAAGGGAATCTGTCAGCAGGATTTTACTATGTAAACTGAGGACTTTCTGTAAGGGTTAAAAAGCAAAAATCTACTGTGCCTATCTTATCACTGTCTGTGCAACTGTTTATTTAATCTAAAGACTTTATCACCTAGTAATTACTATTACAGTACTAGAAAGTCACACACAAGGTAATCTTGCACGCCCCCTGCTGTGATTGGACAATTCTATGGAAAGCCTGTTGTGGGCGGGTGCAGCTCTCCTGGCTCAGCTACTTAACTAAATACTGTCAATGTACAATCTCTATAGAGAGCCTGGTGTGGGCGGGGGCAGCTCTCCCAGCTCTGCTACATGCCTAAAACTAAATACTGTCAATGTACAATCTCTATAGAGAGTCTGGTGTGGGCCAGGGCAGCTCTCCCAGCTCTGCTACATGCCTAAAACTAAATACTGTCAATGTACAATCTCTATAGAGAGTCTGCTGTGGGCGGGGGCAGCTCTCCCAGCTCAGCTACATGCCTAAAACTAAATACTGTCATTGTACAATCTCTATAGAGAGCCTGGTGTGGTCCAGGGCAGCTCTCCCAGCTCTGCTACATGCCTAAAACTAAATACTGTCAATGTACAATCTCTATAGAGAGTCTGGTGTGGGCCAGGGCAGCTCTCCCAGCTCTGCTACATGCCTAAAACTAAGTACTGTCACTATACAATCTCTATAGAGAGCCTGGTGTGGGCCGGGGCAGCTCTCCCAGCTCTGCTACATGCCTAAAACTAAATACTGTCAATGTACAATCTCTATAGAGAGCCTGGTGTGGGTGGGGGCAGCTCTCCCAGCTCAGCTACATGCCTAAAACTAAATACTGTCAATGTACAATCTTTATAGAGAGCCTGGTGTGGGCCAGGACAGCTCTCCCAGCTCTGCTACATGTTTAAACTAAATACTGTCAATGCACAATCTCTATAGAGAGCCTGGTGTGGGCCGATGCAGCTCTCCCAGCTCTGCTACATGCCTAAAACTAAATACTTTCAATGTACAATCTCTATATAGAGCCTGGTTGGGCCGGGGCAGCTCTCCCAGCTCTGCTACATGCCTAAAACTAAATACTGTCAATATACAATCTCTATAGAGAGCCTGGTGTGGGCAGGGGCAGCTCTCCCAGCTCTGCTACATGCCTAAAACTAAATACTGTCAATATACAATCTCTATAGAGAGCCTGGTGGCGGTGGTGGCAGCTCTTCCAGCTCTTTTGTTCTTCTAAATCTAAATTCTTTGTGTGTGAGAACGGCTGCTGCCAGTAATCTATGTGACACCTTGTTGGATTCAGGGTTTCTTTGTCTACATCATGTTGCTGTCAGATGAGGTATCAAAAAACTGCAGACAGATTCCCTTTAAGGCTTGCCCCCATTGTCCTTTCTGATAACAGGACAACCATTGACTTTTTCATCCCATTTTTAACTCATACAAATTACGGAGCCAGAACCAAATCCCATCCCATCATTTTTACATGGTTAACACAATCTCGAGTCTCGATTAAGCTACAGTCTAAATAAGAAAATACGGCGGCACTCCTGTGGACAAAGGTGCAATGCTGAACACAAAACATTGTAAGAAAAAGACAGCTGAACTGTGAAATACTAACATATACAAATTTGAATGTAACAGAATAAAGAAAAGTATTATAGTGAAGAGATATATGAAAAAATGAGACTCTTAGTGTATAAATATGGCCATATCCATAGCCACCTAGTAGCCACAGAACATATTGCAATATATACAACCACTCAGTAGTCATATTTTGATCATCTGCAATGTTACAGTTATCTATATGATACATCATTGGATTCAGGGTTTCTCTGCCTACATTATGTTGCTGTCAGATGAGGTAGAAAAGATTCCCTTGAGACTTGCCCCCATTGTCCCTTCTGATAGGAGAACTATCGTCATTTTCAATGACTGGGTTACCATCCAGTAGCCATGTCAAGGTGTTTCTCTTTACTGGGAATCTACACTTTGTCACTGTTTCTCTCATTGGTTAAAAACTTCATTTGAATGGGTGAGTAGGAACCTGCTAACAGAGAACAAAAGCACTTAAGGCTAGTGGGGGAAAGGGTGCACAATAGAAGGCATTTCCCCATTTTCTAAAAGTAAATGCTTAGATTGTGTGAGAATGGCTGCAGCCAGTAATCTATGTGAGCAAGAGAACACTGCTGCACTCAATCCTAATGTGTACTAGTGCAAGGCTGAAACACTATACATTGTAACAAAAAGTCAGCTGTATTCAAATGCTAAGACATGATTATGTGAATTTAGAACTGCATTACAGCTATTGAAATCTTAAAATGGAGACACTTAGTACATATGGCTATTTATACACCCGCTCAGTGGCCTCATATATGATTAGCTTTAATGTTACAGTTATCTATATGATACATCGTTGGATTCAGGGTTTCTTTGCCTATGCTTGGTTGATGTCAGATGAGGTAGCATAGATTCCATTTAAAACTTGCCCACATTGTCCCTTCTGATAGGAGAACTATTGTCTTTTTCTTCTCATTTTCAATGACTGGGCTACCAACCAGTAGCCACGTCAAGGTGTGTCTCTTTTTGAGAAGCCTACACTTTGTTGATGTTTCTCTCTGGATTAAAAACCTCCATTTGAATTGGTGAGTAGGAACCTGCTAACAGAGAACAAGAGCACCTAAGGCTAGTGGGGGAAGGGCGCATGGTAGAAGGCATTGCCCATTATCTAAAACTAAATGTTTTGATGGCCATATATACTTCTGCCCTGTAGCCACATCCTATATGATTAGCTGCAATGTTACAGTCATCTATATGATAAATCGTTAGATTCAGGGTCTCTTTGCTTACATTTGTTGATGTGAGATGAGGTAGTAAAGATCCTTTTAAGACTATTGTCTTTTTCTTCTCAATTTCAACTACTGGGCTACCACTCAGTAGCCGAGTCAAGGTGTGTCTCTTTACTGGGAACCTACATTAACCTTCATTTGAATGGGCGACTAGGAACCTGCTAACAGAGAAAAAAGCACCTTAGGCTAGTGGAAGAAGGGTGTATGGTAGAAGGCATTACCCAATTATCTAAAACTAAATACTTTGATTGCATGAGAACAGCAGCCCCCAGTAATCTATGTGATACATCGTTGGACTCAGGGTCTCTTTTCCTACGTTATGTTGATGTGAGATGAGGTAGTAAAGATCCTTTTAAGATTATTGTCTTATTCTTCTCAATTTCAACTACTGGGCTACCACTCAGTAGCCATGTCAAGGTGTGTCTCTTTATTGGGGACCTACACTAACCTTATTTGAATGGGCGACTAGGAACCTGCTAACAGGGAACAAAAACACCTAAGACTAGTGGAAGAAGGGTGTGTGGTAAAACTAAATGCTTTGATTGCATGAGAACAGCAGCACCCAGAAATCTATGTGATACATCGTTGGATTCAGGGTCTCTTTTCCTACATTATGTTGTCAGATGAGGTATGAAAGATTCCTTTAATACTTGCCCCCATTGTCTCTTCTGATGTCTTTTTTCTTCTCTTTTCAACTCATGCAAATTACGGAGCCAGAACTAACTCCCATCCCATCATTTTCTGCATGGTTAAGACAATCGTGAGTCTCCGAATAGCTACAGGGAGGAACATTTCCAGATAAAATCTTTCACTTTCACACATTAATGACTGGCGACATATGTTTATCCCTCGAAAAATCTGAAGCGTATTGTACATATGATTCTGCCCCGAAACTACAATTACTGCTGTTTGCCGATGAAGCTCATTCCGACTAGTGGACACATATATATATATATATAATATATACACATTCTGTACATCTAATTGTAAATGTGGCAGAAGCTGGATCTCTGGAGATATTTGGTATTTTAAGATTTAATTGCTACATTAATTATTAAATCTCCCTGTGCTGGAGGCTCGCGGGCTGTTTATTAAAATGTCTCATCTGAAATTAGTGGGGAACCATCTGCAGTCCTGTATTTGAAGTTTCTCGGCATCTGTTTTTCCTCTTTTTCCATTAAACAAGGGGAGAAGCTAAAAAACTTCGGACTAATGAGCGGCTTTAATGTGGAATCTCTCTGTAGATCATTTATAGTAAAAGCTGACAAGGCAAATAACGGAAGGAGACACTTATTCCACAATAATCAAAGTCCAATCAGCGTTTACATTAAAAGGCTCAAAATGATACATTTGTCACATTTTCTACAAATCAGACTTTACATAATAGAAACAGAAAGTCCAGGACATGATAGGACACAACAGTTTATTACCCTTTATCTCTCTTATAAAACAAAATACCTGATAGAGTATGTCCTTCTGTTACAGCTTATAGATAAATATCTGATCCAGAGTTACCCCTGTATTATACTACCAGAGCTGCACTCACTATTCTGCTGGTGCAGTCACTGTGTACATACATTACATTACTGATCCTGAGTTACCTCCTGCATTATACTCCAGAGCTGCACTCACTATTCTGCTGGTGCAGTCACTGTGTACATACATTACATTACTGATCCTGAGTTACCTCCTGTATTATACTCCAGAGCTGCACTCACTATTCTGCTGGTGCAGTCACTGTGTACATACATTACATTACTGATCCTGAGTTACCTCCTGCATTATACTCCAGAGCTGCACTCACTATTCTGCTGGTGCAGTCACTGTGTACATACATTACATTACTGATCCTGAGTTACCTCCTGTATTATACTCCAGAGCTGCACTCACTATTCTGCTGGTGCAGTCACTGTGTACATACATTACATTACTGATCCTGAGTTACCTCCTGCATTATACTTCAGAGCTGCACTCACTATTCTGCTGGTGCAGTCACTGTGTACATACATTACATTACTGATCCTGAGTTACCTCCTGCATTATACTCCAGAGCTGCACTCACTATTCTGCTGGTGCAGTCACTGTGTACATACATTACATTACTGATCCTGAGTTACCTCCTGTATTATACTCCAGAGCTGCACTCACTATTCTGCTGGTGCAGTCACTGTTTACATACATTACATTACTGATCCTGAGTTACCTCCTGCATTATACTCCAGAGCTGCACTCACTATTCTGCTGGTGCAGTCACTGTGTACATACATTACATTACTGATCCCTGAGTTACCTCCTGTATTATACTCCAGAGCTGCACTCACTATTCTGCTGGTGCAGTCACTGTGTACATACATTACATTACTGATCCCTGAGTTACCCCCTGTATTATACTCCAGAGCTGCACTCACTATTCTGCTGGTGCAGTCACTGTGTACATACATTACATTACTGATCCTGAGTTACCTCCTGCATTATACTCCAGAGCTGCACTCACTATTCTGCTGGTGCAGTCACTGTGTACATACATTACATTACTGATCCTGAGTTACCTCCTGTATTATACTCCAGAGCTGCACTCACTATTCTGCTGGTGCAGTCACTGTTTACATACATTACATTACTGATCCTGAGTTACCTCCTGCATTATACTCCAGAGCTGCACTCACTATTCTGCTGGTGCAGTCACTGTGTACATACATTACATTACTGATCCTGAGTTACCTCCTGTATTATACTCCAGAGCTGCACTCACTATTCTGCTGGTGCAGTCACTGTTTACATACATTACATTACTGATCCTGAGTTACCTCCTGTATTATACCCCAGAGCTGCACTCACTATTCTGCTGGTGCAGTCACTGTGTACATACATTACATTACTGATCCTGAGTTACCTCCTGTATTATACTCCAGAGCTGCACTCACTATTCTGCTGGTGCAGTCACTGTGTACATACATTACATTACTGATCCTGAGTTACCTCCTGTATTATACTCCAGAGCTGCACTCACTATTCTGCTGGTGCAGTCACTGTGTACATACATTACATTACTGATCCTGTGTTACCTCCTGTATTATACTCCAGAGCTGCACTCACTATTCTGCTGGTGCAGTCACTGTGTACATACATTACATTACTGATCCTGAGTTACCTCCTGTATTATACTCCAGAGCTGCACTCACTATTCTGCTGGTGCAGTCACTGTGTACATACATTACATTACTGATCCTGAGTTACCTCCTGTATTATACTCCAGAGCTGCACTCACTATTCTGCTGGTGCAGTCACTGTGTACATACATTACATTACTGATCCTGAGTTACCTCCTGTATTATACTCCAGAGCTGCACTAACTATTCTGCTGGTGCAGTCACTGCGTACATACATTACATTACTGATCCTGAGTTACCTCCTGTATTATACTCCAGAGCTGCACTCACTATTCTGCTGGTGCAGTCACTGTGTACATATATTACATTACTGATCCTGAGTTACCTCCTGTATTATACTCCAGAGCTGCACTCACTATTCTGCTGGTGCAGTCACTGTGTACATACATTACATTACTGATCCTGAGTTACCTCCTGTATTATACTCCAGAGCTGCACTCACTATTCTGCTGGTGCAGTCACTGTGTACATACATTACATTACTGATCCTGAGTTACCTCCTGTATTATACTCCAGAGCTGCACTCACTATTCTGCTGGTGCAGTCACTGTGTACATACATTACATTACTGATCCTGAGTTACCTCCTGTATTATACTCCAGAGCTGCACTCACTATTCTGCTGGTGTAGTCACTGTGTACATACATTACATTAATGATCCTGAGTCACCTCCTGTATTATACCCCAGAGCTGCACTCACTATTCTGCTGGTGCAGTCACTGTGTACATACATTACATTACTGATCCTGAGTTACCTCCTGTATTATACTCCAGAGCTGCACTCTCTATTCTGCTGGTGCAGTCACTGTGTACATACATTACAGATCCTGAGTTACCTCCTGTATTATACACCAGAGCTGCACTCACTATTCTGCTGGTGTAGTCACTGTGTACATACATTACATTAATGATCCTGAGTCACCTCCTGTATTATACCCAGAGCTGCACTCACTATTCTGCTGGTGCAGTCACTGTGTACATACATTACATTAATGATCCTGAGTTACCTCCTGTATTATACTCCAGAGCCGCACTCACTATTCTGCTGGTGCAGTCACTGTGTACACACATTATGTTACTGATCCTTAGTTACCTCCTGTATTATACTCCAGAGCTGCACTCACTATTCTGCTGGTGCAGTCACTGTGTACATACATTACATTAATGATCCTGAGTTACCTCCTGTATTATACTCCAGAGCGGCACTCACTATTCTGCTGGTGCAGTCACTGCGTACATACATTACATTACTGATCCTGAGTTATCTCCTGTATTATACTCCAGAGCTGCACTCACTATTCTGCTGGTGCAGTCACTGTGTACATACATTATATTACTGATCCTGAGTTACCTCCTGTATTATACTCCAGAGCTGCACTCACTATTCTGCTGGTGCAGTCACTGTGTACAGACATTACATTACTGATCCTGAGTTACCTCCTGTATTATACTCCAGAGCTGCACTCTCTATTCTGCTGGTGCAGTCACTGTGTATATACATTACATTACTGATCCTGAGTTACCCCCTGTATTATACTCCAGAGCTGTACTCACTATTCTGCTGGTGCAGTCACTGTGTACATACATTACATTACTGATCCTGAGTTATCTCCTGTATTATACTCCAGAGCTGCACTCACTATTCTGCTGGTGCAGTCACTGTGTACATACATTACATTAATGATCCTGAGTCACCTCCTGTATTATACCCCAGAGCTGCACTCACTATTCTGCTGGTGCAGTCACTGTGTACATACATTACATTACTGATCCTGAGTTACCTCCTGTATTATACTCCAGAGCTGCACTCTCTATTCTGCTGGTGCAGTCACTGTGTACATACATTACAGATCCTGAGTTACCTCCTGTATTATACACCAGAGCTGCACTCACTATTCTGCTGGTGTAGTCACTGTGTACATACATTACATTAATGATCCTGAGTCACCTCCTGTATTATACCCCAGAGCTGCACTCACTATTCTGCTGGTGCAGTCACTGTGTACATACATTACATTAATGATCCTGAGTTACCTCCTGTATTATACTCCAGAGCCGCACTCACTATTCTGCTGGTGCAGTCACTGTGTACACACATTATGTTACTGATCCTTAGTTACCTCCTGTATTATACTCCAGAGCTGCACTCACTATTCTGCTGGTGCAGTCACTGTGTACATACATTACATTAATGATCCTGAGTTACCTCCTGTATTATACTCCAGAGCGGCACTCACTATTCTGCTGGTGCAGTCACTGCGTACATACATTACATTACTGATCCTGAGTTATCTCCTGTATTATACTCCAGAGCTGCACTCACTATTCTGCTGGTGCAGTCACTGTGTACATACATTATATTACTGATCCTGAGTTACCTCCTGTATTATACTCCAGAGCTGCACTCACTATTCTGCTGGTGCAGTCACTGTGTACAGACATTACATTACTGATCCTGAGTTACCTCCTGTATTATACTCCAGAGCTGCACTCTCTATTCTGCTGGTGCAGTCACTGTGTATATACATTACATTACTGATCCTGAGTTACCCCCTGTATTATACTCCAGAGCTGTACTCACTATTCTGCTGGTGCAGTCACTGTGTACATACATTACATTACTGATCCTGAGTTATCTCCTGTATTATACTCCAGAGCTGCACTCACTATTCTGCTGGTGCAGTCACTGTGTACATACATTACATTAATGATCCTGAGTCACCTCCTGTATTATACCCCAGAGCTGCACTCACTATTCTGCTGGTGCAGTCACTGTGTACATACATTACATTACTGATCCTGAGTTACCTCCTGTATTATACTCCAGAGCTGCACTCTCTATTCTGCTGGTGCAGTCACTGTGTACATACATTACAGATCCTGAGTTACCTCCTGTATTATACACCAGAGCTGCACTCACTATTCTGCTGGTGTAGTCACTGTGTACATACATTACATTAATGATCCTGAGTCACCTCCTGTATTATACCCCAGAGCTGCACTCACTATTCTGCTGGTGCAGTCACTGTGTACATACATTACATTAATGATCCTGAGTTACCTCCTGTATTATACTCCAGAGCCGCACTCACTATTCTGCTGGTGCAGTCACTGTGTACATACATTACATTACTGATCCTGAGTTACCTCCTGTATTATACTCCAGAGCTGCACTCACTATTCTGATGGTGCAGTCACTGTGTACATACATTACATTACTGATCCTGAGTTACCTCCTGTATTATACTCCAGAGCTGCACTCACTATTCTGCTGGTGCAGTCACTGCGTACATACATTACATTACTGATCCTGAGTTACCTCCTGTATTATACTCCAGAGCTGCACTCACTATTCTGCTGGTGCAGTCACTGTGTACATACATTACATTAATGATCCTGAGTTACCTCCTGTATTATACTCCAGAGCGGCACTCACTATTCTGCTGGTGCAGTCACTGCGTACATACATTACATTACTGATCCTGAGTTATCTCCTGTATTATACTCCAGAGCTGCACTCACTATTCTGCTGGTGCAGTCACTGTGTACATACATTATATTACTGATCCTGAGTTACCTCCTGTATTATACTCCAGAGCTGCACTCACTATTCTGCTGGTGCAGTCACTGTGTACAGACATTACATTACTGATCCTGAGTTTCCTCCTGTATTATACTCCAGAGCTGCACTCTCTATTCTGCTGGTGCAGTCACTGTGTATATACATTACATTACTGATCCTGAGTTACCCCCTGTATTATACTCCAGAGCTGCACTCACTATTCTGCTGGTGCAGTCACTGTGTACAGACATTACATTACTGATCCTGAGTTACCTCCTGTATTATACTCCAGAGCTGCACTCTCTATTCTGCTGGTGCAGTCACTGTGTATATACATTACATTACTGATCCTGAGTTACCTCCTGTATTATACTCCAGAGCTGCACTCACTATTCTGCTGGTGCAGTCACTGTGTATTTATTTTTATTACTTATCTTGTACTGGGGGATAGAGCAGCTATCTCTCTTGTTATTACATTGTGACTGTCAGAGGAGGACATCTGTATTGGTCTTTGGATGTTATATTAATTAACTACATTCTTCTACCTCGTTTCTCCACCACTTAGAATGTAATCATTTCTGTTGATTGTAATATATATTTTTGCCTTCTGTAACTACTCTTCTGTTTCTAGATTATCGCTCACCTTCATCAATACTCCACCTACATTCATATACTATCATAACTGAAAGCGTTGGCAGCAGGACGCATACCTATAAGAAATGCAGGGGTTGCAATTGCCCTGGAGCCTAGGGGGGCCCCAAAAGTCCCTTTGGCCTATAGAAAAATATTAATGCTATTAAAAGATTTGCAATAATCAGGGGCCCCATTGGAACTTTCACATTGGGACCCATGAGCTTCATGTTACGCCAATGGTTGGTACCCCTGAAATTGTTCCAGAAAATAAAGAATTTCTCCCAGAATATCATTACAGTTCCCCATGTTTTGTTATTCACATGTTAATTCCTTTGCGTGTATTGAAACAACGCAAGAAAACCAAGGAAACAAAAAAGCAACTTGAACACAATCTCACACAAAATTCCTGAAATTGGATGGACAAAATGTAAGAGAAAACATATATAATTGCAATAATTTTCATTTTCTGGAACAATTTCAACCCTTTTATCCATGCCTTTACCTGCTAGCCATCATCTCCACCGTTGCCTCAACCAGGACATGATACTGCCTTTTGGTCCACTCTGTTGCTTATCCATTAGGTTTGGATTGCTAATTTAAAATCTAGTTGTTGGGTCACGTACATGTTTTAAGTTAAAGGGTACTTAAAAATAACAAGTGCCGAAACGCTAACAGACAGGTAGATGCCATCCACCTGTCTGTTGTGCACGGCACTGTTCAACCACCAACACAGAATGGTTTAAGACCACTCCTAACAGCGATTCTTCAACTTTCATTGACATTTCGTCAACATAGAGGTGGCTTCTCTGCTCTGTTGATGGGCGTCATAGCGTATTGACGGCCGGCTCCCCAAGTTAGGTAGCGGGGAGTCGGCTGTCAATCAACTTGATGTTGGCAGCCCTACCCTTCTACATATCGGAGCAGGAAAGAAGTCCCTGCTCTGTTGATGGGCGTCATAGCCGACGTCTTTCTTATTGACAGCCGGCTCCCCCCAGTTAGGTAGCGGGGAGTCGGCTGTCAATCAACTTGAAGTTGGGAGCCCCACCCTTCTACATATCGGAGCAGAACAGAAGCCCCTGCTCTGTTGACAAAGCCATTTGATTTTGAGCAGCCCATGACTTGCTCTGTGCCGGTGGTGATTGGCACCGAGCACAACAGGTTGGTAGGTGGCAACTAGCTATTGTTTTATCTTTTAAATCCTGGATATATCCTTTAACCATTTTAATCTTGAGACTATATGGAAGACTTTTCGCTGGTGACAACCCTGACAACTAGTGATAATTATAATTACTAGTGGTAATTATCTAGATATTCACTGTAGAGGGGACAAACAGCCAAGCAAAGATGCTGTCCCAGAGAATGGGCGTCTGCTTACATGAATTTCAGGCTTAGTGCCAGCAGCTAATTCAAAGCTGGCATTAACCCCTTTATTACCCAGCGTGCCAACACCACCAGGGCCACTCGAAATGTTGGGGTAAAGTGTCATAAAATGACACTTCTATGAATGTATCATTTTCTGGGGCAGCTGTGGCATGCAATTCACAGCGAGGAGGCCCCAAAAACATGGGCCACACTGAGCTGAGGATTCCAGCCCCCAGCTGCTTGCTTGTACATGTCTTGAAACCAAAAATACAACAACGCCCCATGTCATTTTTTTAATTATTTTATAAAATGTATCAAATAAGTAAAATAAAGTGCTTCCCTATATTTTTGGTTTCCAGTCATGTAAAAATAGGTAGCTGGGGGTACGGGGCTGCCTGTACCTGCCTGCTGTACTTGGCTGGCATACAAAAATACAGTGAAGCTCCATGTCATTTTTTAAAAAATGTTTTGAAGGAATAATTTTATCAAAAGGGCTCAACTATGTTGTGATTTTAGTTCCGTATATACTCGTGTATAAGCCGAGTTTTTCAGCCCAAAATTTGGGCTGAAAAGTCTCCCCCTCGGCTTATATACGGGTCAATACGGTAGTCGGGGCCGCTCATTATATATGCACTGCTTCCCCCTGTCAATCAGCGGCAGGGGGAAGCAGTGCATATATGCCCCCAAATGCTGGCACTCTCCCCCCTTGTAAGGGCCCCCCCCCTGCTGCGTATCTTACCATCCTGGTCTTCTACACAGCGCCGCTCCTCGGTGCTCCGTTCTTCATGCTCCCGTCTTGCTACATCCGGGATCTCCGGCCGTCGCAGGCATATGACGTCATCGCGCGACGGCTGGGGATCCCGGATGCAGCGAGGACGGAGCATGGAGAACGGAGCACCGAGCAGCGGCGCTGAGCAGAAGACCGGGATGGTAAGATAAGCAGCGGGGGGGGAACCCTTACAAGGGGGGCGAGTGCCAGCATTTGGGGGCTGCTATATACCCCCTGGGGGCTGCTGTATACTACCACTGGGGCTGTATATACCACTGGGGCTGTATATACCTCTGGGGCTGCTGTATACTACCACTGGGGCTGTATATACCACTGGGGCTGCTGTATACTACCACTGGGGCTGTATATACCTCTGGGGCTGCTGTATACTACCACTGGGGCTGTATATACCACTGGGGCTGCTGTATACTACCACTGGGGCTGTATATACCACTGGAGCTGCTGTATACTACCACTGGGGATGTATATACCACTGGGGCTGCTGTATACTACCACTGGGGCTGTATATACCTCTGGGGCTGCTGTATACTACCACTGGGGCTGTATATACCTCTGGGGCTGCTGTATACTTCCACTGGGGCTGTATATACCACTGGGGCTGTATATACCTCTGGGGCTGCTGTATACTACCACTGGGGCTGTATATACCTCTGGGGCTGCTGTATACTACCACTGGGGCTGTATATACCACTGGGGCTGCTGTATACTACCACTGGGGCTGTATATACCACTGGGGCTGCTGTATACTACCACTGGGGCTGTATATACCACTGTGGCTGCTGTATACTACCACTGGGGCTGTATATACCTCTGGGGCTGCTGTATACTACCACTGGGGCTGTATATACCTCTGGGGCTGCTGTATACTACCACTGGGGCTGTATATACCACTGGGGCTGTATATACCTCTGGGGCTGCTGTATACTACCACTGTGGCTGTATATACCACTGGGGCTGCTGTATACTACCACTGGGGCTGTATATACCACTGGGGCTGCTGTATACTACCACTGGGGCTGTATATACCACTGGGGCTGCTGTATACTACTACTGGGGCTGTATATACCTCTGAGGCTGCTGTATACTACCACTGGGGCTGTATATACCTCTGGGGCTGCTGTATACTACCACTGGGGCTGTATATACCACTGGGGCTGTATATACCTCTGGGGCTGCTGTATACTACCACTGGGGCTGTATATACCACTGGGGCTGCTGTATACTACCACTGGGGCTGTATATACCTCTGGGGCTGCTGTATACTACCACTGGGGCTGTATATACCTCTGGGGCTGCTGTATACTACCACTGGGGCTGTATATACCACAGGGGCTGTATATACCTCTGGGGCTGCTGTATACACCTCGGGCTGCTGTATACTACCACTGGGTCTGCTGTATATATCTCTGGGGCTTCTGTATACTAACTACTGGGGCTGCTGCTGTATATACCACTGGGGCTGCTGCTGTATACTACCACTGGGGCTGCTGTATACACCTCTGGGGCTTCTGTATACCACACTGCTGGGGGCTGTATACCTGTGCTGGGGTCCAACCTCGGCTTATACACGAGTCAATAGGTTTTCCCAGGTTTTGGGGGCAAAAGTAGGGGGGTCAGCTTATACACGGGTCGGCTTATACACGAGTATATACGGTACTTTTTTGGGTCCAGAAGATGCAGATGAACACATTGAACACATTGTATGCAGTTTTATGCCAAAATTGCACCAACAAAAGCATAAAATCTGCAGCAAAAAACGTGTCACCGTTTTGGTACTTTTTTGGTCCAGGAGATGCAGATGAACTCATTGAGCACAATGGACCAAAAATACTTGAAATCTGCAGTAAAAACCGCATTATGGTTTTGGTGGTTTTTTTTGGTGCCATGAGATACAGAAGAGATTGGACATAATGCATGCAGTTTTGTGCCAAAATTGCACCAAAAATCAAGTAATATGCATTGTGGTTTTGATGCAGTAAATATCCAGGCCCCGAAAATACAAGCAGGTGGATGCCGATATGTGTAATGCTGTTTAATAACTATCTTCTTTCTTTTACAGACTCCAAGCCCTCATCCCATAAGTTTACATTCCGAGTTCAGGGTTCGGACTTAAGTTCACTTTCAACCCCGAACCCGAACTTTAAAAAAAGTTTGGGTGAGTTCTATGAACCCAAACATTGGCTGGTTCGCCCATCACTAATGACAACCTCATCGGGGTCTATATCTGACTGCAGCCCTTCACCATCATCAGTGTCTTCACCAGACCACAGCTTGTTGTCCTCATTGGGGTCTCCACCTGACTGCAGCTCAACGTCCTTATCAAGGTCTCTATCGGACTGCAGCTTGTTGCCCTCATCAATGTTTCCACCTGAGTGCAGCTTGTCATATTTATCGGTGTCTCCACCTGACTGCAGCTCGCCATCCTCATCAGGGTCTAGAACTGACAAGCTCATTGTCCTCTTTGGGGTCTCCACCTAAGTTCAGTTCATCATTTTCATTGGGGTCTTCATCTGACTGCAACTTGTTTTCCTCATCAGGGTATCCACCTGACTGCAGCTCCTTGTCATCATCAGAGTCTCCACCTGACTACAACTCATCGTATTCACTGGGGTCTCCACCTGACTTCAGTTTGTCATCTTCATCGGGGTCTCCATCTGCAGATCATGTATCTTATTGGGGTTTCCAGCTGACTGTAGCTCATCATCCTCTCTGGGTCTTCACCTGACTGCAGCTCATTGTCCTCACTGGTGTTTGCACCTTACTGCAGTTCCTTATTATCACTGAGGTCTCCACCTAACTGCAGCTCATGGTCTTCACTGGGGTCTCCACCTGACTGCAGTTCATTATCCTCATCGGGGTCTTCATCTCACTGCAGTTCCTCCCCCTCATTAGTGTCTCCACCTAACCACAGCTCATCATCCTCCTCATCGGGGTCTCCACCTGAATGCAGTTTGTCATCCCCATTGAAGTCTCCCTGTAACTGACTTGAGTGGTCTCGCATTCAATGGCATCTTACACGATGGACAGGTGCTCCGTTCACCGATAACTCCCGGTTTTCACTGTACAGGGCAGATGACAGACTGGCAAGTGGTGGTTACACCACATACTGACTGGGTTTATAACCTCCTCAATACTGTAAAACAGCACATTTTAGAGTGGCCTTATTATGGCAACCTAAGGCACACCTGTGCAATGATCATGTGTCTAAGCAGCATCTTGATATGTCACACCTGTGAGATGGATGGATTATCTCGGTAAAGGAGAATTCCTCGCTCACACAGATTTAGACAAAATTGTGAACAATTTTTGAGAGAAAAAGGTCCTTTGTATCCATAGAAAAAGCTTTTAAGTTCAGCTCATTAAAAATGGAGCAAGAAGTAAAGTGTTAAGTTTATATTGTTGTTAAGTGTATGGAAAAAGAAATGTGTTTTGAATTAGTTAAGGAATGTTCTTAATGTTCTTACGTCAATTGTCTTAGGCTAGTTTCCCTGCAAATTTGCAACTGAATTATTATTATTTATGTTTATACCACCTTTACATGTGGAAAGGGCAAACAAAGACAAGTACAGTATGTATGGACAATCAAGTCACACAGGTACAGAAGAGTAGAGGATCCTGTCCGCGAGGGCTCAAAATCTATGAGGGACGGGTGAGTACACAGTAGGAGAGGGTACAGCTGATTGTGCCGTAGTGCGGATGCACCCACATGGGTATTATCACTAATCTGGGCTCATGGATCAGTGATAATACTGGAGCAGGAGCAGACAGTTCTTTACGGCTGTGTACACCGTCGGATCCGGGTACAAAAAACATGCCCCCTAGGGGACATGACATTTGGAACTGTGTTCTGGGCATGCGTAGTTCAAAAAAAGTCTGGATCCAGGGGTCCGAATCCAACGAGATCTTGAGTTCCCCTGATTTGGGTTACATAGAGCCCGATTTTAATTCATCTTGCACAGTCTCGGATCGGGGTGGTCACGGTTTTTGATACTGAGACCAAAAACGCTCCAAGTTATGTTTTTTGGTCTCAGGGAAAAAAACTTGACCACCCGGATCTGCGAAGAAAGTGCAAAACTGGATGCACCTGTGGAGCCCCTGCGACCAGAGTGTCGGCTCTGAGGGGGACTGAATCTCATACCGGCTCCCCAGACAAACTGACGGTGAACACAGATTCCAGATCCGTGTTCCTACTACAGGGTTGGTGGCACCAGGAGCACCCGGCTTACCACAACCCGTGGGTGGTGTCACGACAAACTCCCCTGTAAATATCCCCCCATTTATTGCGGAACCCGGGACATGGTCCGGACCAAGACCGCCGTGATATCCCCATCACTACCCCGTTCCGGTACCGAGTACCCCGTCCCAGTGGGCTGTGCCGTGATTAGTGACTGCTTTGAATCTGACGCAATTGCTGAGCGCACGGCAATCTGAATTTGAACTGCGCCACAAGGACTGTAATTTTTTTAAATCCGCCATTACAGAGCGTGCGACGCGGGGGAAGAAAAACGGCTCACCGCTCTGATGTCATCAAGTGAAAAAGAGGGTCCTGGTCTCACCGCGGAATCCAAGATGGATCCAGTCCAATAGAACCGGACTCAGTGTGCCTAAAAGCTGGAAAAGAAAGGTCCGCCCTGGCTCCCCTTAACTCCGGGGGAGCCAGCCATCAATCCTAAGGAAGAACCTCCGCCTCAAATTGTAACAGCCAATGAGAATATGACGGGATCAGAAGAAGATGCTCAAGGAAGGCGGGACAGAAAACCAGATGCGGATCAGTCGCCATTCCGGTACCCACAGATGGAAGAGAAGGATGCTGAGGATAGCGCTGCAGGAGAAAGACCCCAAGTGATCCCAGACGGCCCACCAAGGGAGTGCGTGGAGGAACCCGACCAGGGAAAGACCTTTGGTGACCACAGCAGCATGGCGGAAGGCGGCAGAGAGCGTCCAGAGATCCAAGACACCCGGAGGGGTGTAATGCGGCTGTTACCTCTGCAAATGACCCGGGCCCAAGCGGAGCAAAGGACCCGGATTCAAATAGACATTCATCAGAATCTGAAGACTGTGTCTGCGCAACCCAGCTGGGTTGGCGCCTCCAATAGTTGTCCCCAGAGTACCACCAGAGTGGCAGACCTACTAGGAGCCCAGGTGGCGAGGGATCTACAGCTACCGGAGCCCCTGATACCAGCATCTGTGTCAACCAAGGTGAGAGAGGAGCAGCTCCGCTGATGGCGGGAGGAGAGCGAGGCAGATGACAATCTGATGGCTTCCCTGGGGACCCTGATAGTGAAGTGGGTCCAGTAGAAATAGTAACCTGGGAGGAATATCTACGGAGATGTGTGCGGCAATGGGGGTGAGAAGACGCGGCAAAACAAGCTCAAAAGCTGGAATTAATTTGCCCGTAATAAAGAGGCGAAATCACAGGCCCGTCGCGACCAAGAAGTGCGCTGGTCCCCATGGCACTGGGGACAGATAGTAAATATAATAGAGGGTAGAGGATTTGCATTCGCCCGTTAACCTGGTGCACCCAGAGACGTTTTCATTAAAAGGCGAGATGTTGAGGAATATTTGCCTGCAGAACACCCGGACAGGAAAGTGCAAATTGGCGAGTGGGTGTCTTGCAACGTTGTGCCTGGACAGAGAGGTCCATATGGGGTTAAAGTAAGGAGACTATCCCTCAGAACACCAGAGGAGGATGAACCCCCAGCCTTAGAGGATCCAGATCCAGTCGTTCACCTGGAACCAGCAATATACACGGATCCAGTTGCAAACATGGGTCCAGTGATTCTAATAGAGACAGTTGCAGTAAAAGTCACTAAAGATGCAACTACCCAGACCCCAAGCAGCTACTTGTTGGAACAAGCTCTACAAGAGTTGGAACTGTTCCCTAAGAGAGCTCCACAGATCCTGCCCTGGAAGATAGAGAAGAAGAGCAAGGAGTGAAACCCGGACTGCTACAAGCAAGAGTAAGTGTGAATGTGATGTGATCCTTATTGGCCCCATCCCAATCCTGAATGAATGTTAGCCTTTTCGCCTGTTTGTCTTATATGTTTAATATGATATCGAACATCAATGCCCACGTGCAATGGAAGAGTTTGTATCAAGTGAGCAATGGAAGAGTTTGTATCAAGTGAGCAGTTTATTAACAAATTATAGGTGAAGCGACAGGCCTGTCGCTTCACCTATAATTTGTTAATAAACTGCTCACTTGATACAAACTCTTCCATTGCACGTGTGCATTGATGTTCGATATCATATTGGCTACGGGACCTTTGGCCCCTTTCAGTTGCACCGTGACCATCACTGAAATAGAGTGCTAGCCTTCGAACTCCTTATATGTTTAATAGACATTTGATGCCATGGACGATGATTTGGCATAAACTTTCTTTGTATATAGTTGAGCACTCAATGTGCTCCCCATTGGTTTTAAGATCAATTTGCACTTTTGAGACTGTGCATATGAAGCACTGCTGTATTTTTGCACTGCTATTGCACCATTTTACCCTGTCAAGAGCTGCCCCAACCCGCGGCGGGCTTATCCACCTGGCTGCAGCATCCATCCATCCTCCTGACAGAAGTACACTGCAGCGGTGGTCCCCTCATTGACCACAACCCATGGGTGGCGTCACGACAAACTCCCCTGTAAATATCCCCCCAATCATTGCGGAACCCGGGACACGGTCCGGACCAAGGCCGCCGTGACATCCCCAGCAGTACCCCGGACTGGTACCGAGTACCCCGTCCCAGTGGGCTCCACACACCCACAAGTTCATATAGCCCCATTGAATGTCAACAGGGCCTAAAATGAATGTAGGTGCATCCAGCTTTAGCCGGATTCACACGGATGTCAAAAAACGCCAGTGTGAAGCCAGCCTTAGTTATCCTTGCTACCAGAGCACCCTTAGTTATGGTGGCAATTACAGCTTTCATCTCACAACACTTTGTTTCCGGCGGCGCTCCAGTAGACTTCCAATCACATCGGAATGGACATGGTCTGCAAATCATCTCGTAAAGAACATGGCAGTAAAATGAATGGGGCATTTTATTTCATCTCATTTCAATATTTTTTTTAAATGTATTTTAAACATTCATCTCTTTGAAAAGATATATGATCTAATTACAAACATGGAGTAGATGAGCCTTATTACTGGAAACATTGAGGGATGTCATCTTTTCCTAACGGAGTGGAACGTAAGAAAAGCTTCGGAGGGGATTCACATTCGTCAATTAGGGTCAAACCCAATGGGCCAACGTTTTTGAAGAGCGTCAAAAGCAAATGGCTTATCACAAGGACATAATTCATCATTAAGGCTTTGAATTAAAAGGAATATTTAAATGAAGTTTTCACTTTTCATTTATTCCAAGGTCAATTGAATGTTGCACTGAAATCAAGTCAACTGCTTCTGTGCCGGCCGGGAGCGCCGGATATCCATGATCTCCCGATGACATGCCCTGCAGCCGATTCCTGACAGCTTGACTACACCAAACATCCCGGCCACCGCTACCGTGCTGAACCAGCTCTTCTACTCGCATTTGATTCTCTATCCCACTTTTATGTTGGCGCTCGTGTCTGAAGGCATGTTTATTAGCAGAGGGAACATTTAGAAGAAAAAAAAGGAAAAAAGCAAAAAAAAAAAAAACAAAATGAAAATTGTAATTGGAAAGGAAGCATCGCAAATCAGATTTACGGCCGCAATTAAGCAAATTGTGTGAGAAACTACCGGCTTTAATATATGCATTTACGTAATACACGGCTGCTGAACGAGCACAAGATGGAGCGCAGCAATTTAGCATAAAAGACAAATAATCATGCCGGGATTTTATGTATTAAAGAGCGAGACAATGAAGGGCTAAAAAGTCATAAAATTAATGGGTCGGCTGAGGTGCGTTCACTTTGATAGAGATACAAAATTTAGTGTGTGCTAGCAAAAGTATCATACATTGAATTCATAAGGTTAGATAGATGGAAAGATAGAAAGATAGAGAGATTGATAGATATAAATAGATAGATAGATAGATACAGTCATATGAAAAAGTTTGGGCACCCCTCTTAATCTTACTCTTTTTTTTTTTTTTTTTTTAAATAGTTTATTTGCAACAGCTATTTCAGTGTGATCTATGTAATAACTGATGGACACAGTAATATTTCAGTGTGATATATGTAATAACTGATGGACACAGTAATATTTCAGTGTGATCTAGTAATAACTGATGGACACAGTAATATTCAGTGTGATCATGTATATGATGGGCACAGTAATATTTCAGTGTGATATATGTAATAACTGATGGACGCAGTAATATTTCAGTGTGATATATGTAATAACTGATGGACGCAGTAATATTTCAGTGTGATCTATGTAATAACTGATGGACACAGTAATATTTCAGTGTGATATATGTAATAACTGATGGACACAGTAATATTTCAGTGTGATCTATGTAATAACTGATGGACACAGTAATATTTCAGTGTGATCTATCTATGTAATAACTGATGGACACAGTGATATTTCAGGTGATTATTATGTAATAACTGATGGACACAGTAATATTTCAGTGTGATCTATGTAATAACTGATGGACACAGTAATATTTCAGTGTGATCTATGTAATAACTGATGGACACAGTAATATTTCAGTGTGATCTATGTAATAACTGATGGACACATTAATATTTCAGTGTGATATATGTAATAACTGATGGACACAGTAATATTTCAGTGTGATCTATGTAATAACTGATGGTACACAGTCATATTTCAGTGTGATCTATGTAATAACTGATGGACACAGTAATATTTCAGTGTGATATATGTAATAACTGATGGACACAGTGATATTTCAGCGTGATCTATGTAATAACTGATGGACACAGTAATATTTCAGTGTGATCTATGTAATAACTGATGGACACAGTAATATTTCAGTGTGATATATGTAATAACTGATGGACACAGTAATATTTCAGTGTGATCTATGTAATAACTGATGGACACAGTAATATTTCAGTGTGATCTATGTAATAACTGATGGACACAGTAATATTTCAGTGTGATATTATGTAATTAACTGATGGACACAGTGATATTTCAGTGTGATCTATGTAATAACTGATGGACGCAGTAATATTTCAGTGTGATCTATGTAATAACTGATGGGCGCAGTAATATTTCAGTGTGATATATGTAATAACTGATGGACGCAGTAATATTTCAGTGTGATATATGTAATAACTGATGGGCACAGTAATATTTCAGTGTGATATATGTAATAACTGATGGACACAGTAATATTTCAGTGTGATCTATGTAATAACTGATGGACACAGTAATATTTCAGTGTGATCTATGTAATAACTGATGGACACAGTAATATTTCAGTGTGATCTATGTAATAACTGATGGACACAGTAATATTTCAGTGTGATCTATGTAATAACTGATGGACACAGTAATATTTCAGTGTGATCTATGTAATAACTGATGGACACAGTCATATTTCAGTGTGATATATGTAATAACTGATGGACACAGTAATATTTCAGTGTGATCTATGTAATAACTGATGGACACAGTAATATTTCAGTGTGATCTATGTAATAACTGATGGACACAGTCATATTTCAGTGTGATATATGTAATAACTGATGGACACAGTAATATTTCAGTGTGATCTATGTAATAACTGATGGACACAGTAATATTTCAGTGTGATCTATGTAATAACTGATGGACACAGTCATATTTCAGTGTGATATATGTAATAACTGATGGACACAGTAATATTTCAGTGTGATGTATGTAATAACTGATGCACACAGTAATATTTCAGTGTGATATATGTAATAACGGATGGACACAGTAATATTTCAGTGTGATCTATGTAATAACTGATGGACACAGTAATTTTTCAGTGTGATCTATGTAATAACTGATGGACACAGTAATATTTCAGTGTGATCTATGTAATAACTGATGGACACAGTCATATTTCGGTGTGATATATGTAATAACTGATGGACACAGTAATATTTCAGTGTGATCTATGTAATAACTGATGGACACAGTAATATTTCAGTGTGATCTATGTAATAACTGATGGACACAGTAATATTTCAGTGTGATCTATGTAATAACTGATGGACACAGTCATATTTCAGTGTGATCTATGTAATAACTGATGGACACAGTAATTTTTCAGTGTGATCTATGTAATAACTGATGGACACAGTAATATTTCAGTGTGATCTATGTAATAACTGATGGACACAGTAATATTTCAGGATTGAAATGAGGCTTATTGTACTAACTGAAAATGTGAAATATGCATTATTTCAAAATTTGACAGGTGCAAAAGTATGGGCACCTCAACAGAAAAGTGACATTAATATTTAGTAGATCCACCTTTTGCCTCTAGTGGCTTCCTGTAGCTGATAATGACTTCCTGGATCCTGGATGAAGGGATTTTTGACCATTCCTCTTCACAAAACAAATACAGTTCAGTTACGTTTGATGGTCGCCGAGCATGGACAGCCGCTTCACAACATCCCACAGATGTTCAATGATATTCAGGTCTGGGGACTGGGATGGCCATTCCAGAACATTGTAATTGTTCCTCTCATGAATGCCTGAGTAGATTAGGAGCGGTGTTTTGGATCACTGTCTTGCTGAAAGATCCATCCCCGGCGTAACTTCAACTTTAACACTGACTCTTGAACATTATTCTCAAGAATCTGCTGATACTGAGTGGAATCCATGCGACCCTAAACCTTAACAAGATTCTCCATGCAGTCATTGGCCACACAGCCCCAAAGCATGATGGACCCTCCCCCAAATTTGACAGTGGATAGCAAGTGTTTTTCTTGGAATGCTGTGTTTTTGTGGCGTCATGCATAACGCCTTGTTGTATGACCGAACAACTCAATCTTTGTTTCATCAGTCCACAGGACCTTCTTCCAAAATAAAACTGGCTTATTCAAATGTGCTTTTGCATACCTCAGGCGACTCTGTTTGTGGCGTGCATGCAGAAACGGCTTCTTTCGCATCACTCTCCCATACAGCTTCTACTTGTGCAGTGTGCGCTGTATTGTTGACCGATGCACAGTGACACCATCTGCAGCAAGATGATGCTGCAGGTCTTTGGAGGTGGTCTGTGGATTGTTCTTGACTGTTCTCACCATTCTTCTTCTCTGCCTTTCTGATATTTTTGTTGGACTGCCACTTCTGGCCTTTACTAGAACTGTCCCTGTGGTCTTCCATTTTTATTATTATTATTATTATTTATTTATATAGCGCCATTATATTCCATGGCACTTTACATGCTAAAAAGGGCAGACTAGGACAAGTAACATAGTAACAATACAAGTAACAATAAATGTTGGCAGTTCGGTTGTACAGAAACAAGAGGGGAGAAATCCTGTCCACAAAGGCTCACAGTCTACGAGGGGCGGGTGGGGATACAGTGGGAGGGGGAAGTTCCAGTTGTGAGGCGGTGTGGTGGATCGGGTCTTATTGCAGGTGGTAGGCTTGGCGGCAGAGGTGGGTCTTCAGGCTTCTTTTGAAGGTTCCCAGGGTAGGAGAATGTCTGATGTGTTGGGGCAGTGAGTTCCAGAGTCTGGGTGAAGCACGGGAGAAATCCTGTATGCGGTTGTGCGAAGAGGAGATGAGGGGGAAGTAGAGGAGAAGCTCTTGGGAGGATCGCAGGTTGCGTGAGGGTAGGTATCGGGAGACCATGTCAGAGATGTATGGAGGGGACAGGTTGTGGATGGCTTTGTATGTCATGGTTAATGTTTTAAACCGGGATCTCTGGGAAGTAGGGAGCCAGTGAAGGACTTTGCAGAGGGGGGAGACAGGGGAGTAGCGGGGAAACAGATGGATTAGGTGGGCAGCGGAGTTCAAGATAGATTGGAGAGGTGCAAGGGGGGTATTGGGGAGGCCGGTGAGCAGGAGGTTGCAGTAATCGAGGCGGGAGATGATGAGAGCGTCAATGAGGGTTTTAGCAGTGTCGTGGTCAAAGAAAGTGCGAATCCTATAGATGTTTTTGAGCTGGAGTCGGCAGGAGGTGGCGAGGGCCTGGATGTTGGGCTTGAAGGAGAGGGAAGAGTCAAGGATAACCCTGAGGCACTTGGCTTGGGGGACTGGAGAGAGAGAGCAGTCGTTGACGACGATGGATAGGTCAGGTAGTGAGGGGGAGCGTCTTGGGGGGGAAGACTATGAACTCGGCTTTGTCCATGTTCAGCTTAAGGAAGCGAGCAGAGAACAAGGATGAGATGGCTGACAGGCAGTGTGGAATTTTGTATAGAAGGGAGGCGATGTCAGGACCAGACAGGTAGATTTGGGTGTCGTCGGCGTAGAGGTGATATTGGAGGCCATGGGACTCAATGAGTTGCCCTAGGCTGAGAGTGTAGATTGAGAACAGTAATGGTCCAAGAACCGAGCCCTGAGGGACCCCGACAGATGGGGGTAGGGTGAGGAGGATGTGTGGGAGTGGGTGACGCTGAAGGTGCGGTCCGTTAAGTTTGAGGGGATCCAAGAGAGGGCAAGGTCCATGATGCCAAGAGATTCCAGGATCTGTAGTAGAAGGGAGTGGTCAACAGTGTAGAAGGCGGCTGACAGGTCGAGGAGGAGGAGAACAGAGTAGTGGCGCTTGCTTTTGGCAGTCATTAGGTCATTTGTGACTTTGGTCAGGGCTGTTTCAGTGGAGTGGAGGGGTCGGAAGCAAGATTGCAGGCGGTCAAAGAGGGAGCAGGAGGAGAGGTGAGAGGACAGCTCAGAATGGACATGCTGTTCAAGTAGTTTAGAGGCGAAAGGGAGGAGAGATATAGGGCGGTAGTTGGAGACAGTTGTGGGGTCAAGGGAGGGTTTTTTGAGGATGGGTGTGATCAAGGCGTGTTTGAAGGCTGAGGGGAAGGTGCCGGTGGTGAGTGATAGGTTGAAAAGATGAGTTAGGGCTGGGATGATAACGGAGGTGAGGTTGGGAATGAGGTGGGATGGGAGCGGGTCGTGGGTGCTTGTGGTGAGGTGTGATTTTGACAGGAGGGAGGAGAGCTGGTCTTCAGTTATGGGGGGGAAGCAGTTGATGGAAGTAGAGGGCAGTGTAGGTGAAAGGGGAGGCTGTGGGGACAGTGGATCAAAGCTGTCTCTGATTCTGTCAATCTTTTCTTTGAAGAAGGAGGCAAAGTCTTCTGCAGAGATAAGGGGAGAGGGAGGGGGAGCAGGCGGGCGGAGTAAGGAATTGAAGGTTTTGAAAAGTTGTTTGGGATTGTTGGACAGGGAGGTTATTAGGGATGAGAAGAAGGTTTGTTTGGCGGTGGCAAGTGCAGTCTTGAAGGCGATGAGGGACTGTTTGAACAGCGCAAAATGCTCAGTGGAACCTGATTTTTTCCCTCGCCTCTCGGCGACCCTGGATGCCCGTCTCAGGTCTTTAGTGAGGGTCGTGTGCCAGGGTTGCCTATTAGTGTATGGAGCGTGGTGTGTGAGGGGGGCGGCTAAGTCGAGTGCCTTGGTTAATGTGGTGTTGTAGAGGGTGGTGGCAGTGTCTGTGTCACATATAGATGTTATGTTGGTGAGAGGGAGAAGGGATTCTGAGAGTGAGTGTAGATCAATGTGTTTTAGGTTTCTGCGGGGATGATCAAGTTTGCGGAGAGGAGGTGATGTAGTAGGGGAGGTGAGGGAGGAGAAGGTCAGCAGATTGTGGTCAGACAGGGTGAGGGTTGAGTTTGTGAGATTAGTAAGGGAGCAAAGACGGGTAAAGATGAGATCCAGCATGTGGCCATCTTTGTGGGTGGCAGAGGAGGACCATTGGGAGAGCCCGAAGGAGGAGGTCAGGGAAAGAAGTTGAGAGGCGGTTTGGTGGGCAGTGTCAATGGGGATATTGAAATCGCCCATAATGATGGTGGGGATGTCAGTAGAGAGGAAGTGAAGTAGCCAGGTGGTAAAGTGGTCGAGGAAGGTGGGGATGGATCCAGGGGGGCAGTAGATGACGGCTAGCTGGAGGTTACAGGGGGAGAAGATGCGGACAGAGTGGGCTTTGAAAGATGGGAGAGTAACAGAGGGGGGTAATGGAATAGGGGCGAAGGAGCAGGTGTCAGATAGGAGTATGCCGACACCTCCGCCATGTTTGTCAGAGGGGCGGGGTGTGTGG
The DNA here is from genome assembly GCA_033576535.1 of Allobates femoralis. Taxonomy (NCBI): domain Eukaryota; kingdom Metazoa; phylum Chordata; class Amphibia; order Anura; family Aromobatidae; genus Allobates; species Allobates femoralis. Next base: position 22,317,100 of record JARQOC010000005.1, read on the forward strand.
GAAAGATTGAATCCGCCGTAAGATAGTGCAGCAGGGGAGGCCGTGTCGGAGGGGGTGAGCCAGGTCTCTGTGATGCTATGTTCCTCACAGTGGAAACTGACAGATTAAATCTCTGAGACAACTTTTTGTATCCTTCCCCTGAACAACTATGATGAACAATCTTTTTTTTTCAGATCATTTGAGAGCTGTTTTGAGGATCTCATGATGCCACTCCTCAGAGAAGATGCAACTAGGAGAACAACTTGCAAGTGGACACCTGAAATAGCTTTTCTCATGATTGGATACACCGGGCTATGAAGTACAAAGCTCAATGAGGTTACCAAACCAATTTAGTGCTTCAGTAAGTCAGTAAAAAGTAGTTACGAGTATTCAAATCATGAAAATCAGAAGGGTGCCCATACTTTTGCACCTGTCAAATTTTGAAATAATGCATATTTCACATTTTCGGTTAGTGCAATAAACCTCATTTCAATCCTGAAATATTACTGTGTCCATCAGTTATTATATATATCACACTGAAATATTACTGTGTCCATCAGTTATTACATAGATCACACTGAAATATTACTGTGTCCATCAGTTATTACATACAGCTGTTGCAAAAACCCAATTTTAAACCAATAAAAATGAGTAAGATTAATGGTAACTTTACACGCCGCTACAGGATGGTGGAAACAACCGGGTAGATGAGAGAAATGTATCTTGCACCGCCAAATCAACCCGAGGTAGCGGCGTGTAAAGACGGTTGTTTCCACCCGTCACTTGAGGCACCTGTTTCAGAGCAGTGCTCAAAAACAGGTTGATTTCAAGGCGATGGTTACGGCCTGTATCGGCGTGTAAATAAAGAACAGGAGGGTTGTTTCGACACCATGCTATCTACCTGGGGCGTGACACAGGCTCCGGGATACCGCGCCCCATCAGCGATCATTGGTGGAAGCTCCTGCGTTGCGATTGGTTGTCCCTGCATAGGGCGGCATATTTAAGGAGCTGACCAGTCACACTACACAATTGCTCGAGCGTCATGTATTAATCAGCCTCCTGTGCTGCCTGCCCAATCATGATGTTCTTGCTTTGTCCTATCAGCGTACGGACGTCTCGTAATCCACAACTCTGGCACGCCTATGTTTTGTCCCTGCTGCACCAGGTCCGCCCATATTAGCTTGTTGTAGCGGCGTGTAAATGTGGTAAGGTGAGCTATAGAAGGTAACTTGTGGCACCCAGCGGTGTATCCAGAGATAGATGTAACCTACTGTAGCGCACCTTGTTGCGGCGTGTAAAGGTGGTGCGGATACCGTTTTCAACCGTTTGTGCGTGCTCGTGCACGTTAAGCACCCGGTTGTTTCCACCTTCCTGTAGCGGCGTGTAAAGAAACTTCATAGAAAAAGACCAGGAGTAAGGCCAAAATACTGCATAATCAGAACAACTTCATTGAAAACATATATCAGCTCACAGCAAAGATGTTACAAGCAGGCACACAAGCAGGACCCCCATCAAAGTACAACACAAAGGTGCATGGAAACCATGGAAGACATGGAGGAACACATCCGGGAGACTGAGTGCCATCACCACTCGCCCCGGAGGAGCACACAGATCGGATACCGGATCCGAAACTGTGACTGACACACACAGCACAGTAAATCCCGGGATAGTGGAGGTTGTAGATCGACACTGTACCTGAGCGAAGCAACACGGTGGGGTCAGAAGCACAAGGAAGACTCAAGTTGCCTAGCCAAGGGGGTACCTGTGAGGAGAGACAGTGCCAGCAGCTCAGCTAGAAGCAGCAGCAGGGCCACACACACAGCGCAGCAAGAGGAAGCTGAGGACCTGGACAGGGTCTGAGCAGCCCAGCCCCAGTACAGACTCCGTGGACAATTCGTTATAAAGAACATCTACAGTAAAGCTTTGGACAACTTCAGAAACGTGAGTGTGTGTGATCCTTGTACCCGAGTCCTAATCACTCCCACAAGCAGCCACCGTCTCCACTATCATCCCCTTACTACCACATCTATCCTATCCTTCATAAACGCTAAGTTCCACTGCCCGGGGAACCAGCCTCTACCTACGGAGAGCCGTTCCATCTAAAGCTGCCTAACATCATCCCCGGAGGTTCTGCAGCAGCGGTGGTCCCATTACTGACCACAAACCGTGGGTGGCGTCACAACAAACATTCATCCCTTGTAAATATCCCCTTTTACTTGCGGAACTCGGGACACGGTCCTGGCCAGGCCCTCCGTGACATCCCCAGCAGCAACCCGGTCCGGTACCGAATACCCCGTCCCAGTGGGCTCCACACTCACATCTATATATACTCCACCTGCACCATTATTTATATAGTCCCTATTTGATTTAGTATATCGAGATAGGGCTATATAGGGCAAGCAAGATCAGCCATCGCAGAGTAGGGGCACCATCAGTACATGACCTTGGGTGTCAACCCCTACTGCAGGTAGGAACCCAATAGGAAAGCATGTTAGAGAAGTTATCATATATACTGTACACTTTTCAGCCATTTTGTCTTTTATAGAAGCCATTTTTATATTTATCATGTCAATTCAGATAAGGGTGTACGGGAGTCAGACAAAGGTTAGATCTCCGGAGAAAAGCAGGACAAGCGCGTTCTTCTCTTCGCCCTTGTGTTCAGATAACGGTCCCAAGGCTGGCTTTATCAAGCGCACAACAGGTAGAGTTATTATTCATCACCCATTGAAACGTAGCACTTTGTATTTTATTGTTTTGCTTTGGATGATGTGTAATTGCATTGTACTAAAGTGATATTTTAGGAGTCTTGTTGTTTTTCTGTGATTCAGCAAAAAAAGAAGTCAGCATTCCAATATTTGCAGAAAAAGGTGAACTTTAATGGCTCATATGACATGGCGTAATTTTGGTTGGAAGCAGTCTTCTTCAAGCTAAACCTTTTTCCAGCCGATACATTTCCACTAGAGATGTTGGATATTTGGGTTCACCGGGTTCCACCAGACTTTAAAAAAAGTTCTGCTCGGGATCCGGACTTGACCCAAATGTGACCCTGGACCTCAAAACCCTATACGAGTCAATGAGGACCCAAACTTAAGTGCTGTAAAATGGTCATACTAATGTATAGGGGGCGGCAAAAGGAAGTAAAATGGGGATAACAGCAGGGTACTTAGGCAAAGTTTAAACGATCAGGACACGATGCATTCTAGATGCTAAGTGTCCTTCTCTTGCATAGATGCAAGTGTTCTCTGCAGGATAACACTCCATTAATGCCCACAATCAGACTTTTAGGTACAGCAGGTTTTCGCTGTGTTCTCCGTCCTCATGTCCCGCAAGCATAAACTGATATGCTTCAGCCGTGCCGCCTGACAGTTTATGCTGGGAAACAAAGTAGCACAGTGGGCATGGGATTACTATAAATATTATCCACTGTCCTTGTACTGTACAATGTAGTCCAAAATTCTAATAATACTGGTCGTGCTCATGCATCTTTACCCATACCGTGTTTTCCAAGAGCTCAGAAAGCAGGCTGACTCTTTTCTGGCACATTCATTAAACCACATGAATAATCACTGCTTCCTCCGCCCACATTCTATGACAGCACCTGTGATTGGTTACAGTCAGACTGTTATACACACAGCTTCTGCCCCGGTGTCTGTGATTGGTTGCAGTCAGTCTGCTGTTTCCTGGAATCCTCACTCCGGCTATTTGCACTCCTAACCCAAGTATGACAACTAAAAGTGTAGTGTATGAATAATTATAAAACATTACTTAGGGACCCCCTATTTGCTAACTCGTCAAGGTAAAGCCATCAGTTGGGGGGGCTGATAAAGAAGAATTGTCTATGAAGATCTCCTATTTCTAGCCCTGTCAGTCAAAGAAAGGAACACAAACCCAGGAAAAGCATTTGTTTAAAATAAAAACTTAGGCAAACTCCTTAACCTTTCTATTAAGCCCAAAACACCTCTGCAGCTCCAACGTAATCCACATGACCTCCCACAATGATCCTAGGCCCTGCTGCATTTGTAAACCGAGGTGGGCAGTGTGGGAGCATCCATCTATGAGAAGGGGTGATGTTAGGGAGGTTACTGGGGTTCACAGCTAGCATTTCTTATGGTACCCTCTGTGACGGCAGGTGAACTCACTGCCAGACTGCCGGACAGTTTTGTGACCATATCACAGTCCAGCAGTCCAATGTTCTTAAGCGATTCCGCCGGGTCATGAGGATAGCCGGACTGGTGGACTGTTACTCTGCTTGACATGGAGGTAGAGCAGTTTGGCAGTCCAGCTGTGAGTTCACCTGTGGTCACAGATTGTACCATGAGACCCACTAGCTGTTTACTCCTGCGACGTTCCTAAGGTCACTACTTCTCACAGCCAGTGGCTCCTACGCTATCTTCAGTATGTTCTGGAGGCTGCAGTGAGCAGTCACGCTTTCTAATGTCAATGTGCGGAGCCCACTGGGACGGGGTACTGCTGGAATGTCACAGAGGTCCTGGTCTGGACCGTGTCCCGGCTTCTCACAAGTAAAGGGTATTTACAAGGATTATTTCTCGTGACGCCACCCACGGGTTGTGGTCAATGATGGGACCAGCGCTGCTCTGCCAGGAGGATGGATGATGGGGCTGCAGTCAGATGGATGAGCCCGCCGTGGGTCGGGCTGCTCCTGACAGGGTAAGACGTACTGTAACAGTTCTATATACCTGGAATCAGACACGGACACTGAAGCAGGTTCACCGGGTTTACTTGAATGTCTTTCAAAGTCACACAAATCAGTTCTCAACACAGTTCACAGTACAGTTAATTCCAGACACCCGAACCCTGTGCAGCCAGGCTGTTACTCTCAGACCCCTCACTCCTTCTAATGTCCTTTCAGACTGTTCTCTCTCTCTCTGTTCTCTCCGCGGGTAGTTATGGTGGCAGCTCGGCCCCTTGTGGGTCCTCATGGTTGCTGCTGTGCCTTCAACCCTGTTGTGAGAACCCCAACCTGTAATTAGAGCTCCCCGTTGGTTTGTCTGGGAAGCCAGCCTGGAACTTCAGTTCCCCTCAGAGCCAACACTCTGGTGTGTGCCTAGCCTGCAGTAACCCTATCTTCCAAGGTGTTACCAGGCTCCATCTAACCCATGTGATTCCAGCACAATCAGGGAAAACCTCTCCACCAGTTAGTCAGTGCTGCCGTGTTCCTCGGACCCGATGATACCGGTCCGGTTTCTGTCCTCACACTTCCTAGGGATGCCGGCTATGGGCGAGCTTTCTATCCATGGTTTCTGTGACTCTGTGGATTCTGCATCTACAGGGAGCCCAATCCCTCCGGGAAGTTTCACTGTCTGTCTGTGGTCTTGGCTTGTCGGCACCCACTGGCCTACGAACTCCTTCCTCCTCTTTTTCTTCTATTTGAGCTCTCTGTCACCTGATCTACCTTCTTTCCCACCCAGTTTCCTCTCAACCCACCACCCCTTGCCCGCCTAGGGTCCCGGGCTCCGGGTTGGGTGCTGCCTCTAGTGGGTGTGTGTGCTGTGAGGGTGTTTGGTGGACAAACTGTCTATCTTTCTGCCTGGCTGCAGTTCCCTATGTGGCCACCCTGGTCGCAGGAGCGCCATAATTGTTTACCGCTGCCTCTGGATGCAGCAGAGCCAAGGATCGTCTTGAGACATTGTGTGGATTACATCAGAACTGCAGGGGTGTTTTGGGGGTTAATAAATAGGTGAAAAGGGTGTGTGTTTTTATTTCCAAAATATGATTTTTCTTTTGATTTACAGGATTAGTAATGGGGACGTTTCATAGACATTTCTTCATTACTAACCCAGGGCTTGATGACAGTTAAGATTTTTGACAAATCACAGCTTTCATTATCTTACATATTGCCCTGATTTCCATCACAACAGGGAAGTTGGAATTTTCCGTATACATTAATGTCACCTTGTCGCTATAATACTAGCTGTAGAGCCCGGCATTGCCCAGGCATAATGCCGGGATATGGTTTTAATGCCCATATAAGGTAATATCACCTATTTATGGTAGTATCACCCATAATTGGTAATGTATATATGTGTGTATGTATCTATCATAGCTCTGCCACGTCATAGTTCCACCCTTACACATAGCCCCAACTCTTCATAACTACGCCCCTCCCGGTAGCCACAACCCCTTCATAGCTCCACCCTCCCAGTAGCTCTCTTTCTTCATAGTAATGCCTCCATGTATACCCCTGTTACTTCATAGCTTCACCCCTCCACATAGTCCCAGGGGCAGGGCTATGTGTAGGAGGCAGGGATATGTGGAGATGCAGGTTTCAAAGTGGGCATGGCTATGTGGAGTGGGCAGGGATAATGTCACATAAACACACATACACTCTGCTTCATATATTAGATACTCCAAGAACGTCATTTATAAGAATAATCTATATAGCAGTAATGCAATTTAAAATTCCTTTATTCGATGCCTACATTCACTTTTTCCTATATCAGAATACAGTTGAATTTGTTTGTTTGGTGGTGCAGTATTTTCACCGCATTTACAGGGGCGTAACTAGAACTGGCAGGGCCCATAGCAAACTTTGAACGGGCCCCCTCCAAGACACGCCCCCAATGACACGCCCCCTTCAAGACACACCCCTTTACCGAATCAGTGTTAACAGTCTGACGCCACCCAGTTTACCATATATACTCGTGTATAAGCCGACCCCCCTACTTATGACCCCAAAACCTGGGAAAACCTATTGACTCGTGTATAAGCCGAGGGTGGACCCCAGCATAGGTATACAGCCCCCAGCAGTGTGGTATACAGGCCTCCCCAGTGGTAGTATACAGCAGCCTCCCCAGTGGTAGTATACAGCAGCCTCCCCAGTGGTATATACAGGGCCCAGCAGTATATACAGTAGCCCCAGTGGTATACAGCAGCCTCCCAGTGGTATACAGCAGCTCCCCAGTGGTATACAGCAGCCTCCCCAGTGGTATATACAGGCCCCAGCAGTATATACAGCAGCCCAGTGGTATACAGCAGCCTCCCCAGTGGTATATACAGGCCCCAGCAGTATATACAGCAGCCCCAGTGGTATACAGCAGCCTCCCCAGTGGTATATACAGGCCCCAGCAGTATATACAGTAGCCCCAGTGGTATACAGCAGCCTCCCCAGTGGTATATACAGCAGCCCCAGTGGTATACAGCAGTCTCCCCAGTGGTATATACAGCAGCCCCAGTGGTATATACAGCAGCCTCCCCAGTGGTATATACAGCAACCCCAGTGGTATACTAGCAGCCTCCCAGTGGTATATACAGACCCCAGCAGTATATACAGCAGCCCCAGTGGTATACAGCAGCTCCCCAGTGGGTATATACAGGCCCCAGTGGGTATATACAGGCCCCCAGTGGGTATATACAGGCCCCAGTGGGTATATACAGGCCCCAGTGGGTATATACAGTCAGGGCCCTAGTGGGTATATACAGGGCCCCAGTGGGTATATACAGGCCCCCAGTGGGTATATACAGGCCCCCAGTGGGTAATACAGGCCCCCAGTGGGTATATACAGGCCCCAGTGGGTATATACAGTTAGGGCCCCAGTGGGTATATACAGGGCCCCAGTGGGTATATACAGGCCCCCAGTGGGTATATACAGGCCCCCAGTGGGTACATACAGGGCCCCAGTGTGTATATACAGGGCCCCAGTGGGTATATATAGGGCCCCAGTGGGTATATACAGGCCCCCAGTGGGTATATACAGGCTCCCAGTGGGTATATACAGGCCCCAGTGGGTATATACAGTCAGGGCCCCAGTGGGTATATACAGGGCCCCAGTGGGTATATACAGGCCCCCAGTGGGTATATACAGGCCCCCAGTGGGTACATACAGGGCCCCAGTGTGTATATACAGGCCCCCAGTGGGTATTTTCAGGCCTTCCACTCCTCCCTTTCTGCTGCACACGTCACCTGTAAAGGAATACATCATACTTACTTATCCCTGCCGGCTGCCGCTGTCGCCGCTCTGCACCGCGCTTCGGCTTCTTCCTAGTTGTGACCGGCGGGCACAGGCAATGACGTCACAACCAGGAAGAAGCCGGATGAAGCCGGAGCGCGGTGCAGAGCGGCGACAGCGGCAGCCGGCAGGGATAAGTAAGTATGATGTATTCCTTTATAGGTGACGTGTGCAGCAGAAAGGAAGGAGTGGGGGGCCTGTATATACCCACTGGGGGCCTGTAGCTGACCGGATAGCAGCGTAGCGGCGCTGGGTCCGGGCCCCCCACAAGCACCGGGCCCCAAAGGGACCGCTACGTCTGCTATGCCGGTAGTTACGCCCCTGCTGCATTATCCCCCTGTTCAATCTCTTCATTTTGCTTGGAGGTACTTGACAGCTTAGTTGTGAGCCAGATCTAGAACTGCCGGCAATTACAATTATCTGTACATGATTATACAATGAACATCTCCCTCCTTGGTCTTCTGTGTTGGATGTTGTATTACCATCTGGGGTGTCCTTTCTCTTTAAAATCAGAGAATTTCCCGCCGGGTGATAATTTACGTCAGTCAGCGGTTTGATTTCCACAAAGCCAATTTGCAGCCATTATTTAACACCTGTGCTGAGTTATTGACAACCTGCAAAGTTCTTCAGAAGCAGGAGGAAATCTTGCAAATTTCTTATCTTAACAGCCCACGATTCCATCTTGATTGTTTTCTTGTTATATTCCGGGCCTCAATGTTTGGATGATTTAGAGATGTGAATTACCGTAGAGCTCGATCAAGCTGTCGGCAAAGGATAATCCCTGGACAGAAGAAAGTGGTCGGCTATTTCCATTGCTTGCTTTACTTGTTGTTTCCTGCAGACATTTACTCCTCAATGTCTAGAACAACATGAAGTGCGAAGCCGCTAATTACAATGTCAACTGAGGTTCTCGAGAAAAGTACGTGATGGCTTATAGACAACATAAATAAAAAGACGAAAACAAGAAAACAATTAAAAAGTGTATTCTATCAAATTAATATCTCGCTTTATCAGTTCCCTATAGGCAGGGGTGCACCGAGCCCCTCTGCCGCCTGAGCCACAAGCTGAGGACCAGGGGGATGTGCTGTCAGAGTCCAGCACAGCCGCGGATGAGGAGCGGGGGGGTGGTGCTGTCAGTCAGAGACTAGCCCCACCCCGCCCCTGCATCCACAGTGGGGAGGGCTGCCGCTCAGCCGGTCTTACCTGCCCCTTGCCGCCGGCGCCATGACAGGGGGACGCTGTGTGGATATGGCACCACCCCCTTCTGCACAGCCGCTCCCCCTGCCGGCTTGCCGTCTGAGTGAAAGGGCTCACACTGTCCAATGGACGGTGCGGCCCTGCCTATAGGCCATATCTTGTATATCACATCTCTTTTAAGAGGGATAAGCTGCATTACTTGCCATGGCTTCAACAAGAGTAACAATGATTATGGAAAAAAAGGACTAAAGGGGTTGGGTTTACCCAAAGTGAAGCCAGACACAAGGATTTAGGCTGCTTTCACATCACGTTTTTGTTGGATCCGTGGCTGTGGCACGGATCCGATTTGGCCCCCATGTTATCCTATGAGGTTCGGATCGGATCGGATTTGGCCTAATTGCCATCCGATTTTGTGGGATCCGATTTGTGTCCAATTTTTTGCTGGACCCAAAATCAGAGACTGCTCCGATTTTGGGCACAGAAAAAAATCGGATCCCACAAAATCGAATGGCAATTAGCCCAAATCCGATCCGATCCTCGGCCTTTAACATGGGGGCCTATGAGCGTGGGTCCAAGGAAACAGCTGATCATTCCTCGGACCCGGTTTAGTGTACTGAGCATGCTCAGTACTCTAAAATTGCTCCTAACCATCTAATTTCACTTCTGCAATGTATGATATACATTGCAGAAGTGAAATATAGTCAAAGAAAGAGTTAAAAATAAAAAATCTGTAAGCTCACCTGTCTGCGATCCACCACTGCCTCCAGCAAGGTCCGGGTGATAGGACCCGCGGTGATGTTACACCCCGGCAGCGTCATCGGGTCACATGACCGCAGTTACTGCGGTAACTGCGGTCATGTGACCCGATCAGCTGATCGGGTTGTGACATCACCGCAGGTCCTATCACCCGGACCTTGCTGGAGAGCAGCGGTGGATCGCGGATAGGTGAGAATACAAGTTTTTTATTTTTAACTCTTTCTTTGACTATATTTCACTTCCACAATGTATATTATACATTGCGGAAGTGAAAGTGCCCTGCTGTGTCTGGATCTGTGATAATCACGGACCCGGACACAGAATAGGTCACCCCCTGTGGTGTCCGTTTCTGTCCGTGGAGTCCTACAAAAAGTAAGATCCCACGGACAGGAAAGAAAACGTAATGTGAAAGCAGCCTTACCGGGAGAACCAGACTGTGGAGTGAGTGTTACATCTGCTGTTCACTTTCTATGACTCATGTGTCTAAAGACGGGAAGAGAAAAACCTGCAGTGATTGGACGCGGGGCAGATTTCCACTGAAACAGTGCCATCGTAGGAGGTGAGTATAGGCTTTTTTTTATCTTACCTGTGGAAAACATTTGGAAACAGAAGAGATTGTCCTAGTAGTGGATAACCTTTGCAACTAATGCCTTTGGCACATTCAATCCTAGTACTAACTTTATTAAGACTGGAGTACAAAAGGTCTGTCCTAATGAATCAAAGCCTTTTTCACAAGTGTCTGGCACATGGATTGGCACCAAACTAGAAATTTGAGTATTTGTGTTATATTTGCTCCTTTTTTTGGTAAAGGTTGATTAATTTATCTAAATCATTGGATGGCTCGTAGCAACAAAAGGGGTTATCTAACGTGGAGATTAGGGATGAGTGAGTATACTCGCTACTATTCGGTATTCGCCGAATAGTAGCGGTATTTGGGCTACCTGCTACTCTCCGAGTACTTATGAGTACTCGGGAGTACCGAGTAGTCCTAATACTTTGGCAGTGTATCTATAGATACACTGCAAAAGTAGAGAAGCCATCCGATTGCTGGAAAAGGAGCTGTTGCTACCAGCCAATCAGATGGCCAGTAGCGATCTGGCCAATCAGATGGCGCCACGTCACAACCACGTGATTACTAGCGGCCACCTGATTGGCCAATTTGCAAGGTCCTAGATGTACTATCAGGACCTTGCAAACTGGCCAATCAGGTGGCCCCTAGCGATGACGTAGTTGTGACGTGGCACCATCTGATTGGCCAGATCGCTACCGGCCATCTGATTGGCTGGTAGTGACAGGTCCTTTTCCAGCAATCGGATGGCTTCTCTGGCGGTCCCGGTGCAGGCGTCGGAAGGTGAGTATGTAGATTTATTATTTTTTAACAACTTTTATTAACTTTTAGGCTACTTTCGCAGTGTATCTATAGATACACTGTGAAAGTATTTGGACTCGCTATACTCGCAACGAGTAGCGAGTACCGCTGCCTACTCATTGCAAGTATAGCGAGCACGAATAATAAGGTACTCGCTCATTCCTAGTGGAGATATTGAATGTAATGAAGACTTAATCTATAATAGAGATAGGACAAAAGAAATTTGGCAACAACCTTGTTATGTATTGTGCAGTGCGTCCTCAACTGATGTCCTGCAAAGCGGAACTAAAGCCGTCACAGGTGCACAATCCAAGATCTCATCAAAGGGGCAAACCAGATCAGCAATAAAAACGGCAGCACTCACCGACGGTGTGATCTTCAGTTTAATTCAAATAAAGTGCTTCATCAAACAGGTAGGGGCTGTGGGGCGGCCAACAGTGAGCAGAGGGAGAGGACAGCAGGGTCCCAATAGTATGGGTCCTGGACTTGTTGTCCTGGGTCCTGGATTCATTGAATGAAATGATCATCGTCCGCCACTTCGGCACCCTGCTATCCTCTCCCTCCGCTCACTGTTGGCCCCACGGCCCCTAACTGTTTGATGAAGCACTTTATTTGAATTAATCTGGAGATCACACCGTCGGTGAGTGCTGCCGTTTCTTTCTTATTGCTTGCGTGAGTTTTTCTTTTCCATGGTTTCAACTATGAAACAATATCACAGACGGCTCTTCCTAAAGCAAACGTGATTTGCTTATGTATGCCGTAGAAGAAGCTCCTGATTTTGATTCCATTTCTTGCTAAGAATCCGCTCTCCTGTAGAAGTGACATGACATTTCTGTGTGTGTCACCGAGGGACTCGCGACGGTTGCCAGTTGCCGCTTTTATTTGTTTACAGTCTGTAGTATATAGCCTATTACATTGCACAAGATTGAACTTTTATGAGTTGCAAGAATACACTTCTCAGGCAGAAGATCCCGGCAGAAAGAAACTCATTGTCTTTCACAAACATATTCCACAGGTTCTTCTACAATTCCCAACCGGCTTCGGATTTTTTTTTATTCTCTGACGGAAAGACAATTTCCTTTTTCTCATTTCCTTTTTTTTGTGTTATGAATAAAAGTAAAAAAGTAAATTGCAAATAAAAAAAACAAATTCATTAGAATTTCAGCAAAGAATGATGATAAAAACTGCAGCACATATGTAAGACTTGATAAGAAATAAATTTAGCTTCGTTAGGATTTGGTATGGTTTTTATTTGGAAGAAGGATTTCCCGGTGCCAAACGAGTTTTCCTTAGTCCATCTTTTTCTAAGAAAAACTCGTTTGGCACCGGGAGATCCTTCATTCATATGCACTAGTGGGAAGCCGCTCCAACACACCCGGAAGCCGAGGAGCCATGAGTATTATGGTGGGTTTACACGTCCCGATATCGGTGTCCAACTCCAACCAAAAGTCACGTGGTTCATGCGTTGGTCCCGATATCGTTCGTGCATTGTATGGTATAAATGACCAATACAATGCACGAACAATGTGAAACCGATATCGGGGATCGAATGAGCGTGCTATTCAACGGGCTGATATTGGATGGAGGTTGGAGCCAGATCGTGCTGTGTAAACACCCAACTACGATGTGCAGTACAACATCCCTATCCTCTCCATGTTAAATAGTCGATCCTGGGTCGGCCGTACAAGGGGGGCGTAGACATCTTAGAGACGTTGTATACCGATATCCTATGTGATGTTGGAATTCTGCCCAGAAAAAGCGCGCTCCCGCGTCGTTGGATACAATATCGGACCGACGTTGGGACGTGTAAACCCACCATTAGTGGTTCAGCCTTTCCTCATCCCTGCATCTATTACTATGGTTTTTATTCTTTTATCATGTTGGTTTTCTAAAGAAAATGCTTCATATTATTATATATTTCAGCATCATGAAAATGTTTTCCAGCATCCATGATAATCCTGAGTGTAGTCCAATCCTTCCACCATATGGTACTGCCCCATTTTTCTCAAACATTTTATAGGTCAATGATAGCGGAAGTGGAAGTTATTGAAACTAGAGGCAAATTGGCTTTCATGGGAACTAATGTACCCCAAACAGTATAGACATAGTATATAGGTGTGCATCTATATATGTATACAGAGACATGCAAAAGATTGGGCACCCCTGCTCAAAATGACTGCAATTGTGAAAATGTAAGCAAGTTGAAGATGTAATTCTCTCTAAAAAGCATAAAGTTAAAGATGACACATTTCCTTTGTATTTTAGGCCCAATTTTTTTTTCATCTTTTACATTTTAAAAATTATATAAAAGTAAATGGCACAATGCAAAAGTGGGGGCACCTTACATGGCTATTAGCTAGCAGCACCCCTTCTGCAAGTATCACAGCTTATAAACTCTTTTTGTAGCGGCCAAGAGTCTTTCCATTCTTGAATAAGGGATTTTCATTAATTCTTCCTTGGAAAAGTCTTCCAGTTCTATGAGATTCCTGGCTCATCATCCAGTTCTATGAGATTCTTGGCTCGTCTTTCAGTTCTATGAGCTTCCTGGCTCATCATCCAGTTCTATGAGATTCTTGGCTCATCTTTCAGTTCTATGAGATTCCTGGCTTGTCTTAAAGTTCTGTGAGATTCCTGGCTCATCTTCCATTTCTGTGACATTCCTGGCTCTTCTTGCAGCTCTGTGATATTCCTGGCTCATCTTCCATTACTGTGAGATTCCCGGCTCATATTTCAGTTCTGTGAGATCCCTGGCTCATCTTCTATTTCTGTGAGATTCCTGGCTCATATTTCAGTTCTTTGAGATTCCTGGCACATCTTCCAGTTCTGTGAGATTCCTGGCCCATCTTCCATTTCTGTGAGATCCCTGGCTCATATTTCAGTTCTTTGAGATTCCTGGCACATCTTCCTTTTCTGTGAGATTCCTGTCTCGTCTTCCAGTTCTGTGAGATTCCTGGCACATCTTCCATTTCTGTGAGATTCCTGGCTCATATTTCAGTTCTGTGAGATCCCTGGCTCATATTTCAGTTCTTTGAGATTCCTGGCACATTTTCCTTTTCTGTGAGATTCCTGGCACATCTTCCATTTCTGTGAGATTCCTGGCTCATATTTCAGTTCTGTGAGATTCCTGGCATGTCTTCCAGTTCTGTGAGATTCCTGGCACGTCTTCCAGTTCTGTGAGATTCCTGGCTCATCTTTCAGGTCTGTGAGATTCCTGGCTCATCTTCCAGTTCTGTGAGATTCCTGGCTCGTCATCCAGTTCTGTGAAATTCCTGGCTTGGCTTCCAGTTCTGTGAGATTCCTGGCTCGACATCCAGTTCTGTGAGATCCCTGACTTGTCTTCCAGTTCTGTGAGATCCCTGACTTGTCTTCCAGTCCTGTGAGATTCCTGGCTCGTCTTGCATGCTCTGCTCTTTTGAGATCTTTTAAGGCCATTGTAAAACCTTCAGCTTGCACCTTTTGAGACTCTCTATTTTAGATTTTGATGTGTATTTAGGATCATTATCTTTTGCAGAAGTTATCTTTTTTTTACAGTTGATTTTATGTTTCCATCAAGAATTTGTATACATTTTATTGAATCCATTCTTCCCTTACCTGTGAAGTGTTCTCTGTTCCATTGGCTGCACCACAGCCACAATGCATGATTAATCCATCCCCATGCTTAATGGTTGGCGAGATGTTTTTTTCCTGAAATTCTTTGCTCCTTGTTTTCTACACCCCTTGGATCAAAATGTCCAAAGAGTTCTATTTTAATCTCATCAGTACACATGCCTTGTTCTCAAAATACATCAGGCTTGTTTGGATGTTCCTTTGTATACTTCTGATGCTGAATTTTATGGTGAGGACACAGTAGAGGTTTTCTTTTGATGACTTATCCATGAAGGCTATATTTGTGCAGATGTTCCTGAACAGTCAAACAACGTAACAACGTTTGCTAAATATTCTTGCGGGTCTATTGCAGTCCAGCGGGGGTTCGGATTTTTCTCTCAAGCAATCCTACATGTAGCTCTCACTGGAACTTTGCTTGGTCTTCCAGACCTTATCTTGACCTCCACTGCTTCTATTAACTGTCATTTCTTGATTACATTTTTAACTAAGGAAAGGGCAACTTGAAAATGCTTTCCTATCTTCTCCTGCTTTGTGGATCTCCACCTTTTTCATTTTCAGAGTACTCGGCAGCTGCTTAGAGTAACTAGTGGCTGCTGTTTTTTGACACAAGGCTAGAGGAGGGCTGGGTTTACATAAAGTTGTGAAATTTGCATTATCTGACCTTTCCTAATGATAAAAGTGAACAAGTCATACACCTAACAAGCTAATTAAGGTCTGAAACCTTGGTCAAAAGTAATCTGAGCACACAAATTTACAATGGTGGCCAAACTTTTGCTTCATCAATTTTCCAATGATGAAGATAAATATATATATGTACTAGATGGAGGTCCAATGCTATCGCATCGGGAGGGCAGTGAGGGAACAATAGCCGTCTCTTCCCCTCCCCCCCCGCCGTCTGACCCTGTACCCTGAGGTACCTTTAATGATGAGGAGGTCTGGGCCACCACCCTTTCCCTCTGCTCCTCAATGAGCCCTGTGCAAACGTTCCCTCATCTCCGCCCACAGACTAGTATAGTCACTGCAAGTTCCCCAGAAATAGCTATCTTCAGGTGCACACACTGCAGCAGCACACTGAGACATCCAAACAGCTCACACGGTCAAAGCAGAGTGAAACTCTATCAGTGACACCTAGTGGAAGGAAGTGGAACTACATAAAGGCTGAGAGAGTGGAGAACTGATTGATCTTACACACTCCTCCTACTTCTGCAGGCCCACGCCTATCAGCAGCTTTTCACATAGACTGCAAAGTAGTCAACATGTAACAGAGGGACTTAATTAGTAGAGTTAACCCCTTGTGCACTCCTACCCAAAGTGGCTGACAACACGTTTGGCCTAGACTGTATACCATTGGTTAAGTAAACTCACTTCAATTAAACACTTTGCATATGTGAAAACCAAAATGAACAATAATTGAAATAACGCTATACAATGTAGGGATATAAATATATTGTGACTGCCGATGAACACAATGCTCTGCTGTTACATAAGCTTTATTATAATGTAAATATGGCTAATGCATTACCATTGTATTCCTGTAGACAAAGGACAGAATATAAATATAAGTGTGACCACATTCAGCCGTCACATTTCCTTCGAAATAATCTAAATAGACAGAATCTAATACATATTATTCCAGAACAGCCACCATCCGGCAGTCGTGATAATACCCGGGATTCACTGCATCTACTTAACGTCAATATAGTTTTACCGTCGTCGTAGAAGGATATGACAAGTGTTTAGGGTGGTTATTGTACCTGCTCAACAATACGACTTGGCTTCATTTTTCTAGAACGGTCTAGACAGGATTATCTTCCTACTGATAACATTTCAGTTACGGGAAATGAAACTTGGAAATAATATTTCAGATTTCCATTCATTTGTTTGTTTTTTATTTCTTTTGTATCACATTCCAGGGTTATTGAGAGAGTATTATTTTGCAGACTAGGCTTTTCTTCCCCAACGAAATGGAACACAGCACCAATGTGACCTAAACTTTATTTTATACATGTGTTACTTCTTAAAGTTGATTTGATGGGTGCCCCGGAGATGTCGGGAGCGTGCAAGTTTTTGGCGCCCCGCCAGCGTCGCCGACCCCCGTGTACACGGGGAGACATCTCCGGCGATGGGCCGGCGAGCTGAAAGGCGGCATCACGGCCGGGGTGTCTCAAAACCTTAGCGGCCTATGGCTCCCATCGCCTGTCAGCTCGCCGGTGGCCGTTTACATGGGGCGATGTGGACACATCGCCCCAGATTGGCCGCCTGGTTTCACATCACTGATGTGAAAGCAGGCGAGCGCTCAGAGGCGCCGACATCGCCCCTTTACATTAGGCGACGTAGGGGCGATATCGGCGCCGATAGGCCACGCCCCTACGTCGCCTAATACATCGGCAGTGCCATCGCCAGGTGTGACGGCACCCTAAGGAAAATCCTTACCCCTTGCACCCCACTTACCCTCTCATACAGCCAGATCGATCAGATCTCATATTTTGCATTAACGAGGAGCAAACACCCCAAAACACCATATCTACAAGTTGGGATTCTAGTCTGGTTTTAATCCTAATCATATGACGAGGCTCAGTAAAGGGTCAATATTGACTTTTAGGATTGCTATTTCCAATAGGAGGCACTGGAGTTCAGGTCCTCTTCCTCTCTGAAGAGACAATTTGTATATTTTATTTTTCAGTGGAGCATTGAAGTCTCCTCATACTGGCATGTCACTCTCCTCAAGGAGAAAACCATACCCCTTACACCCCAATTAACTCTCATACAGCCAGATCAGATCTCATACTTTGCATTGACGATAGACAATACCCCAAAACATTGTGTCCTCAATTCTGGGATTCTGGTTTGGTTTTAACCCTTTGACAAGGCTCAGTGAAGGGTTGATATTGACATTTAGGATTGCTGCTTCCAATAGGTGGTGCTAGAGTTCAGGAGTGCTTCTTCTCTGAAGAGACAATTTACATATTTTGTTTTTCAGAGGAGCAGTGCAGCTTTTAAGTCTCTTCATTACTGGCATGTCACTCTCCACAAGGAGAAATGCTTACCACTTAGACCCCACTTACCCTCTCTTACAGCCAGGTCAGATCTCATATATTGCCTTGACGAGGGGCAATACACCAAAACATTGACATTACTGACATGCTAGATCTGGCATGTTACTCTCCACAAGGAGAAAAGCTTATCCCTTAGACCCTACTTAGCCTCTCATACAGCCAAATCAGATTTCATGCTTTGCATTGATGAATGGCAATACCCTGAAACACAGTGTCTTCAAGTTGGATTCTGGTTTGGCTTTAATCTTAAATCATATGATCATGCTCGTTTAAGGGTTAAAATTAACTCTTAGGATTGCTATTTCCAATGGGTGGTGCTCGGATTTATCTACTTCCTCTCTGAAGAGACAATTTGCATATTTTATTTCCCAGAGGAGCATTACAGCTTTTAAAGGAGAACTCTGGGGAGATAAAACCTTTTAGTACTGTCCCTGTCCTCCTACATGATGAAGCAGAGCCGTACACTGCAGTTCTAGGATCTATAGATCTCTTATAAATCAATAAAATCAGATCTGCTCCTCAGCTCTCCCCCCTTACTCATGGGACAGAGAATTTCAGCATGTCAGCTTAATGGTGGAGCAGAGATCAGGAGCTGTGTTCCAGGCATGGATGCTAAGAGCTGCAGGATCATTCTACATTCCAGGCCCGTCACACGTCTTTATGGGGAGGGGGCATGGCCACTGGTCCCATGCTGACACATATACAATCCTGTCCCTGATTTACCATTTTATGTGTTGTGACAGGGGAGTCGAAGCTTGAAATAACATTCATGTCACCAAGCAGATGCAAATACATGCTGTGATCCTCTGCTGTCTGATAATGCATAATGGGCGCTGTTATTGTGAGGTTGGGAGCACAGGCAAAGTAAACTGATCAATTAAACTCTCAATGGTCTCCCCTCCCCAATGGGAGCATGGTTGCTTCCTGTCCCCTGAAAACTTTTCATGGATCATCATCATCACTCCTCAGTGACAGGCACAGCAACACATCCAGAGTCTGCAGCATACACATTATAGTACACACCTTTATTATCACGTAGTATCTATTTTAATGTTCCCAATTATAGATAGTCTTATATGACATCAATCTAAATCTAGGAATTTATATACAGTATCATGGTTTATTCAGTTTATCAATCCATGTGCATGCACTTTCTGTTCGACTCATGGTCTTGTACCCAGACAGTTTTAGGCTGTGACACCTCAGGTCCATGTGTAAAGAATTGCAACATTCCCTACAAATATGTGTTCACCAGTTTCAGTTTGTGGGTATTTATCCATGCCGTTATGCAGCTGAAAAAAATGCAAAAATGTGGCATTTCACAGCACCAGGAAAGTGATTGAGATTCCTAAAATATCATGGTTTCACTGCTGCTGCTTAGTTTTCCTTGCTGCTATGAACCTCCAATACATTTTTTTCTGAACTTTATAATGTCAGCTCTTGCATTTTTATTTTTGTATTCTTCTTTCTTCATTCTACTTGGTGACAGGATTGCATGGATGGTATCACATTGGATGGTATATCAGGGGCTGGATTGTATTATGTGCATGAGGTGTTGCCCACTCCTCCTGCCACGTCCCCTCCCTATACAGAAGTGTGAGGGGGATGGAATATAGGATGATCCTGCGGCTCCCAGCATCCACGCCCCTGACACACCTCCTGCTTTCTGCTCCTGCATGAAGATGCCAGGCTGAAATTTTCTGTCCCATGAGAGGGGGTGGGAGCTGAGGAGCAGGTATGATTTTATTGAATTATAAGCAGTCTGTAGATCCTAGAGCTGCAGCGTACAGTTGTGCTTCATCATGTAGCAGGGCAGGGAATGTATTAAAATTTTTCTCTCTCTGGAGTTCCCTTTTAAGTCTCCTCATTACTGGAATGCCTTTATCTCATAAGGTACTGTCACACGTGGCGATATTGCCGGTGATATCGCCATGAAATCGTGTTTTTGGCGATGTGGAAGCCACATCGCCAGTGCGTCGTGGCGTGGGACAGGGCGATTTTACGACGAGAAATTGCTGGTGGCGCGTCGCCTGATCGCCCTGCTTTGCAGTGAAATCAGGCGATTACCACCAGGCGATTTCTGCTCATCATAGCATGTGGCAGGGCGATAGCGATGTAGAAAGGGAGCTCAGACCATCTGGAAGCAATGCCAGAGGCGTGCTTTAACTTTCTGTTTGGCGCGCCCTGTCTGCCGCTATTGGTGGCCGCTCCTGCGTTCCCATTGGCTGGCCGTGTCTGAGGAGCCTTATTTGAGGACCCGTGCATTCACGCAAGGCTGACCAATGGGATCGCATTTCCGTCCACCAATCGCAGTGATGGGGGGGCGGTGAAACACACTCTAGCACGCCCCTATCGAAACAGTATGCCCACATCGCTGCTACGATTGTGGCTTGTGACGCGGCGATGTGTGGAGGGAAGATCGCTTCCGGTCTCCTGCAGGCGATTTCCGGAATGCAGTATCGCCGAGGATCACACACGAGATCGCTACATGTGACATCTCCACAGCGGTCTGAAAAAAGTGCCCGAACTGTGTGCGCTCATGTAAAATGGAAGCCATATCGCTGCATGTGACGGTACCTTTAGACACTTGAAACCAGCATGTTGGGTGCTTGAATGGGCTCAACTTCAGTACCGAATATAATGGAAGTCAATGGAAAACTCAAACGCTTTTCCGGACGTGCCTTCTCCAATATTTCCAATAATCGTCACATACAACCAGACCAGATCTCATATTTTGCATTGACGAGAGGCAATACCCCGAAACACAGAGTCTGAAAGTTGGGATTCCAGGTTTTAATTCTAAGGCATATGACAAGGCTCATTAAAGGGTCAATATTGATCTTTAGAATTGCTTTTCCCAATAGGTGGCGCTAGAGTTCAGGTCTACTTCCTCTCTTCCTATTTTGTACTTGTAGCACACATTCACGTCAAGGTGTAGGCTGCTTCTTCTGTACATCGCTTTCATTTGTCCATTCCCGACAGCCATAATATTTAGAGCGCCCAATTTAATCTCGGCTTTAACAGAAGACGACAATGTAACTAGAGTTTAAAATATGGCCGCATTTTCGCACCAGAGACATAACAAGTTGACATGGGTCAAAGTTTAAATAAAACATATGTTCAATGAGGCCCGATCAATATTTTATTTGTTAGGGAGAAGTAAAAGTAGGAAGAAAAAAAAAAAAAGCTTGTAAGGCTCAATATAAAAAAGTGAGAAATCAATTCTATTTAATTCCAAAAGCTTGAAGAGTCACCTATGCTGTTATGTATGAATAATTCAAGGCGCGGGTTTTATTGCAGACACATTCCGTGTGCTTTGGAGTTAGCGTTACCCCTCTTGACCTGAATCCTACACGGAATAATATTCAACAAATTGATGTAACATTTTGCAAGCTCGGCGAGAATCACTTCTGCAAGTTTTCCAAATATATACTAAATAGAATGATTGATTGACTATGATCCGGCAAACTGTTTGTGAAGAACCCCAAAGGTCCGACAAGGATATACGAGAGAGTCAAACCGGTCAAATACAATTAATTATTTTTCTTTAGATATATCAAATTGTTTTTTATATATATTTTATGTTGAAGATGTAGAACGAAAGGATACATTCCTTTACTAAAACCAATGTTAAGTGTGTTGCAGTAACTTGCTGCATTGCAAATATGTATGCTGGGACTGTTAGTTCAGCAAGTTATGCTCTGTGATAGAAACCCAGAAACGTTACTGTGGGACTTGTGGTGCCATAAGGGTTAAGTTTGAGATGATGGGTGTGGCTCATACCTTATAACATGGGTTTGTGTGAGCAGAGACCATGGATGTCTGGAGAGACTGGAAGAACGTGTTAGGGCTCGCTCTCGGTGTTTGGAGCAGCCATTGTCCTAGAAGGCACCTGGGATGGTATGATTGGAAGTGGCTAGCTTCTTGGAAGACATGCAGTGAGGAGACCATTGGAGAGCCTGGAATGTCTCTTTGTTCAGGAAGCTTCAGTCTTGCTGAGGGTCTGGAACCAACAGGAGTTGGTGATCCCAGTGAAGCAGTTCTCTTGGATGGTGGACTGCGAGGACTGTTTGTGGGTTGTGATATCTGCACTGACACATTGTAACAAACTAGGAAAGTAAATGCCAGTTGGGTGTATCCCCCTTTGGAACAGACTGGTATGTCACTGATGTTCCATTGATGTAAATGGACTGTGCACTGTATGCGGTTTATGATGTAATAAACTGCTGGACTTTATGTTATGGAAAAACTGCGCCTGTTTTCCTCAGTCCCGCTACCATTTAAGTGTCCCCCAATATGCTCAGTGACTAAATAACTATATGAGACATAACCATACTTAAAAAGGCTCCCCAACAAATTGCTCTATCCTCCAAACCTTCTATTTGTCTATAAGGAGGTTGACTGATTGGATTTACACTCCTTCGACTGAAGATTACAATTGGGTTGCTGCATTGTCATGTGAATTGTGTCCTTTGTCTTTGTGAATAATTTAATATAGTAATTGTGATGTCATGTGTAATGTACAGTAAGTTTATATGTATGTTACAGGGTGCTAATAGCACACAAACAGGGTAAGTGCAAGAAGGTAGAGATGGACTGAGAAAATTAGGGAAACTAGTGTGACCCTGTAGACTGGGATCCCTAGATGACCCTGCTCCCAGAATTACCTCTGAAAGTGAAGAGGTCTGGGCCACCACCCTTTCCCTGCTCCTCAACCAGCCCTGGGCTAACACTCCCTCACCTCCACCCACGGACCAAGAATTTAACAGTAAGAAGATGATCCTCACAGAGCAGTTAACTTCTGGAAGGCTTCTGAAGCAGAGAACAAATATTCACAGCTTGGGGTCATAGCAGAGACACCTGCTGGCAGGAACTGGAACTATTTTAAAGGTTGGGGGAGTGGACTACTCTTTAACCTGTCATAATAACAGCAGCTCACCACCTGAAGAGCTGTAAAAGACCATAGACATGTGACAACGTAGTGCAAATACTATAAGACAATGTTCACTAACTCTACTTCTCAAGATCCACTAACAGGTCATGGCTTCAGGATTTCCTTATGGTGGGTTTAGACGCTCCAACGTCGGTCCGATATTGGATCCGACGGCGCGGGAGCGTGCTTTCTGTGGCTGGTTTTCCAAGAATCGGATCGGCGGTTTAGACGTCCCGATATCAGGATACAACGTCCCGACGATGTCTACGCCCCTGACCCAGGAACGACCATTTAACATGGTGGTGAATGGGTGACGTTGTCCCACACATCGGAGTTGGGCTGTCACACGGGACGATCCGGCTCCAACCGGCATCCGATATCGGGCGGTTGAATAGCACGCTCATTCGACCCCTGATATCGGTTTGCCATCATTCCTGCATCGTATTGGACGTTCACACTGTACAACGCAGGAACGATATCGGGTCCAACGCACGAACCACGTGACTTTTGGTCGGAGTTGGACGCCGATATCGCAACGTGTAAACCCACCATTAGAATTACTTAATCACTTGCACAGGGGATAATTACAACATCTGTGCATTGCAAGAAAACCTTAAAAACATGCACTTTAGTGGCTCTTGAGGACTAGAATTGGGGAAAACTGTTGAAGGGCAAGAAGTAGTTACGTGTTTGATCTCTCAAACAATAGGAGGCTTTAGTTGATAGGAAGGGGATGGTTTGCTACTGGAAGATCAGTTGATTTTAGACCTAGTGTGATCGCATGCTGTAGGTGATATGTGGCAAGAAAAGAAGGAAGAAGACAGGAGTTCAGATATCCTGATCCTGAGGAAGTGACTGAGACAAAGAGTAGAGGACAATGTGAGTCTAGAGACAGATTATCAAAATGAGTTGTCCCCAGACAGAAGGGTCCAGAGGATGACAGCAAGACCTTGAGTTACTTAAAACGTATAGATAACAGGCCTGAGATGGTCTAGTGCATGAACTGAGTTTACTTTCATTGGAGGAGTCTCTCCAAGAGTCTGAGAGTACAAGTCTTTTCTGTTGTCCTACTGGCAAACCTCTTAGCCTAATCCTCTACGAGTAGCATAGATGTAGATTCCTAAGCATCTGGGAGCACGAGACGATACTCTGGCCATACTGGAAAACCACTTAGCCCTATCCTCTAAGGGTACCATCACACATGGCGATATTGGCGGCAATTTTTATGGTGTGGCCTATCGTCAACGACATCGCCAATGCATCGCCCAATGTGACTAGGCGAGGGCGAAGCTTTTGAGTGAACGGGCGACGGCAATCAGACAGGCGATGGGAGTCTATTGTACTGCACCGCCGCTGGGGTTTTGAGGGTGATGCCGCATGTCAGATCGCCGGTGCGCCGCCGGAGGTGTTGCCCCATGTTAATGGGGGACGGCGACGCTGGCGAAGCGCCAAAAACGTGCACGCTCCCGCCAGTCGCCGCTGACATCTCCGGCGGCGTCACGAGGTGTGACATGGCCTTACAAGAAGAGAAGACGTTGATTCCTAAGCATCTGGGACCACCAGGCTCTACTCTGGTCCTACTGGAAACCCTCTAACCCCCTTCCTCTACGAGTAGAATAGACGTTGATTTCTAAGCATCTGGGAGTACAAGGCTCTTCTCTGGCCATCCAGAAAACCCTCTTACTCCCCTCCTCTACTAGGGAAATAGATGTGGATTCCTAAGCATTTTGGAGCACAAAGTCCTCCTCTGGCCTTACTGGCAAAACTCATACCACCTCATCTACGAGGAGAATAGATGTGGATTCTGAAGCATCAGGGAGCACAAGACCTTACTCTGGCCAAACCCCTTACTCCCTCTTCTACGAGGAGATTAGATGTGAAGCAGTGGAAAGGGAGAGTAAGTGTCACATATTGGACTGTAGCCCTAGGCTGGGTAAAGCTTGGACTCAGCGAACCAGTAAAGATGGAAACAATCCAGATGGAACCAAAAGTGTGTTTGAATATGGTTAGACAGCACCCAGATGCTTCAATTGTCCCGTAACAGCATTCCTCTTCTCAGTCCTTCCTTTTGTATGCTGCAATCAGTGCTAATTGAAGCATATAAATTATATAAGAGTCAATAAGAGCTATTTATTTTAAAAAAATGTTAATTAGAAATTTGTTAAAATGCATTTCAAATTAAATCAAATAAGTAGGAGGTGAATTTTTTTGGAAAACTGGTGAAGATGATCACAATTTTTTTACATCCAATTTCGTAATGATCTGAAGATACCGTAACATAATTAGGAATTAACAAATTCCTATTACCATTGAAAAGCATTTAAAGTGTAAACGTCACTTCATTAAAAAAAAGAAGCAGCTAAGATAATGCTTTTTTGTTCCATATGACTTATTTTCTCAACCTTTTTTGTGCATTTTTAAAAACTGCATTTTTTGGCTGTGTGGGTATGGCCAGCAGCTGATAGGGAACAGTGCAATGTGATAGCAGAGAAAGGGCAAGAGAGATCCTAAGCTGTGTGGGGAGCCAGAAGAGACGGAGCCAGGTGCCAAATCAGAGAAGCTTGTGCCAAGGAAAGAGGAGTTTAAATTGATCCTGACTTTCTAACATTGCTTAGCAACTGTGCTGTAGCCTGAGGTAATTGGATACATCTTTTGCTCACCAGCTGCAGTAAGGAGTGTAGTCCCCGCCCCTACCCTTATATGATTATGTTGCCGTAATCAGTGTGAAGACGGATCTGACTGATAATAAACATATGTCTGCTTCCGACACAGTGTAGTGGGGACACCTTGTGGAAGGTTTATGAATGCTTTTCCACCAGATTTCTCTTATGAAGTACATTTGAAAGTTTATTATAATCTCTTGCTCCATATTAATATTGAATAAAAATTTACACTTTAAGCAAACTTGAATTTCCCTGTAAATTCCAGCAATATGCTGAATACAAATCTCGTCAGATTTTCTCATCTCTAGCTTTTTTCTTATTTATTTATTTTTTTTTGTATTAAAATAATCTAGTTCAGCATAATGGAAGACAAAATAATTAAGCATTTTATACTTGGAGAAGTCACTAGCAATTTAGAATAAGAAGCTTCGCTGAGCATGAGTTAAGTGGCCTGTAAATAAAATTGTAATTATACCAAATGCATTTTTATTGGAGCATATATCATTATCTTCCATTTAAATTATTCAGTGATTCATAAGAGAAAGCAGTATGTATAACTAATCTGTTAAGTACAAATTCTTCGGACTGTTATAATTCTTGTCCACACCAACAGCAGTTATTAAAGTCTCGACAGCAAACTCCGTGTGTCTCCAAGGCTCGGTCTCTGGACCATTTCGTAGGAACAATATCAAGCCAAGGATAAAATCTTAATAAATGTTTCACCGGGTGGAAATAATTAGAAATATTATTTAAACAAGTGACTTAAATTGTAAAGGAAAATTGCTTTTTTTAAAAAAGTTTTAGAACTGATTATTACTGATAATAATATGAAAAATATACAAAATAATAGCAATAATAGTTAACCATACTTCATTCTTGTACATCACCTCTATAATTATTGGCGGAGAGCCCTGTTCTGGGAGTCCACAAGGGTCTCAGTAACGGGCGGGACCATTATCAATCCACAAGTTTTGCCTAAGGCCAGCTTCACACCACGTTTAGATCCGATCCGGGGATGTCCGCTATGGACCGGACAGCCGCGGACCGGATCAGCACACAGAACCGGAGGGCTAATATGCCCTCCGGTCCGGGGTGCAGCTGCACGCAGCTACAGCTGCTGATGAATAAGGACCGCGGCTAGCTGGGAGCGAGCCGCGGTCCTGAAATAACTGCGGCGTGAATCTGCAGGTGTCCGGTTCCCAGATGCTCCGGATCCGGAAGGAGTCGGGAGGATCCGGTTTGGGGAGATATTTCTCCCCGGACGCAAAAATCGCGCATGCAGCATTTTTGTGTCTGGGTGAAAAATCTGAGTCCTCTCGGATTCACCCGGACACATGGAAACCGGATGGCAGATAGCTGCCATCCGGCTCCATCCGGCCCCATAGGCAAACTATTGGGCTGAAATGTGATCCGGGCCTATCCGGTTCTCATCATATCAGCCCGGATCACAAAGAACGTGGTGTAAATGTTGACTTGCCAAATTAAGACAACTCGTTCAATTTCATTATTATTTTCATTTATGTGTTATAGTGCCATTTATTCCATGGTGTTTTACAAGTGCAAGTACCGTCACAGCATTATAAAAGCATTGGTTAATTAATGCTCACCCTTGATGATAGTCAGGCCAGTCATTGGTGGGACAAAAGATGGTTCTTCCATATTATAATCTGCTAAGGATTCACAACGGTGGTAGAAAGTGGATTTTCAATTTTCCCGGAGAGTGGGACTATGGTTTGGTGGTGACTATCGATCTGTTAGACTAGGGTGACATTAGGATTTGGAGCGCTGCTTGGGGGTCCCGCTAAAAACTTAGTGTTTGCAGCATAAACATGGTGCCAGGGGCAGGTTGGTGCTTTTAATACCGGGAGCCAGCCGAGTTGAGAAGCGGGGGCGGGGCGGGGGGAGTGCTGTCAGCCCGATGTATGGAGTGGGGGTTGCTGTCGGAGGTCTGGAGGAGCGGGGGGTGGATTCGCTGTAGGAGGTATTGAGCTCTCTCACCTGCATGTCAGCCGCATCGCCTGCTATTTTGCAGCAAAGTAAAGCTGGCTGGCCCATTTCGGTGTGGGGGCGGCCCTAGATGAGGGCAATACTACCAGCCTGGGGGGCACTTGCCCCCCTGCCACCTGGGCCAGTCTGCCCCTGCATGGTGCTACCACCATGGTAGCACCGTGTTTACGCTGCCCATACTCACCTATGGAGGTCCCACCCCTAACGCGATGTTAAGGCCGCCATCAGATGGCAATCTCGCGGTACTTCTAAACGCGAGCAAAGATGCTGTGGGCAGCGTTTTTGCTCGCGTTTTGAAATACTGCGAAATTACCATTTGATGCCGGCGTTCACATCACGTTAGGGGTGGGCCTCCATAGGTGAGTAAGGGCAGTGTAAACAGGGTGCTACCATGGCGGTAGCACCGTGTTTATGCTGCAAAACACTAAGTTTTTAGCGGGACCCCCAAGCAGCACTCCTAATCCTTATATCACCCTAGCCTAACTGAACCAACAACAGTTTATTACCTATATACAGGTCCAGGATTACCACTTTACATATGAGATATTGGTTTAGCAGAAGTGACAGTAGAAAGTCAGATTATTTCACAGTGGATCAATCAGTAACACAGATATCCAGAATACAATCACAGTATTCCTTACACAGTATTAGCTACATGGTATTACTCTTATCACTAGCTAACGGTCAATGCCGGCTTCATTGTTCTCTAGGTCCTTCTAGAAAGGAAACATCAATGCCACTAGAATGGTTACCATAGTCTACTAATCCAAACAATACTGTACAGAGTAAAGGCCTGAGTGGGGTTGGAAACGCTGTTCACTAGGCCACAAGTCCCCTCCAAGCTGCGAAGGGCGGCCTAAGTTCACACTCAAAACCGGATCTCTGCACACTGCATGTGGATCTTACCAGACATCTTCTGCGGCTTCACCACAAAGTCAGGGATCTCAGGTATTTCTGCTTGTGTCACTTAAGGCCACGTCACATGTGGCGACATCGCCGCCGATAACATAGGTGATGTAGGGGCGTGGCCTATCGGTGGCGATATCGCCTCTGCATCGCCTAATGTAAAGGGGCAATGTCGGCGCCTCTGAGTGCTCGCCTGGTTTCACATCAGTGATGTGAAACCAGGCGGCTGATCTGGAGCTATGTGTCCACATCGCTCCATGTAAACAGCCGCTGGCGAGCTGACAGGCGATGGGAGCCATAGGCTCCCATTGTACTGCATCGCCGCTGGGGTTTTGAGACACCCCGGCGGCGATGTTGCCTGTCAGCTCTCCGGACCATCGCCGGAGATGTCTCCCAGTATAAACGGGGGCGGCGACGCTGGCGGGTGCCAAAAACGTGCGCGCTCCCACCAGTCACCGCCGACATCTCCGGGGCTGTCGACAGGTGTGACGGTACCCTTACAGATCTTTAATTGGTGTTGATTACGGTTCTTCTACTGGCATTAATTGCAGCTCTACTGCTCAATTCTTACAGTTCCATTCTATGGGTGTCGATTATGGCTCTCATTTCAGGCTTCTACTACTGGGGTACATCTTGGCCTTCATCTGGCATGGGTCACGGATCATCCTCTCAGCTGGGGTCACCAATCTTTCTTTCTGATTAGGTCATGGATTTTCTTCTTAGTTAAAGTCACTGATCTTCCTCTTAGGGTATTTGACTGCTTCAAACCATTCTCTGATGATGAGGCTATAAGCCCACTTTACTGTTACCTGTCCCTACTGATGGGGTTTCTGGCACCAATTTCTTCTATTCTGTGCCTGGCCTTTTATATTTAGTAACTGCATCACAGATGTCAGCCAACCTTGAAAATCTTCCAAATTCTTCCCTCCAGGAAACACACACTGAGCTATTTATTTCCTGTTAGATCATATTCACAGTCTCTGTTTTACCTTTTCTGGCCAGCAGATGGCGATGTTTACCTGCAAACATGTCTGCATCTCTGTACAGGTGAATCAGCAAAAATACAGCAAGACAATGCATTATTACCTCACTATTCGGTCAAAGGGGCAGTGTTGTCGACAAAGGCTGATACTCACACACTGGAAATGACTCCATATAAATGTTGTCAGCAAATGACAGAAGCATTTAAATGGTTAAACAGTAGTGATTGAAACATATTGTTAATATGTCCAACATCTGCTAAGTATGTTGCAGGCTCTTCTCCTGAATCAGGTTCACATACCGTAACTATGAGAAGCCTGCACTATTATATAACAATTGAAAAGAGGATACATTAGGATCAGTAATGCAATATATGTACACAATGACTCCACCAGCAGAATAGTGAGTTCAGCTCTGGAGTATAATACAGAATGTAACTCAGGATCAGTAATGTAATGTATGTACACAGTGACTGCACCAGCAGAATAGTGAGTGCAGCTCTGGAGTATAATACAGGAGGTAACTCAGGATCAGTAATGTAATGTATGTACACAGTGACTGCACCAGCAGAATAGTGAGTTCAGCTCTGGAGTATAATACAGAATGTAACTCAGGATCAGTAATGTAATGTATGTACACAGTGACTGCACCAGCAGAATAGTGAGTGCAGCTCTGGAGTATAATACAGGAGGTAACTCAGGATCAGTAATGTAATGTATGTACACAGTGACTGCACCAGCAGAATAGTGAGTGCAGCTCTGGAGTATAATACAGGAGGTAACTCAGGATCAGTAATGTAATGTATGTACACAGTGACTGCACCAGCAGAATAGTGAGTGCAGCTCTGGAGTATAATACAGGAGGTAACTCAGGATCAGTAATGTAATGTATGTACACAGTGACTGCACCAGCAGCATAGTGAGTGCAGCTCTGGAGTATAATACAGGAGGGAACTCAGGATCAGTAATGTAATATATGTACACAGTGACTGCACCAGCAGAATAGTGAGTGCAGCTCTGGAGTATAATACAGGAGGTATCTCAGGATCAGTAATGTAATGTATGCACACAGTGACTGCACCAGCAGAATAGTGAGTGCAGCTCTGGAGTATAATACAGGAGGTAACTCAGGATCAGTAATGTAATGTATGTACACAGTGACTGCACCAGCAGAATAGTGAGTGCAGCTCTGGCGTATAATACAGGAGGTAACTCAAGATCAGTAATGTAATGTATGTACAGAGTGACTGCACCAGCAGAATAGTGAGTGCAGCTCTGGAGTATAACACAGGAGGTAACTCAGGATCAGTAATGTAATGTATGTACACAGTGACTGCACCAGCAGAATAGTGAGTGCAGCTCTAGAGTCTAATACAGGAGGTAACTCAGGATCAGTAATGTAATGTATGTACACAGTGACTGCCCCAGCAGAATAGTGACTGCAGCTCTGGAGTATAATACAGGAGGTAACTCACGATCAGTAATGTAATGTATGTACACAGTGACTGCACCAGCAGAATAGTGAGTGCAGCTCTGGCGTATAATACAGTCGGTAACTCAGGATCAGTAATGTAATGTATGTACACAGTGACTGCACCACCAGAATAGTGAGTGCAGCTCTGGAGTCTAATACAGGAGGTAACTCAGGATCAGTAATGTAATGTATGTAAACAGTGACTGCACCAGCAGAATAGTGAGTGCAGCTCTGGGGTATAATACAGGAGGTAACTCAGGATCAGTAATGTAATGTATGTACACAGTGACTGCCCAGCAGAATAGTGACTGCAGCTCTGGAGTATAATACAGGAGGTAACTCACGATCAGTAATGTAATGTATGTACACAGTGACTGCACCAGCAGAATAGTGAGTGCAGCTCTGGCGTATAATACAGTCGGTAACTCAGGATCAGTAATGTAATGTATGTACACAGTGACTGCACCACCAGAATAGTGAGTGCAGCTCTGGAGTCTAATACAGGAGGTAACTCAGGATCAGTAATGTAATGTATGTAAACAGTGACTGCACCAGCAGAATAGTGAGTGCAGCTCTGGGGTATAATACAGGAGGTAACTCAGGATCAGTAATGTAATGTATGTACACAGTGACTGCACCAGCAGAATAGTGAGTGCAGCTCTGGAGTATAATACAGAATGCTTTTTGAAATCAGTACAAAATAAGCATTAAAATTATTAACATTTTTATGTACCTGTAGATGATACAATCACCAGTAATGTGCTATGATGACCTTGTTGTTCCGTTCACCAGTCACTCACTCTCTATGCTGAATGATCAGTCGAGACATTCCGTTCCTTTTTTCGTTTTCATATAAAGTTCCTTTGAAGTCTTAAGGGTCTAAACATTTCTTCTCTATTAAACCTTATTGTTGAAACAACACAAAATATAACTGATCATTGAAGATTTTCTTTTATATGTTACAATGTAAGTAAAACCATTTTTATTTAACACCAGTAAACGATTTCCCGTCGTCCTTCCCGGCCACCACTGAGCTTTCTCTTATCTTTCTCACCTTCTCAAAAATAAACATCTCCAGCCTCCCAGTTGGAAAGTCATTACACAGCTGTGAAGGCCTCTCCAGTGTACACAGGGATATTAAGCTGTAATGTGTAAGGCTTCGGCTGAACAGTGGGAATAAAACGGCTCCATCCTTATTTCATGACGAAAAATTGTTCAACAATTTTACCACCAGGTATTCAATGACCGGGCAAGGTCGGCCTCGGTAATTCATTCCGGTGTATTTGCACAGTCTTCTGGGTTTCCAGATACGGCATTAAACGCATTGGATTTTGTTTTCTAGCTCACAATATTTTATAGCTTGTCTTAATGCTGCAAGGAATTAGCTCACTTGGCTGCTTAACGAGGTACACAAAGGAATGGTTTCCACTTAAAGGGGTTTTCCCCACGAACAAAGTTAATTAAAAAGTTAACTTTAATCAATAGATCTTGGAATAATAATCATTTCCACAATTGGATGTGTTTAAAAAAAATGTTCCCGTGCCGAGATAATCTTATAAATGTGCTCCTACTATGTACGGTTTCATTTTTGTTTTTGACCATGCATTGGTTTGATCCTGATGAGGGAAGGATGAAATAAAGTATACAGACATTATAGCACGGGATCACGAATAATTCTTTTTTTGAGGTAAAACATTTTTTACAAACAGACAGAGAAACGTTTTATCTCACAAAAAAGAATCAGCTGTGATCTCATGCTGTAATGTCTGTATTTTCTCTATCCTTCCTCCCCTCTCCAGGAGATGTGGTACGATCAGACCGTGTTCCGTGCACGTCAGAAGTAAACATGGAACTGTCCATAGAAGGGACACATTTCTAAGAATATCTCAGCACAGAAACATTTCTTCTAAACACATCCAATTGTGGAAATTGTTATTATTCCAAGATCTAATGATTAAAATGAACTTTATTCATGGGAAAAAAATCCCTTTAAAGGGAACCTGTCAGGTCCCTTGTGCCCTGCAATGCAGCAGCAGTTGCATGTGTGCTCCAAAATTGCCGGACTTACCAGCACTGGGTAATGCTACTTAAAAAAACAATGTTTATAAAAACTACTAGATGTGGGCCTGATCCTATCGCATCGGAAGGGCAGTGACATCAGGATGGGGGCGGGCTCTGTGGCATTGGGGAGCGGCAACCATCTCTCCCCCCTTGTCCACTCTCTCTCCCCCTTGTGTCCTATAATTTCATAATATCCCATTAGGATGTAATAATTCACCACTATGATGTCATAATCACCCACTACGATGTAATGATACCCCATTGTGATGTCAAAATACCCCTAATGAGTAATTGGTGTGCACTCGCCAACTTCAGAATGTGCAGTGCATCGGCATTTACACCCAATAATCCCCTACAATGCACAGAACCGGAAATGACGAGACCACGTGTCAGACAAGGAAGGGACCCATGGATTTCAAATGCCAGGACCGCACTTGTAAATTAGGTTATCATGTCACTAGGGAGAGACAACCAGCGAATGCAGGGAGACATGAACCAGTGAAGAACAACCAAAATGTCTAGAAAGAGCCTAATTACAATCCGAAATACTAAGTTATACAATTATGTTTCTCAACGATAACAGCACAGTATTAGGTCAGACAGGGATGCTTAGGGATTTACTATGAAGCTACAGGGATAGATAGTCATAGGTTTGGAAGCACAAAGTAGCTGACAGATTCCTATTAAATGTGGAAGCCATCTTGTTTCATGTGTGGGCTTACTTAAAGCCACATGGAGTACTCACTTATTACTTTAATATTCTGTCTAGTCTTAGTCTAGTTCCAGCCTCCAGGCCCTGAGAACTGTCTTACCCAGTGTCAGGATGAGCAGCCCTCTGGCGAACCCTCCTTACCATCAGGATCCAAGGAGGGGTATGAGTGTTTAGGGGTTAATAAAGATGGAGTCCTTAAATGTCTCTCCCTGGGTTTTATTTCTAATAAAATGTTTTGCTTTTCTATGTGTGGTCAGGGCCGTATTTGGAGCTCCTTCTGCCCTAGGCACTTTCAGTGGTCGCGGTCCCCCTCCCCGGCTGATCAGTCAGACTAAGCGTATGTGCTGCCGGGGTACCGGGTAAACCCCCGGTGGGCCCGCCCCCTGCTACCGTCCCCGCTATCATTTAGCAAGTGTGCGCTGTCTGCGGTGGTGCCGCCACCGCCACCCGCAGTGCACACAGAACACAGCCACAACACCTTCCGCTGTTACTGGAGGATCCCCCTGTCGCCCCTGACTTCCAGTCTCCCTGCTCAGCTGCTCACATCAAGCTGCGCCGCTCCTCCAATCCAAGAGGGTAGATAAGCTGCGGAGGCATCTTCCTCATGTCTGCACCATTATTGCACTATAAATCCTTTGCACACAGAGGTCGGGTGAGCAGGCTCAGGCTGGTGTGAGCCGTGCACAGGATGGGTCTCCTCTCTCCAGCCCCGGGAGTCTGTGCATAGGATGGGGGATGGGAGGGAGGCTCAGCACAGCCATCACCCCTGCTCTGCTCTCACTGCTCCCGGACTCTACAGCAGCGCCCCATCCTCCAGCACTGACCTGTACATGCAGATAGGAGAGAGATGTAATCACAGGTGCCGCAGGAGACCAAGAGGAAGCAGACAGTAAAGAACTTGTGTCCTCTCCTGCTCTGCTGTCTGTGAAGGTCTGCAGTCGGCACTGGCAGGAGGGGGAGGGGAGGCTCCACAATCACAAGATGTCAGACCTGAAGTGAGTACTGGAGATTCCTCCATTATGTCTGTATTCCACTACCCATGATTCTTCTCTCCTCCTCCACCAAAGCTGCACTCTCCTGTGTCCTGTCCTCCTCTCCTATCCTCTGCTAAAGGCTGCACTCTCCTGTCCTCCGCCAAAAGCTCCATTCTCCTGTCCCTTCTGTGCTATCCTCTGCCAATGGCTGCACTGTCCTGTCCTCCTCTCTTCCATCAAAGGCTGCACATTCCTGTCCTTCTTTCGTCCTCCAAAGTCTGCACTCTCCTGTACTCTTCTCGTCTCCTCTGACTAAAGCTCCACTCTCCTGACTTCCTCTGCTATCCTACGCCAAAGGCTGCACTCTCCTGGCCTCCTATCCTCTCCTCCACCAAATGCTGCACTTTACTGTCCTCCTCTCCTCCACCTAATGCTGCACTCTACTGTCCTCCTATCCTCTCCTCCACCAAATGCTGCACTTTACTGTCCTCCTCTCCTCCACCTAATGCTGCACTCTACTGTCCTCCTATCCTCTCCTCCTCCAAATGCTGCACTCTACTGTCATCCTCTCCTCCACCAAAAGCTGCACTCTCCTGTCCTCCTCTCCTTCTCCACCAAAGGCTACACTCTCCTGGCCTCCTATCCTATGCCAAAGGCTGCACTGTCCTCCTCTCCTCCACCAAATCCTGCACTCTCTTGTCCTCCTGTCCTATCCTCCGCCAAAGGCTGCACTCTCCTGGCCTCCTATCCTCTCCTCCACCAAATGCTGCACTTTACTGTCCTCCTCTCCTCCACCTAATGCTGCACTCTACTGTCCTCCTATCCTCTCCTCCACCAAATGCTGCACTTTACTGTCCTCCTCTCCTCCACCTAATGCTGCACTCTACTGTCCTCCTATCCTCTCCTCCTCCAAATGCTGCACTCTACTGTCATCCTCTCCTCCACCAAAAGCTGCACTCTCCTGTCCTCCTCTCCTTCTCCACCAAAGGCTACACTCTCCTGGCCTCCTATCCTATGCCAAAGGCTGCACTGTCCTCCTCTCCTCCACCAAATCCTGCACTCTCTTGTCCTCCTGTCCTATCCTCCGCCAAAGGCTGCACTCTCCTGTCCTCCTCTTCTCTCCTCCACCAAAGGTTGCACTCTCCTGTCCTCCTCTCCTCCATCAAAGGCTCTATTCTCCTGTCCTCTCCTCTACCAAAGGCTGCACTCTCCTGTCCTAATCTCCTCCACCAAAGGCTGCACTCTTCTGTCCTGGTCTCTTATCCTCCGTCAAAAGCTGCTCTTCCATATCCTCCTCTCTTATTCTCCGCCAAAGGCTGCACTCTCCTGTCCTCTCCTATCCTACGCCAAAAGCTGCACTCTCCTATCCTCCTCTACTATCTTCTGCCAAAGGCTGCACTCTCCTGTCCTCCTCTCCTATCTTCCGCCAAAGGCTGCACTCACCTGTCCTCCTCCCCTATCTTCCGCCAAAGGCTGCACTCTCCTGTCCTCCTCTCCTATCTTCTGCCAAAAGCTGCACTCTCTTGCCCTCCTCTCCTCCACCAAAGGCTGCACTCTCCTGTCCTCCTCTTTCACCAAAAGCTTCACTCTCCTGTCCACCTCTCCTATCTTCTGCCAAAGGCTGCACTCTCTTGTCCTCCTCTCCTCCTCCAAAGGCTCCAGTCTCCTGTCCTCTCCTCCTCCAAAAGCTGCACTCTCCTGTCCTCCTCTTCTCTCCTCCACCAAAGGTTGCACTCTCCTGTCCTCCTCTCCTCCACCAAAGGCTGCACTCTCCTGTCCTCTCCTCCACCAAAGGCTGCACTCTTCTGTCCTGCTCTCTTATCCTCCGCCAAAAGCTGCTCTCCCATATCCTCCTCTCTTATTCTCTGCCAAAGGCTGTTCTCTCCTGTCCTCTCCTATCCTCCACCAAAAGCTGCACTTTCCTGTCCTCCTCTCCTATCTTCTGCCAAAGGCTGCACTCTCCTGCCTTCTTGTCCTCCACCAAAGGCTGCACTCTCCTGTCCTCTCTTCCAGCAAAAGCTGTACTCTCCTGTCCTCCTCTTCTATCCTCTGCCAAAAGCTGCAGTCCCTTGTCCTCCTCTCCTATCCTCTGCCAAAAGCTACACTCCCCTATCCTCCTCTCTTATACTCCGCCAAAGGCTGCACTCTCCTGGCCTCCTCTCTTATTCCCGCCAAAGGCTGCACTCTCATTTCCTCTCCTGTCCTCCACCAAAAGCTGCACTCCCCTATCCTCCTCTCTTATTCTTTGGCAAAGGCTGCACTCTCCTGTCCTCCTCTTTTATCCTCCGCCAAAGGCTGCACTCTCCTGTCCTCCTCTCCTATCCTCCGGCAAAAGCTGCACTTTCCTGTCCTCCTGTCCTATCCTCTGCCAAAGGCTGCACTCTCCTGTCCTCTCTTCTCCTGATGATGATGACCTTACAATGCCTCCTGACTGTTGTCCTGTGTTGGTGACATCCTCATGGTGTTTCCTGTCAAGAGATCCAACAGTCTAATTTTTTGTGTGTATAAAGTGTCAATACAAATACACACACACACACACACACACACTACATCAATATATACTGTATATATATACACAACTATAGTGTGTATCTGTGCATTTGTGGGAATCAGTCAATATTTGTATGCATTAACGTAATTAGTCTGATGTAAAAAAAAACAGGTTTTAATTATGCTCCCTTGGGGGCGATGGGCATCGCTGGCCTTTTTGGCGCCTCCTTTCTTCTTGCGATCGCATCCTCCACTTCTGCTTCATGTGAGTGACGCGTCCTACATCACCCGCACTCTGACCTCCATTGTGTTCCTGCGCATGCGCACTTCTCTCTACCCTGCTGAGGTCAAATCAGAGTATTGTAATGTGCATGCACAGGAAAAAGTGAAAGAACACACTAAATGGGCTTAGCATGACAGAGAGAAGTGCGGAAGCGCAGGAGCACAATGGAGGTCAGAGTGCGGGTGATGTAGGACGCGTCACTCACATAAAGCAGAGGAGGAGGATGCAATCGCAAGAAGAAAGGAGGCGCCGGACAAAGATGAGCGACACCCAGGGGAATATAATAAAACCAGGTTTTTTTACATTATACAGATCAGCTTGGGGACTTGCTATATTTTTCGCTTTTTAAGACGCACCGGATTCTAAAATGCCCCACAAATTTGGTACAAGGAAAAGAGGGAAAAAATATTATTTAATGTTAAATAGGGTCTGTCTTATAATGCCAGTGTCCGTCTTATAATCAGTGTATATGCTCCCATCCTGGTGGTACATAGCAGCCCCCCATCCTGTTGGTACATAGCAGCCCCTCATCCTGTTGGTACATAGCAGCCCCCCATCCTGTTGGTACATAGCAGTACCCCCCATCCCGGTGGTACCTAGCAGCCCCTCATCCTGGACCAACCATGGCTTACTGTAAGTGGGTTGTGAGAGTGGAGCAGGGCTGCATGACGCAGTTTCATGGGTCCACAGAGGGTGGGGGCAAAGCCAGGAGCTGAGAGGGGGTCGGAACAGTTTCTAGTGGGCGCCGCCATTATCCATGTGCCAGCATGCATTGCTGAGCTGCAATTCGTGCTCTAGTATCCATACGTCCAGAAAATGGCTGTGAAGGCGGCACATGTGCAGATCGAGATCTACGGCCATTTACTGGAAGTCCTGGACATTAGAACACAAATTGCAGCTTAGCAATGTATGCTGGGACATGTATAATGCGGCGCCCACTGGACACCGACACCCCCTCCCCCAGCAGCTCCAAGCTTCGCTCCCACCCACCGTGGACCCGTGAAACCTGTCTCCTGCACCCCGCTCCACCTCTGCAACCCCCTCAGTAAGATTTGTTTTAAAATTCGGATTTTAAGACTCTACCCCGATTTCCCCCCAATGTAGGCGGGAAAAAGTGTGTTTTATAATCCGAAAAATATGGTATATACAATATTCTAGAATGCTGTAAATAAGGGCTAACTAGTGGTGTCTGCAGCTTATAGGGGAAAACACTGCTGCCAGGTTCACTTTAATAAAAGTAAATCATTAAAGGGGTCCCATTTCAAAGATGCCTTCAAAACCTCAGGGCCCCAAAACACAAAAAACGGAGGTTTTCCTCTCTCTCTGCTCTTTGTAGATCAGCTGTGAAGTCACATTTGTAACGCTGCCATCAATCACTGGACTCAGCGCTTGATATAGATATCACAAACCACTGAGGTCAGTTATAACTTACAGTGCTGCAGACGTGCAGTCACCGCTGCAGACAATCAACAGAGGTCAAATCACAATATTACAAGACGCTTCAGAAAAACACCTGTCCTGTTCCTGAAGACTCTTTCTATAGCAATATGCATAGAAGCTCGGCTGTTTTCTTGAGTGTTTCACACTCCATGAACTCCACCCCATGGTTCAGGTTACCCTATGCTCGGGCGTCATTAAAAAAGCCTGGATAGGTGTAGATTTTATCTCCTGGTTGCTCCAATCAAGGTTGGGTTAAACTGGCACCAGGTCTTCGTGGGAGATGTCCGTGTTTGTTTGGTCACCTGGGGCTGCTGTATCCTCCTCCCCGGATGTATACCTAATTTAGGTGAATTCTCCTGTGGAATTTTTTCCAGACACCTTTCCTCAGAGAATATAGTGGCAAGGCAAATATATATATACTAGCTGGGTGCCCGATGCACATGCATCGGGATTCTAGAAGAGCGAGTCTCTGACTCGCAATGGCCGCTTCGCGGCCAATGCTTCGCGCTGCTAAGGCGACTCGCCATGCACGCTGCGCGGGCATAGCGAGTCGCCTTAGAACTGCTCGCAATGGCCGCTGCACGGCCAATGCTTCAGGCGTATCCACATGACCACGGCGACTCGCATTGCGAGTGGACTCAGAAGGGGCAAAAAACCCATTCGCAATTATATATATATAACTAGCTGGGAGCCCGATGCACATGCATCGGGATTCTAGAACGGCAAGTCTCTGACTCGCAATGCGGCCAATGCTTCGCGCTGCTAAGTCGACTCGCCATGCCCGCTGCGCGGCCAATGCTTCGCTCGTATCCACATGACCACGCCGGGGGCAAAAAAGCCATTCGCAATTATATAATAGATATCTTTGTCTTCTGATGATCCTTGTATAGTAAGACAAGGTGAAATGCGTTAAGCTGGGAGAAATCTATTCACTTTGGGTCTGCAACTGTGCTGAATACAGACACCGCAGATGGGTAATACAAGTTTGGACTGAGTTAAGTCCTAGCTCTGAAAAATTCTCCCTATTTTATAACTCTGCTGCTCACCAAGATCTCCTGGCAGGGCCATATCTAGGGAGAGTCTTCGTGGAGTGGGGGCACCACTAACCTTAGGGTGTAAAAAACTTCCATTGCGAGGTACACAGCTATAGGGATAAAAAAAAGGTGTTCTGTATAACCGATGCAACTCATGGTTTTTATGTTGTATGTTTTCTTTGTTTTAACATTTGGGTCCATTAGACCTTTTTAAAGGAATTTTAATAAATATTCTTTTTATATAACTCCTGAAGTTGGTAATTATATATCTTAAAAAATGATGTCTAAGACTCCTAATAAATATGACATGAGTGTGAACCTAGCTTGAACATTAAAAATTACAGTGGGCCCCTAGAGTCAGTTCTACTGGTGGGCCCTAAGCACCCCAGTCCGGCACTGTATGTGCACACATTACTTTATTTTTCAGGCAGATCCACAAATAAATACTAAAAAAGAATGAACTCATGCACCGCAATATAAAAATGACTTGCAGTTCATTTGTTCAGTCTTTTGAGGTTTTTCTCTTTCAGGCTGCTTTCATATCAGCGCTTTTTTCAATAGTGGCAGATCCGGCATCACCACCACCATTATTTGTACACGAGTACAATACCAAATCCATCATCAGTACATGACATTACAAGAACAATCACTACAAGAATAAATCACCAGAACCACAGTCAGCACATGACATCACCTGAACCATCATCAAGTCAGTAATACAGCACCACAACCATCGTCAATACACGAATACATCACCAAGCAGTTAGAACAGCTATCACTTTCAATGTTAGGTTAGGCCATACCTTATAAACATGTATTGAATGAAACTGCAACTCCCTGTATTTCTTTAACAATGGTAAGGAGATGATTGGAGTTGTTGTTGATTCATCCTCAAACTATGCAAAATACAGGAGGTACTGATTAGTAGTTGCAGGAAGCAGCTATGCTTCCCTAACTGCACTATCTAACCATTATTCTCTTTTTTATATACCGGTACTTGCTTTTTGATGATTCTTAGGCCCCTTTCACACCAGCGTTTTTTTCAAAATGCGGCAGATCCGGCAGATTTACCGCATCTGCCGCCTAACGGCCGCACTTGCGGCGCACTTGCGACCAGCCCCATGTACTGTCTATGGGTCTTGCGGCAAGTGCAGTACAGCCGCGGTTCTGGCACCTGCAGCAGTTGCGGCCGAGAAAAAACCCGCTGTGCTGTAACGCACATGACACATGCCCCATAGACAATGCATGGGGCTTGCCACAAGTGCGCCGCAAGTGTGGCCGTTAGGCGGCAGATGTGGTAAATCTGCCGGATCTGCTGCATTTTGAAAAAAACGCTAGTGTGAAAGGGACCTTAGTTTGAGAATCCCAGTGAATGCTGGAATATTAAACAAGGTGTCATCGGGGGCAGAGGCTGCAGTCACTGCCGCAGACTTTATCCCTCCCTGAAGTGAAGCATCATCAATGACACTCATCTCTGGGGCGGAGCTTCCCACTATGTGATGTGCACTGTCTGATTTGCACAATCGACCACACATTTTTCTGTTGCCGGCTTAGATCAGCTGTCACAAGCTGGCAACAGAGCTGTGTCCGAATCACAGGTGTACAGACACGAGCCCCACGAGTGATGACACTAGTCTCCATATGCTGGGTATTGTGATACCGCTGTGGTGCCGGCTCGTTGCTGCTGATCAGAGCGGCAATGGAGAGTGTGCTGTCATTGTGTACATCGCACATTGTGCAAAGACTAGCCGGACCCCTGAAATGAGTGTCACTGATGATGCTTTATGTCAGGAAGGGGCAGAGGCTGCGGCAGTTACCACAGCCTCTGCCCCCTGATGACTCTTCGTTTGAGTGTTCCAGCATGCACCATGCACTGGGATTCTCAAACAAAGCATCATCAAAAATTAAAGAGGCAAAAATAATAAATACAATTAGATAATGTGGTTATGGAAAAATAGAGAATTTTTAATGCAAATAAACTAGAAAAAAAATTAGATTATGGCACCTAATAGACATTTAAAATGAAATTTACTTTGCCTTAGGACCCCCCTTTAATTTTTAGTAGATATCTTTTTTGCTTAGGTCCATTAATTCCCATACACAACCCATGTTATGCTGCCCCCTCTCCCATACACATTCAATGTTATTCTGCCCCCTCTCCCATACTGACCTCATGTTATTCTGTCCCCTTATCCATACTGACCCAATGTTATTCTGTCCCCTCTCCCACCATACTGATCCCATGTTATGCTGCCCCCTCTCCAATACTGATCCTAGGTTATGCTGCCCCTCTCCCATACACATCCCATGTTATGCTGCTCCCTCTCCCTATTTTGCACTCTTTCCTGTACTGATCCCAAGTTATTCTGCCTCCTCTCCCATACTGATCCCATGCATATCCCAGCCCCCTCCAACTCTGAAGCAGATCCCTGCTGCCCCGTTTCCCATGCGGATCTCAACCGCCCACTGTCTCCCATGTGGATCCCAGCCACCCCCCTTCCCTGTCCCCCGTGCGGATCTCAGCTGCCCCCTGTCCCCCATGCAGATCCCAGCCATCCCCTGTTCACCATGCAGATCCCAGCCGCCCCCTGTCCCCCATGTGGATTCCAGCTGCTCCCTCCCCTGTTCCCCATGCAGATCCCAGTCGCCTTCCTCCCTTGTCCCCATGCGGATCTCAGCTGCCCCCTCCCCTTTCCCCAATGCAGATCCCTCATGCCCCCTCACTTGTCCCCATGCAGATTTCAGCCACCCCCTGCCCTGATCCCAGCTGTCCCCTGTCCCCCACACGGATCCCAGCCACCCTCTTTCCCCATGTGGATCCCAGCCACTCTCTTTCCCCATGTAAATCCCAGCCACCCTTCATGCGGATCCTAGCCGCCCCCTGTCCCCCACACCGATCCCAGCCAGCCCTGTCCCCAAGGG
The DNA here is from genome assembly GCA_033576535.1 of Allobates femoralis. Lineage (NCBI taxonomy): Eukaryota > Metazoa > Chordata > Amphibia > Anura > Aromobatidae > Allobates > Allobates femoralis. The sequence goes on from JARQOC010000005.1 coordinate 22,359,909, forward strand.
GATCCCAGCCGTCCCCTTGTCCCCATGCAGATCCCTGCCACCCCTGTCCCCCACGTGGATCCGAGTTGCCCCTTGTCCCCCACGAGGATTCCAGCCGTCCCCCATCCCCCATGCGGATCCCAGTAGCCCTCTGTCCCCAACGCGGATCCCAGCTGCCCCCCTGTCCCCATGTGGATCCCAGTTGTCCCCTCCCCTGTCCCCATGCAGATCCCAGCTGCCCCCTTTGCCCCATGTGGATCCCAGCAGCCACCCTCCCCTGTCCCCCATGCGGATCCCAGACACCCCCTGTCCCCCATGAGGATACCTGCTGTTGTGAATTCATTAAGGAGGAATTCTGCTTGTGAGCTGCCTCCAGTTTTTGTTGTTGGTAATGCAGCTGGCAGTGTGTTGGAGAGTTCCACAGCTGATCTTGATGATTGGCCGTCGGGTTTGGATTGGCGCATATAGTGGTTTGAGGTTGATCAGTCCTTGCCAGTTGTGAATGTTCCTGCAGGTGTCCACACCTTTTCCTGGTTTCTCTTGGTCTGCTGAAATCCTTGCAATCTAAGTGAATGGTTTTTGTTACTTTGTGGCGCACTGTTGTATGCTTGTGGATCTGTTTTCAGTTTGTCTTGTTCTGAGTTGTGGGTTTGAAATTTATTTTGCATATTTGTTTTCCTGTTCGCAGTTAGGAAGTGTTCTTCCTGGACAGAAATTGCTATTCACTGTTATCAGCTATTTCCAGTGTTGTTGGTATTGGTACTTGTTTATTCTTGTTTCATTCACAGAAGTTCACAGATATAGAGTCTTAGTGGACTCAGGGTAATTTTTGACACTATCTGCTGTTGGATATTTTTTTTTTTTTTATTATAGTATTTTAATACTGACCACTATAGTATTCTATCCTGTCTTTACTATCTAGCTAGTGTGGCCTTTTTTGCTGAACTCTATATTCTGCCTGTGTGTATATTTTCCTCTCCTGTTTTCCAGTTAATATCTGTTGGGGGCTTGCTGCTCTTTTGGGGTTCTGCTCTGCGGCAAGATAGCTTTTCCTATTGTCATCTCTAGGGGCAGCTAGTTCTCCGGCCGTGTGGAGGTGTCTAGGGCATGGTTATTTACATCTCATGGCTACTTCTTGTAGCGGTATTTAGTCAGGTGTCGCGGTTAGTATAGTTATCAATGACTTCTGTGGAATCTTCATATTACTCCTAAGTCATCGGATCATAACACCCTGCCACCCGCTGTCCCCCACGCGGATCCGGGCCGCTCCCTGTCCCCCACGCAGATCCGAGACGTACCTCGTCCGCTATGCAGATCTCAGCCACCCCCAGCCCCCATGTGAATTCCAGTGGCCCTCTGTCCCCAACGTGGATCCCAGCCGCCCCTTCCCCTGTCCCCATGTGGATCTCAGCTGCCCCTCTTTCCCCATGTGGATCCTAGCAGCCCCCCTTTCCCTGTCCCCATTGCGGATCTCAGCCACCCCTTTCCCCCACATGGATCCCAGCCTCCCCCTGTCCCAATGTGGATCCTAGCTACCCCCTCCCCTGACTCCCATGCGTATCCCAGCTGACCCCTCCCCTGTCCCCCATGCTGATCCCAGCCACCCTCTGTCCCCCACGATGGAACCCAGATTCCTCATTCCCCTGTCTCCCATAGGACTCCCAGCTGCCCCCTCCCCTCTCCTCCATGCAGATCCCAGCTGCCCCCCTCCCCTGTCCCCCATAGGGATCCCAGCCCCCACCTCCCCTGTTTTGTCTCCATGCGGATCCCAGCTGCCCCCTATCCCCCATGTGGATGTCAGCTGCCCCCCTCCCCTGTCCCCATATGGATTAAAGCCACCCCAGTATCTTCAGCTGTGTAGCACCTACCTTAGCAATGGTGCCTCTCTCCTCTGCTGCGCTCTGCACTCTGGACTGACACTGACAATGATGAGGTTAATTGCACTGACGTCAGGAGAGTGTGCAGGCAGCTGCTGCATGTGGGGCAGGGAACATCATTCATCAGTATTGACATTAATTAATGAGCACAGGATCCCTGCGGTTTCTGCCACTGCTGACATTCCCCCTCCCTGCAAACACTCTGGTTTTCCTATAGAGTCTGGGGGAGGGAGGGAGCCGAAAAAATAATTTTTTTTAACTACTGTCCCTGGTGCCAACCCCTGCAGCCCGGCGCCCCTACGCACATGCCCTCCAGTGCCTAGTTATAACTACAGCCCTGTGTGTGATATCTTCTTTACTATTTACGTGAAATCTTTAATGACCGGGTCTAACTTGGCCTGACATTAGGAATTTCAGGTCTAATGCCAGCTGGCAATACAAATCTGGTATTAACCCCTTTTAACCCAGCGCGCTACCAGAAGGGCCACTGGAAGACAGAGGTAAAGCACCTGGAAATGGTGGTATGATGAATGCGCCATTTTCAGAGGTGGCTGCGGACTAATGTTTTTTCAGCATAGCAAGCCCTGAAATGATGGGCATTCACCCCACTGAGAATCCCAGTCTCAGCTGCCTAGTTTTACTTTGGCCGGCAATTAAAAATAGGGCAAAGATTAAAAAGGTAAAAATAGGCAGCTGAGAGTGGCAGTTCACAGCTGTCCGCTTTATCGTGCTGAGATGGAAAAGTATAGCAAAGCCCTAGGTACTTATTACCTATTATTTATTTATTTTACATCCTATGACATCAGGTTTGTTGCCATACCCTATTATGTATGACAACCAAGCACAGACACAATCCAGATTATGAAAATGCAGTCTAATTGCAACAGCCAATCACAACACTCTCACAGATATTGAGCTTCTGTGATTGGCTGTTATTGAATCAGTGAAGTGAAAATGAAGTAAGTTAATGGGCGGGACCGGAAGTAAGTGAGAGGAGCACGGAAGAGCAGACCTGGAAGCAAACAAGCAGTGGGAGACTGGTAAGATGAATCTGTGTGTGTCTGTGTTTGAAGGTTTCGGACACCTTTGAAGGTGTTTTCTAAGGCCGGCTTGACACTGCGGCGTGATCCGGTCCGGGGCTGTTCGGGATGTCCCAGACAGCCGCGGACCGGATGAGCACACAGGACTGGGGGGCTAATATGCCCTCTGTCCGGTGTGCAGCGCATGCAGTTCCCGCTGCTGCAGTCAGGACGCGGCACTGCGGTCCTGACCTGTCAGCGGCTGCTGCTGCGTGCAGCTGCACACCAGACCGGAGGGCATATTAGCCCCCAGTCCTATGTGCTGATCCGGTCCGCGGCTGTCTGGGACATCCCGAACAGCCTCGGACCGGATCACGCCGCAGTGTGAAGCGGCCCTAAGCCTTTAATGTTGCCTATCTTTGATTTCAATGGTGTTCGGGGTGTTTGGCAAATTGTTTGTCGAACAATTCGACAAACTCCTCTCATTCGGCCGAATACGAACCCTGAGATGTTCACTCACCAATAGTCGTGGTTTTTGTCATAAAGCAAGAAGAACGAAGTTGAAGTGCAGTAATAAAATTAAATAAAATAAGAACCTCCTAGTTACATTTTATCAAATATTAATTTTTGAAACTTGGAATTTTGTTCTGAAAATAGTTTTTACATAACATTTCTGCTCATGTTAATGTCATAAAAATCCACTAATGACAGGCAATGTCAAGATGACACTGACATAGCACCAAGATAAGTGAACGAGAACTAAATCAGAAATCATCTGTTTCTGTAATGAGATAGTAAAATAGTCCGGGAATATCTGAGACAATAACATTCCAAAATTGACTGGATTTCCTTATATTCTAAATCCTAAAAATTCTTTGCAATTATTTATATTAGATCTGCAATTCTTAATAGCTCCTCTGGGGGTGCTATACATTCTGTTAACTCTCTCTAATCAGATCCCAGCTGAACATTTGATAAGCCCGGACAGCTTTACAGAATTGAACCCATTTACTAAAATAAAACTCTATTCAATTTTTTTATAGTAGTAGGTTTATGTAGTGATTTGATGCTGAAGAACACGAAAATACTTCCGTATGTCCATAAGCTGAAAACTAGAGACAAATAGATTAGGCAAAATGTGCATATTGATTTTAATGGTGTTAGCAGAACATGGTTAAAATATGGCGCATAGTCCTAAGCAATTCGAGCCTGAACCGCTATAATGTCCATCCGAGTTATAGGTAAAAAGGGGGATCCGGACAGACTAAATGCAAACTGCACCATCATGCAGAACCACTAGAGACCCAGACACCCTTTAACCCCTATACAGGGATCCGGCTTTACCTGTAAGGTCCAGGATGTTGCTACCAATAGATGGTCTGCAGTACAGGAATAGGAAAGTCACCAAGCAGGGTCAAAGCTGAGAGGTCAGAAAAGAACAAAATCATTAGGTTGGAGAATAGTACAAAATCAAGCAGAGGTCAATCAAGAAAATCAATAATCCAAACCAGGATAATAGCAAGTGAACCAGGGAATATATCTGGCAACCAGCAGGATCATGCAGAGGATTTAAATAGGCTGCAAAGATTCTTAATTGGCTGAAGTTAAGCAGCCATACAACACATCCACAAGTCAGACTACTCCATCACCAGCCCCACCTTCCGAGTGAACATCGTGTCACCTGGTGCCAGATGCAGAAGATGCAGACTCTGGGGATGTGACCCACAATCATCTGGACCTGTTAAGCTGATGATTACCCCTATCCCTATTATATGACAATTCGAATATGCCTGTTAGTGCATGTTTTTTCCGAAGAAATTTGATTTGCAAGGAAGTTATTCTCCATGAGTTTAAGGGATCTTATTACGCTCTGTGGTCTCGATAGCATTATAAATATAACCTATGAAAACATTTTTATACTCACCCTCCGCCCATATAACTGGCCCCTCTGCTATTTAATCCCACCCATCCAGTCCTCACTGCATCTCCTGATCTCCCACCAATCACGATGGAATCTCCTGATCTCCCACCAATCGCGATGGAATCTCCTGATCTCCCACCAATCGCGATGGAATCTCCCGATCTCCCACCAATTGCGATGGAATCTCCTGATCTCCCACCAATCGCGATGGAATCTCCTGATCTCCCACCAATCGCGATGGAATCTCCTGATCTCCCACCAATCATGATGATGGAATCTCCTGATCTCCCACCAATCGCGATGGAATCTCCTGATCTCCCACCAATTGCGATGGAATCTCCTGATCTCCCACCAATCGCGATGGAATCTCCTGATCTCCCACCAATCGCGATGGAATCTCCTGATCTCCCACCAATCATGATGATGGAATCTCCTGATCTCCCACCAATCGCGATGGAATCTCCTGATCTCCCACCAATCGCGATGGAATCTCCTGATCTCCCACCAATCGCGATGGATAGTGATGGGCGAATCCTAAATTACTCGGAATCGCTTGACTCTAGCGAGTCCGAGCACAGGACTCGCTACTCGTTGCGAGTCTAGCGAGTCAAATGTTAATGAATGGGGAAGCGAGTAATAGCGAGTAGTGTGAGATTTACAAATCGCAGATGTGTCTCGGAAGCTTCAGCCTGAAGCAATCCTAGTTTTGTCATTTATTTGCATTGCTCGTTTACTTTGTAAGTAATCGCTGACTCGCACAGATAAGATCATGTCTGCTCTGTACAGGCTGCCAGCTCCAGGGTCCTAGAGCCTGCCTGCTGCCTGATGTAGTAGTGCTGAGATTGTTCTCAGTCTGCTCATTCCCTGTGTACAGACATGAATGTCCGTGCACAGAGATGATGTAGCAGAGCTGAGATTGTTCTCAGTCTGCTCATTCCCTGTGTACAGACATGAATGTCCGTGCACAGAGATGATGTAGCAGTGCTGAGATTGTTCTCAGTCTGCTCATTCCCTGTGTACAGACATGAATGTCTGTGCACAGAGATGATGTAGCAGAGCTGAGATTGTTCTCAGTCTGCTCATTCCCTGTGTACAGACATGAATGTCTGTGCACAGAGATGATGTAGCAGAGCTGAGATTGTTCTCAGTCTGCTCATTCCCTGTGTACAGACATCTATATTTATGCACAGGGGATGTAGCAGAGAGGACATCGCGTTTTGGACTGCGTCGGACGGAAGAGGATTTTTTTAATTAAAGATGGAGTCCCTAATGGCTTTTTTTTTTTATTTCTAATAAAAAATTTTCTTTGTGTTGTGTTTTTTTTTAAAACAATTTAATAGAAATTCATGGCGGTCATGTCTAATATTGGCGTGACCGCCATAAATTTCGGGCTTAGGGCCAGCTGATAATACAAAGCTGGCCCTAACCTCTTTATTACCCAGCGTGCCATCGCTACCAGGGCCGCTGGAAGAGCGGGGTTCAGCGCCAGAGGATGGCGCTTCAATGAACGCGCCATCTTCTGGGGCGGCTGCGGGCTGCAATTTGCAGCGGGGGGTGCCCAGAAAGCTTGGGCCTCCCTGCGCTGCGGATTCCAGCCCCCAGCTGCTTAGCTGTACCTGGCTAGACATAGAAATTGCGCGGAGCCCCACGCATTTTTTTTTAATTATTTCATGAAATTCTGAGATTCTGACTCTGAGACTCTGACTCTGAAATTCATGAAATAATAAAAAAAAAATGCGTGGGGCTCCGCGCAATTTCTATGTCTAGCCAGGTACAGCTAAGCAGCTGGGGGCTGGAATCCGCAGCGCAGGGATGCCCAAGCTTTCTGGGCACCCCCCGCTGCAAATTGCAGCCCGCAGCCGCCCCAGAAGATGGCGCGTTCATTGAAGCGCCATCCTCTGGCGCTGAACCCCGCTCTTCCAGCGGCCCTGGTAGCGGTGGCACGCTGGGTAATAAAGAGGTTAGGGCCAGCTTTGTATTATCAGCTGGCCCTAAGCCCGAAATTTATGGCGGTCACGCCAATATTAGACATGACCGCCATGAATTTCTATTAAATTGTTTTAAAAAAAACACAACACAAGGAAAATGTTTTATTAGAAATAAAAAAAAAAGCCATTAGGGACTCCATCTTTAATTAAAAAAATCCTCTTCCGTCCGACGCAGTCCAAAACGCGATGTCCTCTCTGCTACATCCCCTGTGCATAAATATAGATGTCTATGCACAGGGAATAAGCAGACTGAGAACAATCTCAGCTCTGCTACATCATCTCTGTGCACAGACATTCATGTCTGTACACAGGGAATGAGCAGACTGAGAACAATCTCAGCTCTGCTACATCATCTCTGTGCACAGACATTCATGTCTGTACACAGGGAATGAGCAGACTGAGAACAATCTCAGCACTGCTACATAATGTCTATGAGCAGGCGGGCTCTAGGACCCTGGAGCTGCACAGAGAAGACAGCTGGACTCGGCTCGCAAAGAAACAGCAGTTATCTGCGAGTTCCCCTGCTATCACTGGCACAGTAGCCAGTGATTACTCGCACGAGTCTAATGCAAACAATGGCAATCCTAGTTTTGTCAGCGTTTCTGACAAAACTAGGATTGATATTGATTTGCATTGGACTCGTGCGAGTAATCACTGGGAGACTCGCAGAGTACCGAGTCCTGCGAGTCCCTTACTACTCGCCGAGAAACGAGTCCTAGCGAGTAGATTCGCCCATCCCTAGCGATGGAATCTCCTGATCTCCCGCCAATCGCGATGGAATCTCCTGATCTCCCACCAATCGCGATGGAATCTCCTGATCTCCCACCAATCATGATGATGGAATCTCCTGATCTCCCACCAATCGCGATGGAATCTCCTGATCTCCCACCAATCGCGATGGAATATCCTGATCTCCCACCAATCGCGATGGAATCTCCTGATCTCCCACCAATCGCGATGGAATCTCCTGATCTCCCACCAATCATGATGATGGAATCTCCTGATCTCCCACCAATCATGATGATGGAATCTCCTGATCTCCCACCAATCGCGATGGAATCTCCTGATCTCCCACCAATCGCGATGGAATCTCCTGATCTCCCACCAATCGCGATGGAATCTCCTGATCTCCCACCAATCGCAATGGAATCTTCTGTTCTCCCACTGTGCACCAGACATTATGGTGTCATGGCGACCTGTGGAGGATCAGAAGATGCAACGAGGACCAAACAGGTGCTGCTGAGTAGTGGAGGTACCGGAGAGGTGAGTGATGAGGTCAGTATAATGTTTTTTTTTTAATTTTTTAATTCTTTGTTAGCACATTTTGCTGACTCTTTGCTAAATCTGTGTGGGATCAAATTGCAGAAAAAAAATCTGCATTTTAGCTAATGCGGATCTTTCAAAGAACAAATAGAATTTAATTCCACTCAAATTTATAAACTCAAGTCTTTTCAAAACCCAGTATACTTAAATAGTTCCTGAATCTTATTTAATGCATAATGTGCTAAATAGACAATCTGCATAAAATTTTTTTTAAAAATTCATCTACTTACCACAACAAAATCACTCCAAAGTGCCGTTCAATAATTGTCTTTCCTCTTTGTAATGTGTAGTCCTCAAGTGTAATCCACCTGTAGCAGCAGAGAAACCGCAAGGGTGTCTGCTATTCCTTCTGTCAAGCTGCGTACACGCATTTCAGGGAGGCAGACCTTCAAATTGTGACAGGCAAGATATTAGACATTGGCAGGAGCTCTGCATGCTGGTAAGCAAGGAGAAGAACATCCATCCACTGCAGTACTGGAAGAATACAGTTGTTATCTTTTTTATGCCTCTGGGTACAATCTGGTGATGTTGTGTTGTGTGGTTGTTGTCTTTCTCCTCTCCGCCTCATCATGGTTACTCCCTGTCCAAGTGCTGATTAACTTTTACCTTTTACCTTTATTATTTTGATTTGAGGTCAGCAGATGTTTGCTTTTATTAATTTGCTCTGTCCTATCACATTTTGGGCATGGCTATTTATACCCTCTCAATGCTGGTCTTTTCTGCTTGCTATAATGCTATGTGGATCCCACTAAGGATCCACATAGCCCCAGTGCCAAAGATTTTTGCTTGTCAGACAGAGACCGGATTGGTATTTGCCTTTTGTTGTCTCCCTTACCTACTCCTTTCCACTATTTTTAGTTAGGTTGTTGGAGGCTATTCTTTTTTTCAATACGGTAGTTACTTTAACTTTTTCCACTAGTGCATGTGCTTAACTTCCACACATTAGGTCCTCACCTATCGCTGTATATTTTCCATGTTCTGGGTTATAGTGCTGAGCAATCTCCCTCTGGTTCCTAAGGAGGTATGAGGAATAACTCGACGGCCTTACAGGCAGCCAGGTCCACGTTGTGATCTAATAATGTGGCTAGGGATATTCTCTGTGCAGGTGCCAACAAGGACGGTGGAACTAGGGATACTAGACTTTACAGGTAACAGTTGGGGCACGTCCAGCAGATAAGGAATAGACTTTATTTACTCATGGTGGAACTCTCATCTGCACAGTGGCGGAACTGGAGCCTGGCGGGCCCCGGTGCTGCAGCTGCTGTCCCAGTTGAGGAGCGGGGGGGAAAGAAGAGCTGCTGTCACAGGTGAGCGTGGGTGGGGGAGGGGTGCTGCTACCTGCGTCTCCAGCACATTACAGACGAGGGATCCATGGCGGCAGTTGAGAGGTGCAGAAGGACGGTATCACCTTCGGGAAGCAGGAAGCTTTCCTCACTTCACCTCTCCTCTGACACACTAGGTGCAGGGGCCCCCCTACAGGTGCCTGAGGGGCCCCCTAGCCGGTCGGGGCCCTGGTGCAGCTGAACCAGCTGCACCACGTCAGGTCTGCCCCGCATCTGCATAATAATCTTGTTATATATGAGGGCAGTAACACCATGTTTTTCTACAGGTTCTGCCCCTTTATGACTTGCTATACATCTGGTGGGCCTGTTACCATATTATAATTAGTGTAGAGAATACTCAATAATGTAAAAGAAAGAAGAACATTTTTTCGTATACAATGTAACAGATCAGATGAAATGTAACCATCTCTCAGGCCCAGAATGATTTGTGCTACTGATGGTTGTAGCTGACTATGGACTATATAGGTTGGCTATAATTGTAGCATATCCCCATCTGTCAGATGCCTTAGTTCATTACAATTTTTCGGCCTCTGGTTTTAAACGACACGGTTTCCATTTACTGAAAGTGGTCATAGATGTTGAAACCTGCAAGGAATTGAAGCACGTAGTATATGAGAAAGTTGCAGAACGTTTCATTGTACAATGATTTACAAAAGAATGGAAAAACCTTTCGAGCAATGACATCTACTGAAATAGCATCTATTTTCCGGACACATCTGCCCGATAAAACTTTAGGGATCATCCTCAATTTTATTTCCCTCGGCTTAGATTCTTTTTCTTTTGCTTATTAGAACTTGTTACATTCCCTTTCCCTGGATCAATAGAGAGAATTTCTAGTATAGGCTGCACACAGCTGTCATAGTTTCAACCTCACAACAACGAAATTATTGACGAGCGGAATAACAAAAAGACCGGCGGTGCCGGATGCAGCTCCAATAGGAAAGACAGATAATGGAACAAAATATTTATTCTTTTTTTTTTACTTTAAAGTAATACAAGCCAAGTCTTCCCGGAAAAGCAGCAAATTCTCAAATAAACTTTGCAAACCGATATCAGAGCTCGAAGAGAAAACCCAACACTCAAGACAACACATCCAACAACACTAACTAAGCGCTACATTCAGAGATACGATCAACTGGTGAAAAATCTGGTTCCCTAAGTTGGGGTTCTTGTCTTAAAAAATAATGAAATCCCAACAAATACAATCTAATGCGGATCGGTCAACAGGGGAGATAAACTGCTGATTCTAAAATGATTTATTGTAAATTGAATTGGCCCTTAAAGGCTATATTTTGGATTTTTATTAAGCAGTAACAGGCAGGTAATTGCCACCTACCTGCATGTTGTGCTTGACGCCGTTCACCGCCGGCACAGAGAGGTCACAGACCAGTCCTGCCGGGGATATCATGGGTCTGTCAACAGAGCGGTGGCTTCTTTTCCACTCTGCTCTTCAGAAGTGGCAGGACAGCTAACCTCATGCTGATTGACATCCAGATCCCCGATACTTACCGTATATACTCGTGTATAAGCCGACCCATGTATAAGCCGACCCCCCTACTTTTGCCCCCAAAACCTGGGAAAACCTATTGACTCGTGTATAAGCCGAGGGTGGACCCCAGCACAGGTATACAGCCCCCAGCAGTGTGGTATACAGCAGCCCCAGAGGTATATACAGCAGCCCCAGTGGTAGTATACAGCAGCAGCCCCAGTGGTATATACAGCAGCAACCCCACTGGTTAGTATACAGCAGCCCCAGAGGTGTATACAGCAGCCCCAATGGTAGTATACAGCAGCCCCAGAGGTATATACAGCCCAGTGGTACTATACAGCAGCCCCAGTGGTAGTATACAGCAGCCCCAGAGGTATATACAGCCCAGTGGTACTATACAGCAGCCCCAGTGGTAGTATACAGCAGCCCCAGTGGTAGTATACAGCAGCCCCAGAGATATATACAGCCCCAGTGGTACTATACAGCAGCCCCAGTGGTAGTATACAGCAGCCCCAGAGGTATATACAGCCCCAGTGGTAGTATACAGCAGCCCCAGTGGTAGTATACAGCAGCCCCAGTGGTAGTATACAGCAGCCCCAGAGGTATATACAGCCCCAGTGGTACTATATAGCAGCCCCAGTGGTAGTATACAGCAGCCCCAGTAGTAGTATACAGCAGCCCCAGAGGTATATACAGCCCCAGTGGTACTATACAGCAGCCTCAGTGGTAGTATACAGCAGCCCCAAAGGTAGTATACAGCAGCCCCAGAGGTATATACAGCCCCAGAGGTATATACAGCAGCCCTAGTGGTGTATACAGCAACCCCAGAGGTATATACAGCAGCCCTTAGGTAGTATACAGCAGCCCCAGTGGTGTATACAGCAGCAGCAGCCCCAGGGGTGTATACAGCAGCAGCCCCAAAGCTGTATACAGCAGCAGCCCCAGGGCTGTATACAGCAGCAGCCCCAGGGCTGTATACACCAGCAGCCCCAAAGCTGTATACAGCAGCAGCCCCAGGGCTGTATACAGCAGCAGCCCCAGGGCTGTATACAGCAGCAGCCTCGGAGGTATACAGGCCCCCCCATCAAGCTACAGGGCCCCCCCTCTTGCGCGGCACACCTGTAATGGAAAATCATACTTATCACTGTCCCGCGCTGTCCCGCCGCTTGCAGACACACGATCCCGGGCTTCAATCCGCGTCTTCTGTGGTCGCGGGCAATGACGTCATTGCCCACGACCACAGAAGACGCGGATTGAAGCCTGGGATCGTGTGTCGGCAAGCGGCGGGACAGCGCGGGACAGTGATAAGTATGATTTTCCTTTACAGGCGTGCCGCGCAAGAGGGGGGGCCCTGTAGCTTGATGGGGGGGCCTGTATACCTCCGGGGCTGCTGCTGTATATATATGGATTACCGTATATACTCGCGTATAAGCCAAGGGGGGACTTTTCAGCCCAAATTTTGGGCTGAAAAACTCGGCTTATACGCGAGTATATACGGTAATTGGGAAAGCCGTTCGTAAATAAGAATGACGTTGAGTATGACACCCATCAACAGAGCAGAGAAGTCGCCTCTTTGTCAACGTGACATCAGTGGAAGCTGTAAGACTGATGAGAAACTCATCTAAGACTGCTCCAGGTTGGCAGTGAATGGCACCTTGTACAACAGGCAGGTAGGAGGTAGCTACCTGCCTGTTAGTGCTCGGAGTCATTCACTGCCATTACAGAGCAGTAACAGACCGATCCTGCCACGGATATGATAGCTGTGTCAACATAGTGGCGGCTTCCTTTACACTCTGCTCTTCGGAAGAAGTGGGACAGCCAACCTCATGCTGATTGACATTCAGCTCCCCGTTACTTGATTGGGATGGTTGTCAGTAAATAAGCATTACGTCAGCTATAATGTCTGTTAATAGAGCAGAGAAGATGCCTGTCTGTCAATGTGACATCAGTAGAAGCTTATAAATTGCAGAGTGGAGCAGTCTAAGACCGCTCCGTGTTGGTGTTGAATGGCGCCGGGCACAACATGTAGGTTGGAGGTAGCTAGGCACTTTTTCTTCTAAATCCTGGATATTTCCTTTAAAATTAGGATTAATATATGCATTAATATATGCTTTTTGGATTGTTTTCCTAAATACCATATTTATTATTGTCTATGAACCTATGGTGATTTTCTTAAAAAATAAATAATGAAGGCATGTCTGATTTGAGACCATAATTGTCATCAAAACTGCCTATTTAAGCAAGCGAGTCTACATGCTTTTTCAATTCTCTGTGGCTAGGAACATGTTAAACTTCATAAATCATTTTTTTTTCTCAAATGAGAAAAAATGTTTACTTGCAGATGATAACAATGACCACATGGTCAACAATGAATGAATATGGAGCTGATATCTGAATTTCCTAAACAGATAGGAGGATATTTTTTTATAAGATAACTTATTGAAATGAGCAATGTACTTTCAGACAACTTGAGAATCACTCCAACGTATTAGACATTAGATGCTTGAAACATCAAAACTATCATTATTCTGGAAGCTGCACCAACATAATGCAATTGGTGTTCTCACGGCATTTTGCTAAATTGGGCAAAGCTAGGGCCGATGAGATGGAAGAAACTGTGGTTGGTCGCTAATTTGAGATTGGAGTAGAGGTCTACACAGAAGTGTACCCCACTCGTTCGGTTCTCCTGACTCGTGAAGATGCTTACATCTCTACATGTAAAAGGAGCTCCTAACTCCAGCCCACCTCCTCATTAAGATCTTGTTAAATAACGCTGGTCTTGGTGCATCAGTCCTTGGAGGTTTTCCTTTTGTCTAACTGGAAGTCAATTGTCTGACTGTTAACTGAGGTCAATTAAACCAAAGATGCATCACAAGAAGCATGGGCAAGACTTTGTTAACCTGCAGGAAGTGTGGGCAGCTCTTTGTCTCCCTACAGGAAGTGGGAGCAGGTCTTTTTCTCCCTTCAGGAAGTGGGGGCAGGTCATTTTATCCCTACAGGAAGTGTGGGCAGGTCTTTGTCTCCCTACAAGAAGTGGGAGTAGGTCTTTGTCTCCCTACAGGAAATGTGGGCAGCTCTTTCTCTCCCTTCAGGAAGTGGGGGCAGGTCTTTTTCTCCCTACTGGAAGTGGGGGCAGGTCTTTTCTCCCTACTAGGGATGGGCGAATCTACTCGTCACTACTCGCTACTTGCTCAGTAGTAAGGGATTCGCCCGACTCGTTACTCTGCGAGTAATCACATTGATTACTCGCACAGTAACGAGTCCGCCACCTCCCCCCGATCCTCAGTTAGGACTGGGCTCGGGGGAGCGAGCGGGAAGCGAAGGAAGGGAGGGGGGAGAAATGCTCCTTACCTCTCTTCCGGCTGTCTGCTGTGTGCTCTGTGCTGGGCTCCGGGTCCTGCGGTCTGCAGCAACTCCAGGGTCCTAGAGCCTGCCTGCTCTCCCTGTGTACAGACATGTATGTCTGTGCACAGAGATGTAGCAGAGCTGAGATTGTTCTCAAGCCTGCTATCCCTGTGCACAGACATGTATGTCTATGCACAGAGATGTAGCAGTGCTGAGATTGTTCTCAAGCCTGCTATCCCTGTGTACAGACATGTATGTCTATGCACAGAGATGTAGCAGAGCTGAGATTGTTCTCAAGCCTGCTATCCCTGTGCACAGACATGTATGTCTATGCACAGAGATGTAGCAGTGCTGAGAGTGTTCTCAGCCTGCTCTCCCTGTGTACAGACATGTATATCTATGAACAGGAATGTAGCAGAGTGGACATCGCGTTTTGGACTACGTCGGACGGAAGAGGATTTTTTTTAATTAAACATGGTGTCCCTAATGGCTTTTTTTTTATTTCTAATAAAAAAAATTTTTCTCTGTGTTGTGTTTTTTTTAAAACAATTTAATAGAAATTCATGGCGGTCATGTCTAATATTGGCGTGACCGCCATGAATTTCGGGCTTACGGCCAGGTGATAATAAAAAGCTGGCCCTAACGCCTTTATTACCGAGTGAGCCACCCGGCACCAGGGCCACTGGAAGAGCGGGGTTCAGCGCCAGAGGATGGCGCTTCAATGAACGCGCCATCTTCTGGGGCGGCTGTGGGCTGCATTTCGCAGTGGGGGGTGCCCAGAAAGCTTGGGCCTCCATGCGCTGTAGATTCCAGCCCCCAGATGCTTAGCTGTACCTGGCTAGACATAGAAATTGTGCGGAGCCCCACGCATTATTTTTTTATTTTCGTGAAATTCATGAAATAATAAAAAAAAGGGCTCCCTATATTCTTGTGTCAGGCCAGGTACAAATAGGCACCTGGGGGTTGGGGGCAGCCTGTCGCTGCCTGCTGGATCCGGCTGGTTACAAAAATACGGCAAAGCCCACGTCAATTTTTTCTGAAAAATCCATAAAACAATATAAATAAAAGGGACTGCATCTTTATTAACCCCTCTACCATGGTCGAGGGGTTAGTAAAGATGCAATCCTTTTTTAGGATTGTTTTTAAAAAAAAAAAAAAAAATGACGTGGGCTTCGCCTCATTTTTGTAACCAGCTGGATCCAGCAGACAGCGACGGGCTGCCCCCAACCCCCAGGTGCCTATTTGTATCTGGCCAGACACAAGAATACAGGTGAGCCCCCTTTTTTTTTATTATTTCATGAATTTCATGAAATAATAAAAAAAAAATGTGTGTGGCTCCGCGCAATTTCTATGTCTAGCCAGGTACAGCTAAGCAACTGGGGGCTGGAATCCACAGCGCAGGGAGGCCCAAGCTTTCTGGGCACCCCCCGCTGCGAATTGCAGCCAGCAGCCGCCCCAGAGGATGGCGCGTTCATAGAAGTGCCATCCTCTGGCGCTGAACCCCGCTCTTCCAGTGGCCCTGGTGCGGTGGCTCACTGGGTAATAAAGGGGTTAGGGCCAGCTTTTTATTATCAGCTGGCCCTAAACCCGAAATTTATGGTGATCACGCCAATACAGTGAGTCCTCACTTAACGACGAGGTTAGGGATCAGAAGGTCCGTCGTTAAGCGTGTCCCGTCGTTAAGCGTGACCCTGTAATTCTCCAACCGGAGTCCAGTTATGCTGTCCAGTTGCTGCTCCCATCTGCCCGCATGCTGTGTTCTACAGCTTCCGGCCGCCCACGTTCCTGTGCACCATTTAAAACGCGTCCCCCAGAGCGCTGGAATGTACAGTGTACAGCATGGGCGGCCGCAAGCTGTACAACACAGCATGCGGGCAGATGGAAGCAGCAACTGGACAGCATAACTGGACTCCGGTTGGAGAATACTGTACAGTACTGCACAGTACAATGTACCAGAATCCTGAGACCCGGAGCCACCAGGGAATTCACCTTTCATAATCTCAGGAGACATTCTGGTAAGTGTTGTACAGTACTATTCTGTAGTTAATAATGACCGTCGTAAGTGCGAGTCGTCATTAAACAGACCCGTCGTTAAGCGGGGACTCACTGTATTAGACTTGACCGCCATGAATTTCTATTAAATTGTTTAAAAAAAAACACAACACAGAGAAATTTTTTTATTAGAAATAAACAAAAAAGCCATTAGGGACTCCATCTTTAATTAAAAAAATCCTCTTCCGTCCGATGTAGTCCAAAACGCGATGTCCACTCTGCTACATCCCTGTGCATAGATATACATGTCTGTACACAGGGAGAGCAGGCTTGAGAACAATCTCAGCACTGCTACATCTCTGTGCATAAACATACATGTCTGTAACTACAGGGAAGGAAGCAGGCTTGAGAAGTAACAGTCAGGGTTCAGAGCTGAACCCTGCTGTCACAGCCACTCTCTCTGCTGGCCTCGGAGATTCCCGAGTGAAGTGAATAAATTAACTTCCGGAAGTTAATTTATTCACTTCACTTTGGGAATCTCCAGAGGCCAGCTGACAGGTCCCTAGTAACCCACTGTGATTACTGGATACCAGCTACACAGCGGGCTGCAGGGAGTGCGATTAACCCCCCGCACAGGGAACTCATCATGATGGGGGGGGATTGGTGTATCGCACTCCCTGCAGCCCACTGTGTAGCTGGTAACCAGTAAACACAGCGGGTTGCTAGGGAGCTGTTAGCATGCGGGGAAGCTGTTTTTTTTTTTTTTTTTTTTTTACATTCTTTAGAAGCCGGCGGCTTTTTGCTGCTGGCTTTTAAAGAATATAATGGGGAATTGCAGGTTTTTCCTCTGCTGCCACACCCCTTATAGGGTCCAGCAGCAGAGGAATCGCTGCAATACTCGCTACCCATTCATTAACATTGGAATCGCTAGACTCGCAACGAGTAGCGAGTATCTGACTCGGACTCGTTAGAGTCTAGCGATTCCGAGTAGTTTCGGATTCGCCCATCCCTACTCCCTAGATGAAGTGCAGACAGGTCTTTGTCTCTGTACAGGAAGTGGGGGCATGTCTTTTTATCTCTACAGGAAGTGGGAGCAGGTCTTTGTCTCCCTACAGGAAGTGTAGGCAGGTCTTTGTTCTACGCCTTCCACTGGAAGTGGGGGCAGGTCTTTGTCACCCTACAGGAAGTGCAATCATGTCTTTGTCTCGCTAAAGGAAGTGCGGGCAGGCCTCTGTCTCCCTACTGGAGGTGGAGGCAGGTCTTTTTCTAACAAAAAGTAGAGATGGGTTTTTGTCTCCCTACGAGTTGGGTATATTTGTTCTAGGAAGTTGGATTTTGTGATCTTTGTATCTCTACCGGTAAAGTTCCAAAAAAATTCCATATTTGCTGGTGAATAGGAACCACCCACTGAAAAGGACAAGATGGAATAATAATAATAATAATAATAATAATTCTTTGATTTATATAGCACCAACATATTCCTGCAGCGCTTCACAATTCAGAGGTTCTTACACAAATTGTCATAAGAAACAATTATCAGAAAATACAATAATTAAAGCAAAATAATGACAGCCCTGCTCATAAGAGCTTCACAATCTAACAATGAAGTGGGGGTGATACAAAGTATAGGGGCTTATTTACAATGATGGTATAGTCAACTTGAGGAAATGGGGAATAGATAGGAGCAGTATAAGTGGCCACAAACTATTATTTGTAATTGCATTTGAGACTCGTGGAGGGGAAAGGCTATGTCTAAATGACTTTGGCTAGGCATCATGATAGGATGCCTTAAAAAGATGTGTCTTTAGGGATCGCCTGAAACTATGTAAGTTGAGGATATACCTAATTTCTTGTGGTAGAGCATTCCAGAGAATTGGTACAGTTTGGGGTGAGATAGGTCTTGGGAAGCCTGAGGATGTTGATAGAGAGGAGGTAGGAGGTAGGGATGCTGCACTGTGAAGAGGTTTGTGGATTAGAACAAACAGTTTGAATTGGATCCTGTAGTGTCCGGGCAGCCAATGTAATGACTGGCACAGAACGGAAGCGTCTGAGTAACGGTTAGCCAGATAGGTGATCCTAGCTGCTGCATTAAGGATGGACTGGACAGAAGAAAGTCTAGAGAAGGGAAGGATAAGTTATACAGAATTACAATAATCAAGGTGGGAGTGGATCAGGCCACAGTGAGGGTATTAGTTGTTTCCATGGTGAGAAAGAGGCTGGTTATAAGTCCAGTTCTGGGCTTTATTCTTTTCCAGAGTATTTTGAGCTAGCTGGTCTCTGAATCTCCTGGTTGCTGCCGGACGTCCTGCTGCCTCTTGTTAGCTCTGTGCTCTGTCTCATTATTTCTCAGCTGCCTGCAGTCTAAGGTGTATTATCCTGATCCTGACTGCTGGTTTTCTCCCTTAAAGACCTCTTGGAGAAGAGCGCTATTACCTCTCGACTTCATAGGTCTGTAAGAACTTTTGATTCTCTGTTTCAATTATTAGTGTACTTAATCTGGGACTAAATTGGTGTGAGCTGTGTGCTAGACTTGAGCGGGACTATTTCAGCCCTAAAGAGTACTTCACACACTACAACATCGCTAGCGATGTCGCTGAACATCACAGGTTTTGTGACGTAACAGTGATGTTGCAGTGTGTGACACGCACCAGCGCCCTGGCCCCTGCTATGAAGTTGCTGATTGCTCCACGTCATTCAGGACCATTTTGGTCCTTGGTCTCCTGCTGGTCAGCACGCATTGCTGCATGTGACAGCGAGAGACCAACTATCAGCGACCTCCCCAGGCTGGTAACCATGATAAACAATGGGTATCTAGGTAGCGCGCAGTGCCTAGTTACCCGATATATACCTTGGTTTCCAGCCTTCTCCGCTTCCAGGCTGGTATCCAAGGTACACAGTAGGTAACTAGGGACAGCAAGTGCTTAGGTACCCGCTGTGTACCTTGGATACCAGCCCGGAAGCGGAGAAGGCTGGTAACCAAGGTATACATCGGGTAACTAGGTGCTGCGTGCTGCCTAGATACTCATTGTTTATCATGGTTACAAACCTGCTCCTGCTTACCACAGCCTGTTAGAAGACAGGAGTGTGAGCTCAACATTGTGAAGTTTTATATTCTTTCCTTGATGTCGCTAGTCCACTGGTCGCTGGTGAGTCTGCCAGTTTGATAGCTCACCAGCGACTGCATAGATACTTCTAGTGATCCGGCCAGGTCGGATCACTGTTGGATCGCTGGAAAGTCTCAGCGTGTAAAGGGCCCTAAGAAGTACACTGATAACCATCTGTTTGCTGGTCACTTCGGTAATAGTGCTAGTTGCACTCCTGCATATTATTTCTGGACAATTACGTATTCATGCTGCTCGCATGTAATTTCTGAACGTTCACATCATGTTAGTGCTGGTTGCACTTGCACTTAACTTTAGAATTTACCTTGTTAGTTTCTGTTTCTTAAACTGGGTGATTGTTATTTGCAATATAAATGATTAACCCAAATCCCTGGTCTCAGTTATACAGTGGGTACGGAAATTATTCATACTCTTTAAAATTTTCACTCTTTGTTTCATTGCATCCATTTAGTAAATTCAAAAACGTTCATTTTATTCCTCATTCATGTACACTCTGCACCCCATCTACACTGAAAAAAATAAAAAATGTAGACATTTTTGCAAATTTATTAAAAAAGAAAAACTGAAATATCACATGGTGATAAGTATTCAGCCCCTTTGCTCAGTATTGGTGATAAGTATTCAGCCCCTTTGCTCAGTATTGGTGATAAGTATTCAGCCCCTTTGCTCAGTATTGATGATAAGTATTCAGCCCCTTTGCTCAGTATTGATGATAAGTATTCAGCCCCTTTGCTCAGTATTGATGATAAGTATTCAGCCCCTTTGCTCAGTATTGATGATAAGTATTCAGCCCCTTTGCTCAGTATTGATGATAAGTATTCAGCCCCTTTGCTCAGTATTGGTCATAAGTATTCAGCCCCTTTGCTCAGTGTTGATGATAAGTATTCAGCCCCTTTGCTCAGTATTGATGATAAGTATTCAGCCCCTTTGCTCAGTATTGATGATAAGTATTCAGCCCTTTGCTCAGTATTGATGATAAGTATTCAGCCCCTTTGCTCAGTGTTGGTGATAAGTATTCATCCCCTTTGCTCAGTATTGATGATAAGTATTCAGCCCCTTTGCTCAGTATTGGTGATAAGTATTCAGCCCCTTTGCTCAGTATTGATGATAAGTATTCAGCCCTTTGCTCAGTATTGATGATAAGTATTCAGCCCCTTTGCTCAGTATTGATGATAAGTATTCAGCCCCTTTGCTCAGTATTGATGATAAGTATTCAGCCCCTTTGCTCAGTATTGGTCATTATTTCAGCCCTTTGCCAGTGTTGATGATAAGTATTCAGCCCTCTTGCTCATATGATGCTAAGTATCAGCCCTTTGCATTCATATTGATGATAAGTGTTCAGCCCTTTGCTCATATTGGTGATCAGTATTCAGACCTTTGCTCAGATTGATGATAAGTATTCAGCCCTTTGCTCAGTATTGATGAAAGTATTCAGCCCTTTGCTCAGTATTGGTGATAAGTATTCAGCCCTTTGCTCAGTATGATGATAAGTATTCAGCCCCTTTGCTCAGTATTGGTGCAAGTCTCAGCCCTTTGCTCAGTATTATGATAAGTATTCATCCCCTTTGCTCATATTGATGATAAGTATTCAGCCCCTTTGCTCAGTATTGGTGATAGTATTCAGCCCTTTGCCAGTATTGATGATAAGTCTTCAGCCCCTTTGCTCAGTATTGATGATAAGTATTCAGGCCCCTTTGCTCAGTATTGGTGATAAGTATTCAGCCCTTGTCAGTTATGATAAGTATTTAGCCCCTTTGCTCAGTATTGATGATAATAGTTAGCCCCTTGCTCAGTATTGATGATAAGTATTCAGCCCTTGCTCAGTATTGATGATAAGTATTCAGCCCCTTGCTCAGTGTTGATGATAAGTATCAGCCTTTGCTCAGTATGATGATAAGTATTCAGCCCCTTTGCTCAGTATTGGTGATAAGTATCAGCCCTTGCTCAGTATGACTATTTGAGCTCGTATAGCATGATCTCGAGGAATGATGCACAAGTTCACACCGGATTTGGGGATTCTCTCATTCTTCCTTACAGATTTTTTCCAGTGCGTCAGTTGGTGGTAATGTTGGTGTGCATTTTCAGGTCTCTCAGAGATGCTCCATGGTTAGTCCGGGCTCTGGCTGGCGGTCAGGAACGTCACAGAGTGTTGTGAAGCGCTCCTTTGTTATTTAACTGTGTGCTTGGTCTTTGTCTTTTGGAAGGTGAATCTTCGCGAGTCTGAGGTCCAGACTCTGCAACCATTGTTTGTCCCTGCACTGAAAACATCCCCATAGCATAGCATATGTGGTGCAAGTGTTAGCACAGACCTTGCAGCGCTGGGTCCTGAGTCCTAGTTCAATCCACAAGAACACTAGGAGAAAATTGCAAGGAGTTTGTATGTCCCCTGTCTTTGTGTGGGTTTCTCCACATTGTAAAGACATACTGAAGGATATTTAGATTGTGAGCTCAAGAGAGACAGCGTTACGATGTATAGAAAGTGCTATGGAATTAATAGTGCTATATAAATGAATAAGTATTATTATATTATATGCATGATGCTGCCACCATCATGTTTCACTAATGGGTAGTATTGGGCAGGTGATGAGCAGGGCCTGGTTTTCTCCACTGCTTAGAATTAATCACTCATCAGACCAGAGAATCTTATTCCTCATAGTCTGGGATCCTTCTTGTTTTTTGCAAACTCTATGCGGCTTTCATATGTCTTGCACTGAGGAGAGACTTCCGTCAGGCCACTCTGCCATAAAGGCCCGACTGGTGGAGGCTGCAGTGATAGTTGAAATTGTGTAACTTTCTCACATCTCCCTACTGCATCTCTGGAGCTCAGACACAGTGATCTTGGGGTTCTTCTTTACCTCTCTCACCAAGGCTCTTCTCCCATGATTGCTCAGTTTGGGCTGGACGGCCAGGTCTAGGAAGTCTTCTGCTGGTCCCAAACTTCTTCCATTTAAGAATTATGGAGGCTAATGTGCTGCTAGGAGCCTTGAGTACTGGAAAATATTTTTGTAACCTTGGCCAGATCTGTGCCTTGAACAATTTTTGTCTCTGAGCTCCTTGGGCAGTTCCTTTGACCTCATGATTCTCATTTGTCTGACATGCACTTTGAGCTGTGAGGTCTTATATAGACAGGTGTGTGCCCTTCCAAATCAAACTTTTATCATTTTAACTAAACACAGCTGGACTCCAATGAAGAATAGAACCATCTCAAGGAGGATCACAAGGAAATGGACAGCATGGGACTTAAATATGGGTGATTCAGCAAAGGGGCTGAATACTTATGACCATGTGATTTTTCAGTTTTTCTTTTTTAATAAATTTGCACAAATATCTGCACGTCTGCAGTAAATCTGTGGTTGGCTGCAATGGTCAAGTGATTTCTCCTTCCAGTAAAGGGAGTCCGAAGACCAGCAGAAAAGATGAATGTCAAGGCTTTGGTAAATACCGGTACATAACTATTTTGTATTTTTTCCTTTTTAATTGTGACATTTCTTTGAGAACTAATTTTAAATGCTAAAATAATAAGTAACTTTTCCCGATAAGGTTGAAATTGGTGTGTCCTTAGGGAATATATGGAATTTGTTATTTACCTTCGAAGGAGAATCGCTTTAAGCCTTATATAACAACTGTAATAAACTATCCAAAAACTCTAAATAATTCAATATCTAACCAGGTCGACAGGAGGACAATAAAGCAGCGAACTCTCATCAGATCTTGTGTTTTTTACAATCTCGCTTTTCCCGTAACAGCCTAAATTCGACCGCGTGAACGTGACAACACATCCGGCAGAGTTCAGCATTTACTAGTCATAAAACAGTAGAACGAATGCGAAGGATCTCTGGCTAATATCACAGATAAGAATGCTTGTCAAGCCGCGGAATATATTTCAGCATTTTCTGTTACATTTAATCTGAGCGTCCTACAAATCATGTTTGAAAGGGAAATTTCGAGTTCATAATGTAAAATGCTTTTTCTTCAATTTATAGAAGTTATAGACCAATCGCTGCTCAACATGTTGCCATTAATCTTGGTAACTACATATTAAGTTGAAGTAAAGTTCGGCTGATGGATCTCCTTTGAGGGCACTCCGAAACTATATAAATCTGGAAGAAACTCTTCCGCGGTGAGCGCCGTCACGAGGGTTTAAGCGGGAGGCCGTATGATTTTCTGGCGGTTTTCGGCTATTTTTTTTTTGCCGTTGCATGATTACATTGTGTAGTTAAGTGTGAAAGGGTAATGATGCATGCAAAGCACGGGATGATTGGATCCAAAATGGAACATATTCATTTTTATGAAGTCGGAAAAGGCTTAAATTACCTCATTTATCTAACTTACGGGATGTACAGTAGATCTTTATACACAAGTTAAATATTTTAGGGAATATAGAAGTACCGGTGAAATTGCCATTGTTGGGAGTGAAGTTGCACTGGTAACAATTTCATCATAATTTGTGCCGCATACAGTAGGTGCTAAAGATGTACCAATTCCAGTATATGGTGACCACTAGAGATGAGCGAACCTGTTCGGGTAGAAGTTTGGGTGTGTTACTTATCCAAAGCACTTCAGAATCACTGTTCTCGGGTACACTTGGTGCTTGGGCCAGTGCGAGCACCTTGCAGTGTTATGGCCACTTTACACGTCCCGATATCATCGTCCAACTTCGATGAAAAGTTACGTGGTTCGTGCGTTGGCGCCGATATATTTCGTGCGTTTTGTGGTGTAAATGTGCAATTCAATGCAAGAACGATGTAAAAATGATATCGGGGAAGAATTGTGCAGGCTCTCCAACTGCCCGATATTGGATGGACGATCTGGCAGGATCGTGCTGTGTGACAGCCCAAAACCGACTTGGAGCACATCTTCCCCTATTCACTCCAATGTTAAATGGTCATTCCCTGGTTGGCGGGTACAAGGAGGCGTAGACATCGCAGTTGTGTTGTCTGCCGATATCTCCCTGTGTGACATCTCCTATGCGATCTTGGATTTCAGCCAAAAAAATGCGCGTGCCTTGTATACAATATCGAAACGAGGTTGGGACGTGTAAAGTGGCCATTAGATTGGCTTACAATGGGGGTAAAACGAGAGGTATCGGCTGTAGTGTGGTTGTGAAATTAAAAAAAAAAACAAATCCCCACCTCCCTACCACTGGAAGTGCTTTACTTATGGCTGGCTGTATGTGGGCAGAGAGACAACTGCCCAATCAGTATCTTCAAATGAGATTCGGGTCAAGTTTTGAACCCGAACATACCTTTAAAAAAAGGCTGGCTGTACAACAAAGCTAAACTTCCATGGGGCTGCTCATCTCTAGCTTCCACACCTCTTAATGAATTTGGAACACTGTACTCCAGTAAACTCTTCATCAAAACTACATAAATCCAGTATCAAAAAAATCAATACTTTAGAGCTTTATCAATGACAAATTTACTGAAAGGGAACCTGTCACCTAGTTTTTCCCGCCTAACCTATAACTACCTTTCCCTGCAGATTCCTACCAGCTTCCTACTACTTTACTAACCATTCCTGTTTGCCCAATAATAATAATAATGAAAATAATAATAATAGTGAATTATAAGTTGAATAAAACAGCTAATACACCTAGATGTTCCCGTACGTGTGGGCGTTCCTATCTGGCTGGTCATCGGGTGGGTAGTCTCTGCAGGTCTTACTTCCCCCCACACCCGCCTCGCTGCTGCAATCATGCCCCGGTGAGCATAAAACTTCATTCGGGAACACGCTCATGACTTAAAATTCCCACCTCCTTGTGATGCCTCCGCTTCTTGTGATGACGTGCCGGATAGCATCTTTTCTTGTCATGCGCAGTGTGTGAGATATTGGGTATTCAGGCTGGCTTCGGAATGCACGTTGCGCATGCTCCGGAGCCAGCTTGTACACAAATACACCAACCGAACGGCGCAAGTTTGAAAGTGACACACTGACAGCTGCGTCACTAAGCGGTGACATCACCCTTTGAAAGCGTTACCGATACTATGGCAACTCCCTAAGGTTGGGCACATTTACTGAACGCTATCCCCACTGAATTAATGAGCTGACCGGTGATAGGGTTCAGTAAGTCAGTTCAACCTGAAAGCATTGCCATAGAAATCACAACGCTTTCAAAGGGTGATGTCACCGCTTACAGCACAGAATAACATCAGAGCACAGCTGTAAGGCCCCTTTCATACTGGCGTTTTTTTCGGATCCGGTGGATCCGGACAAAAAAATGCATCTGGCGATGGTCCCACCTAATGGCCGCATTTGCTACACACTTATGGCAAGCCCCATGCATTGTATATGGGGCTTGCGTTAATGTGCGGCAGGGGTGGCATGTGCGGTTGCGTCAGATGTGGCAGGTGCGGCCGCGAAAAAAAATGCGATCAGCAGCGCTTTTTTTCGCGGCCGCACCTGCCGCAACTGCCGGAACCGCACTTGCTGCACCTGCCATACATTACCGTAAGCCCCATACACAATGCATGGGGCTTGCCGCAAGTGTGCTGCAAGTGCGGCCGTTATGCTGCAGATTAGTGATGGGCAAATCCTAAATTACTCGGAATCGCTTGACTCTAGCGAGTCCGAGCCCGGGACTCGCTACTCGTTGCGAGTCTAGCGAGTCCAATGTTAATGAATGGGGAAGTGAGTAATAGCGAGTAATGTGCGATTTACAAATCGCAGATGTGTCTCGGAAGCTTCAGGCTCTATCTGCTAGGACTCAGTACTCTGCGAGTTTCCCAGCGTTTACTCGCACAGTAACGAGTCCAATGCAAATCAATGGCAATCCTAGTTTTGTCAGAGACTCTGACAAAACTAGGATTGCCATTGACTTGCATTGGACTCGTTACTGTGCAAGTAATCACAGGGAAACTCGCACAGTAATGAGTCTGGCTGTCTGCTCTGTGCCCTCGGGTCCTGCAGGCTGCCGCAGCTCCAGGGTCCTAGAGCCCGCCTGCTGCCTGATGTAGCAGAGCTGAGATTGTTCTCAGTCTGCTTATTCCCTGTGCATAGACATCTATATCTATGCACAGGGGATGTAGCAGAGAGGACATCGCGTTTTGGACTATGTCGGACGGAAGAGGATTTTTTTAATTAAAGATGGAGTCCCTAATGGCTTTTTTTTTTTTATTTCTAATAAAAAATTTTCTCTGTGTTGTGTTTTTTTTAACCCTTTATTGGAGATTCTTAGTGGCCGGGTCAAACCTGGCCTGACATTAAGAATCTCGGGCTTAATACCAGCTTGTATAACAAAGCTGGTATTAACCCCTTTATTACCCAGCGTGCCACCGCACCAGGGCCGCTGGAAGAGCGGGGTTTAGCGCCAGAGGATGGCGCTTCAATGAACGCGCCATCTTCTGGGGCGGCTGCGGGCTGCAATTTGCTGCGGATTCCAGCCCCCAGTTGCTTAGGTGTACCTGGCTATACATAGAAATTGCGTGGAGCCCCACACATTTTTTTTTTATTATTCATGATTATTATTTCATGAATTTCATGAAATAATAAAAAAAAAATGCCCCAGAAGATGGCACGTTCATTGAAGCGCCATCCTCTGGCGCTGAACCCCGCTCTTCCAGCGGCCCTGGTGGCGGTGGCACGCTGGGTAATAAAGGGCTTAATACCAGCTTTGTTATACAAGCTGGTATTAAGCCCGGGATTCTTAATGTCAGGCCAGGTTTGACCCGGCCACTAAGAATCTCCAATAAAGGGTTAAAAAAAACACAACACAAAGAAAATTTTTTATTAGAAATAAAAAAAAAAGCCATTAGGGACTCCATCTTTAATTAAAAAAATCCTCTTCCGTCCGACGTAGTCCAAAACGCGATGTCCTCTCTGCTACATCCCCTGTGCATAGATATAGATGTCTATGCACAGGGAATGAGCAGACTGAGAACAATCTCAGCTCTGCTACATCATCTCTGTGCACAGGGAGAGCAGGCGGGCTCTAGGACCCTGGAGCTGCGGCAGCCTGCCGGCTGAGAGCAATTACGGTCATCTGCCGCGACACTACTATATATGATAAATGAATTAAATGAAATAATGAGTGGCACTGGAAACATGAGGATCAAGTGAATGTATGAATTTGCAGAAACTGCTCTAAGGTAAATAGGATAAAATGGAGATCTTAGTTCCCGTTAATGGCCACTAGCGGTTAAGCTTGGCATCCACTTACAAGGAGCTCTCCACTGCCAAGTCCTAACACTATGCCCTAGTGAATTGTGAGTGTGAATAGGTTTATATGCCAAAGGTTTAATTGGGAATGATGAAAAGGTGTGTGTAGGGCTCTGACAGTGTTGTCCATGTGTGGACACCAAACTAGGGAAAGGGGGGAAGGGAAAATAATATAGTGGGAGCTCAGTCAAAAATAAGCAATATATGAATCAGGTTATGACGGCATCACCACTTTAAGCGTAGGTGCAGGCAGAAAATAATGTACTTACAATTACGGTCATCTGCCGCGACACTACTATATATGATAAATGAATTAAATGAAATAATGAGTGGCACTGGAAACATGAGGATCAAGTGAATGTATGAATTTGCAGAAACTGCTCTAAGGTAAATAGGATAAAATGGAAATCTTAGTTCCCGTTAATGGCCACTAGCGGTTAAGCTTGGCATCCACTTACAAGGAGCTCTCCACTGCCAAGTCCTAACACTATGCCCTAGTGAATTGTGAGTGTGAATAGGTTTATATGCCAAAGGTTTAATTGGGAATGATGAAAAGGTGTGTGTAGGGCTCTGACAGTGTTGTCCATGTGTGGACACCAAACCTTTACCTTAGAGCAGTTTCTGCAAATTCATACATTCACTTGATCCTCATGTGTCCAGTGCCACTCATTATTTCATTTAATTCATTTATCATATATAGTAGTGTCGCGGCAGATGACCGTAATTGTAAGTACATTATTTTCTGCCTGCACCTATGCTTAAAGTGGTGATGCCGTCATAACCTGATTCATATATTGCTTATTTTTGACTGAGCTCCCACTATATTATTTTCCCTTCCCCCCTTTCCCTAGTTTGGTGTCCACACATGGACAACACTGTCAGAGCCCTACACACACCTTTTCATCATTCCCAATTAAACCTTTGGCATATAAACATATTCACACTCACAATTCACTAGGGCATAGTGTTAGGACTTGGCAGTGGAGAGCTCCTTGTAAGTGGATGCCAAGCTTAACCGCTAGTGGCCATTAACGGGAACTAAGATCTCCATTTTATCCTATTTACCTTAGAGAAGTTTCTGCAAATTCATACATTCACTTGATCCTCATGTTTCCAGTGCCACTCTTTATTTCATTTAATTCATTTATCATATATAGTAGTGTCGCGGCAGATGACCGTAATTGTAAGTACATTATTTTCTGCCTGCACCTACGCTTAAAGTGGTGATGCCGTCATAACCTGATTCATGCAGGCTGAGAGCAGACACAGAGCAGACAGCTGGACTCTTTACTGTGCGAGTTTCCCTGTGATTGCTTACACAGTAACGAGTCCAATGCAAGTCAATGGCAATCCTAGTTTTGTCAGAGTCTCTGACAAAACTAGGATTGCCATTGATTTGCATTGGACTCGTTACTGTGCGAGTAATCGCTGGGAAATTCGCAGAGTACTGAGTCCTGCGAGTCCCTTACTACTCGCAGAGTAACAAGTCCTAGCGAGTAGATTCGCCCATCCCTACTGCAGATGCGGCAGATGCGATAAATCTGCCGCATGTGCCGCAGTTTGGCAAAAACACCAATGTGAAAGGGCCCTAAATGAGAAAAGTGCTCACTTTATAGCTGTGCTCCGATGTCATTCTGTACCTGCTCTCTGCCAGCAGACAGTGTTTGTCTTGCACTAATATCTTGCACTAATCATTTTTCCTTTTCGAATTGGAAGCAGTTTAATTGTCAAATTGTCAAAGCATTTTCTAGTTAAAGAAGCTGCTGGATAGACCTTATAGTTATAGTTGTAGGAGAAGAGTAGCCCTATATTCTGGGCATTGCAACAAATAGTCATCTATGTAACGCCGATACTTGTCATGTCCAACAGAATTTGAGGTACACTAACACATCACTTCTCTATTATCAGTCATAACACGATGGCCCTCTAATAATTATAACACATTGTGATTCACAAGAAGTGCAGAGGAAAACTCAAACTCCAAACTCACAGCGTAGATATTAAATGAAGCCTTAATGAAAAATCTGTTGAAAACTTCACAGAAAAATGCAATCAGTGGAGCAGTCTTTAAAGTGCTGTTTACACTTGGAGATGCTGTAAAAGTAAAGTCTATGGCAAGTCCAAACAAGGAGATGCTTTAAGCAAGTCTATATAATACATTAAATCATCCAGGGAGGTCTGAGAAAGGAAGTCTCTTAGAAAATCCAGAACCAGGTGCAGGACAAATTATTAAGTCCAGAACAGTTGCATGCTCTACATCTATTTGAATGTACGAAGCAACGGAGCTTTCAACAAAATAACCAGCCTAAGTGTCAGCAAATGCAGGTGAGGCAAGAACCAGAAGCAGAAGGAGTAGCACAAGCAGCCAGAGCAAAGGGAACAGTAGCACAGGTGTAGATAGCAAATATCCTGATGAGTAGCAGCAAGAGATTCACACAGGACCTACAGGAGAAGACAGAGAACTTTATGAAACCACTAGAAGCAGAAAACCAGGCAGAGGAAACCAAAGCAGAATACTCTACCAATGTCTAGAGGCTGGGGTGGGGTTTATAAAGGCAGGAAGAAAAAAGACATGAAACAAAGGATGCCATTTTGGAAGAGGGCAATAATGCCCCAAAGGTAATCAACACACTGGAAGATCTGAGAACCCATGCAGATGCACTTCTCAATGATTGGAGAACTTGTTTGTTAAATTCCTGTAGAAAAGAGTTTGGGCCTCCTATCTCTGGTGTACTATTACAGACAAGTGCAGCCAGTTGTCCTACAGCTAGCAACAGAATTGTAGAGAAAAAAGTAAATAATGGTTGTTCAACAGTAGTGCATAATTTTCATAACTATATTACAGAATTAGACAAGCAAACATATTTTACATTCTTGAGCTTTTAAACATTATACTAGTTGACAACTGCCTAAAGTCATCTGTCTTGCCCAGGTTTTCAAAGCTGACAATAAAGTAGACAATACCTGCAATCTACTTATATATCCTTCTCTATCCTTTGCACTTTCAGAAACTATAGAAGCATCCAAATAATGTCAGACTTTATTCATTCTGCCGTGTTACAATCAATAGCTGCTTATTTCAACCATAGACCTGTAATTCCATCTTATCAGATAATTATTTATAGATCTTTTTTAGTATCGCCGCATGGTAAACAATAGTTTGGATGGCAGCCGCTGATGAATTGTCAATCAAGACAACTGGAATCAGAATCTCCTTCTGTAGAGTTGAGGGTAACCCTTTCTATTATTATTGGGATTATTGAGATGTGTAGCCTCATAGTGTTTTACTGAAAATAAAATGTATATAGAGTATAAGATCATGTATAACTTTGTAACATACCTTATTAGTCAAACCTATATCCTCCATTGCTTCCATAAATATGTAGTTCCCCCTTCGCTTCTTTGACTTTCTTTGTAAAATTCCCACAAAGGTCTTTTTTTTAGTAAATGGATTAAGAGAACCAGAGAGAAAGGATAAGATGGTTCTTGATTGTAAGGCTCATTCTGAGAAGAGAGATCAGAAGAGGAGAAGCATCCGGTTGGCTAGCAGCGCACTGAACAGCCATGACAATGGCGGGCATATCATTGGTGCAACCAGTGAAGCCGCACAGGGGCCCAAGAGCTAAGGGGGGACACAATTCGCTCCGAAACAGGTGAAATTGGGTATTTTGATGAGCTCTTGTGCTACATAGGGCCCATATATCATCCTTGCACAGGGGCCCTCTTCTGTATGTGTC
The DNA here is from genome assembly GCA_033576535.1 of Allobates femoralis. Classification (NCBI taxonomy): domain Eukaryota; kingdom Metazoa; phylum Chordata; class Amphibia; order Anura; family Aromobatidae; genus Allobates; species Allobates femoralis. The sequence continues at coordinate 22,391,198 of JARQOC010000005.1, forward strand.
TGCCAGTGAGCTATGATATCACCAGAGACAACATTTTAGACAAACTCACAGGGAACAGGGAATAGGAGTAAGCTCACCCCTCCTTCTCAGAAGATCCAGTCAGGTGCTGCAGCTGACGGCCGGCCACCGCCCAAGTCAAGGAATATAATGAAGAGATGCTGGCACCTTCATCCGATGAAAAAGTTTTTACTTTATTATGTAATTCACAACATTAAAATAAAAGCATCTTGGTGGCTGAGCATGCCCCGTCAGACGCGTTTCGATAAAAATCTTTATCAATGACAAAGAGGCAACAAAACAACATGCAATATATATACAAAAAACATTACACCTGTGAGATTACAAACGAGTGTCACCTGAATGGGTTAAGTAAAAAACAATGACTTGAATGGTCTCATTATAGAATATAGGAAAAGAGTTCACTAAAATGCAAAGGAACTACTTTATATTACAACATGAAGGATAGCAGCAAAGATACAAGAACATATGCATATGTATAATGTAAAAAGGCAATAGATTAAATGAATAGTGGCAATGTACAGGAAGAGGGGATACACTTAACGCAAAATATTATACAAAATTGTTAGATGTACTGGATATAACTTGGATTAGGAAGAAACAATAGGAGCCTGTCCTGATATAAGGATGTATATGAACAGGACTAGTTGATTTCAACAAAAAACACTTGTATTAATAAAAATACATCAAATCGCTCCTATAATTCATTCCCCCTGGAAATCTGCTGTTCAAGCATAATATCCAGAAACTTTCACGATTTAACATATCTCGGATTCGATCCCCTCCTCGTACTGAGCTCCTCACCACCTCCAATCCTTTAACAGACAACTTGCTGGTGTCGCCACCGTGATATTCAGAAAAATGCTTAGATAAGCCTGACATAGAGCGTCTATTCCCTGAGGATGAAGGGTTGGCTGCTGATATATGTTCTGAGATACGTTTTCTTAGAGGCCGACTGGTACAACCAATATAATCTAAATTGCAGGACATGCAAGAAGCCATGTAAACCACAAAGGTGGTCGCACAGTTAATGTAATTTTTTATTTTATAAATTCTACCGCTAGACCTATCCTGGAATACATCTGTTTTTTTCATGTACCTGCATAGATTACAACGAGGTTGACCACATTTAAAATTGCCGGTGTATCGTAGCCAAGTGGGTTTGCTGTGGCAGTCCACTTGCTTAAAGAGACTCGGTGACACATGACTGGCAAGATCGCGACCCTTCCTAGCAACGCACCTGAAACCATAATTTAGAACTTTGCGCAATGATGTATCTTGATATAGCATCGGAACATATTTATGTAAAATGTCCACGATGCCGTTGTAATCAGTGCTAAATGGGGTAGAAAAGGTAATGGGTTGTTTCCTATTTTGAGATAAGGGACGTTGATTATGTTGTTTATGACAGTCCATCAACTGCTCTCTGGTTTTACTCTCGACGATTTTTTTGGCGCGATTGACAACCCACCCTTTATAGCCCCTGGTTTTCAGTCTTTGTTCTATGTCAGTAGCCTGTTTATTATAATCACTCTCTAGGGTACACATGCGTTTGGCTCTAATGGGGAAAAGTTCCTCTTTTCCCCAAACAATCCATACCATCTTTTCCCCAAGTGGTATGGACGTTATATTGATGATCTCATTTTTGTTTGGGGTGTACCTCCAGGAGGTTCATCCAACCCCAGTATCACATCATTTTTTGATTTTTGTAATGATAATGCCATGAATTTAAAGTTCACTATGCAGGATCATGGTACCTCTGCTCCCTTTCTTGATTGTACACTTACAGGGGATGCTGAGTCTGGTAGGGTCATCACCAATCTTTATAGAAAGCCCATATCCGGCAACACATTACTGCATGCTGATAGTTGCCATTCTCCTCATACGGTTAAAAACTTACCGGTAGGAGAATTCATTAGAGCCATTACAACCCATTACCTTTTCTACCCCATTTAGCACTGATTACAACGGCATCGTGGACATTTTACATAAATATGTTCCGATGCTATATCAAGATACATCATTGCGCAAAGTTCTAAATTATGGTTTCAGGTGCGTTGCTAGGAAGGGTCGCGATCTTGCCAGTCATGTGTCACCGAGTCTCTTTAAGCAAGTGGACTGCCACAGCAAACCCACTTGGCTACGATACACCGGCAATTTTAAATGTGGTCAACCTCGTTGTAATCTATGCAGGTACATGAAAAAAACAGATGTATTCCAGGATAGGTCTAGCGGTAGAATTTATAAAATAAAAAATTACATTAACTGTGCGACCACCTTTGTGGTTTACATGGCTTCTTGCATGTCCTGCAATTTAGATTATATTGGTTGTACCAGTCGGCCTCTAAGAAAACGTATCTCAGAACATATATCAGCAGCCAACCCTTCATCCTCAGGGAATAGACGCTCTATGTCAGGCTTATCTAAGCATTTTTCTGAATATCACGGTGGCGACACCAGCAAGTTGTCTGTTAAAGGATTGGAGGTGGTGAGGAGCTCAGTACGAGGAGGGGATCGAATCCGAGATATGTTAAATCGTGAAAGTTTCTGGATATTATGCTTGAACAGCAGATTTCCAGGGGGAATGAATTATAGGAGCGATTTGATGTATTTTTATTAATACAAGTGTTTTTTGTTGAAATCAACTAGTCCTGTTCATATACATCCTTATATCAGGACAGGCTCCTATTGTTTCTTCCTAATCCAAGTTATATCCAGTACATCTAACAATTTTGTATAATATTTTGCGTTAAGTGTATCCCCTCTTCCTGTACATTGCCACTATTCATTTAATCTATTGCCTTTTTACATTATACATATGCATATGTTCTTGTATCTTTGCTGCTATCCTTCATGTTGTAATATAAAGTAGTTCCTTTGCATTTTAGTGAACTCTTTTCCTATATTCTATAATGAGACCATTCAAGTCATTGTTTTTTACTTAACCCATTCAGGTGACACTCGTTTGTAATCTCACAGGTGTAATGTTTTTTGTATATATATTGCATGTTGTTTTGTTGCCTCTTTGTCATTGATAAAGATTTTTATCGAAACGCGTCTGACGGGGCATGCTCAGCCACCAAGATGCTTTTATTTTAATGTTGTGAATTACATAATAAAGTAAAAACTTTTTCATCGGATGAAGGTGCCAGCATCTCTTCATTATATTCCAACATTTTAGACAGCTGTGTAGTTTCTTCCACCTTTGTTTTCTACTATAGAATAGCTAAATGTAGAATGAAATTGTGAAACTTGGTTATATTTCTTTACCTTCAATGATCTTAAATGATACAACATATAACATGCCATATAGATAAAAGAAGAGGTATAGCTGCAACATTCCGACCTGGATCGCCTTCGGCATGTTGATCAGATGTTGGGTCCTTGTAGAGTTTTAAATCAAAGCAAACGTGATATTCGGGAGAAGAACTGAGTCCTAATGCGCTGCCGGAAATAACTGAAGGTTCATCATTTAAGTTAGGAAGTTGGCCTGATTAAGAAGCAGACGCTTCGAAATGCGTTGACCAAATAAACTTCCTAACTTAGATGATGAACCTTCAGTTATTTCTGGAAGAGCATTAGAACCCTGTACCTATGAAGAATAACAAGTTTTATCCTAGCGTGTGCCTGTAGCAGCTGGTTACACACATGTATAGTGTTTCTATATTGTTCTGCGGGATTACTCAGAGATCTATTAGCAATTGGGAGTAGAGAAAACTCTGGAAATAAGGTGAACAAGTCTATATTTAACACATGTGTCAGATATAAAGTGATGTGCAAAAAATGAGAAAGTTCATCTAACAGTTAATACTGAAAGTCTTTAGAAATAGTTTTAGCAAGATACCATAACACGAAAGATCCTGGAGATAATTCTCACTGGGAGAACCCTATAGAGAAAAACAAAGTCCAAGAATAATAAACCCCCAGAGTCCTGGAAAAGGAATCCCCAGAAAAATAAATCCAATACTTATTAGTGCAGTGCAGCTTTTAAAGATTCCTGATGTCCATAGAGCTGTATCTGCACCCTAAACAATAGTTCAGTAAGTGCTGGCAGGGCACACAAGGCTTACATGACACAGGGTTTAGTGAAGCCGAAGCAGATCAGCAGGAGGTGGAGCACATTTGTAAAGCACAGAAAGACTGGAATTCAAACTGAATACTCAAGCGCAGGTAGATGGTGGGCAGAGGGTTATAAAGGTAGAGGGGAGTGAAGTAGCGGATGCCACTTTGAAAAAGGGTAAAATGCCAAGAATGTCAATAGAGATTCAAAGTCCTAACAGGTTGTGTCCGACAACCACAAAAGGAAAGCAGTTCTTTATTTAACTTAACCATTCTGTCACCGGATAAGACCATATTTTGTGCCTTTCCATCTCCAGCTTGCACTGATAGGATGTAATAGAAAGGAAACTGGTCAGCCAATCAAGACATACTTGTTGCCATTCCTATTCAGTTAAGTAATTTCTCTCATCCTGGTATGCCACGAGGCTTGAATGAAGAGTAATGCCTCCATATTTGTAAATGTAAATCCTCAGCAGATGGTAGCACTGGTATGTGTCAGGTACTGGACTAATCAGTAGACTCTCTTCTACATCTTCAGTTGGCAGGAAGCCTTAGCAATGAATGCTTGTGTTGTCACAGTGTAGAGATTGGAACCCTGCTCAGGCGGTCAGTCAGCTCAGAGCTTTAAATCACTATGTTGCAAACTTTGAAACGACAACTAAAAAGGGTCCGAAAGGAAAAAGGAAATGTTTTCCTGCACCATGAAGTGTGTTTTCCATACACTTCACACGCCACCACAGCAGAACTTCAGTGACTGAAGCTCACCAGCTTACGGCATCTTCCATACACTCCAGACTTGGCACCGTCTGACTTCCATTTGTTTCTGATAATGAAAGAAGATCTGCAGGGACATCACGCTGCATCTGATGAAGAAGGTAAGAGAACTGTGAGAGGACGGTTGTGGAAACAGAGTGTCAACTTCTTCCGTGACGGCTTCAGAAGAATTGTTCATCGTTGGCAGAAAAGTATCCAATTGTCTGGTGATTATGTTGGAAAAGTGAATATCATTAATTAAAAATCACATTCTAATGATTATTCCTGCATTTGATTTATTTAAATATCCCATTAAATCCCAAATTATGAAGGTGGAGGCATAACTTTTCATTCAAACCTCCTCATCCTAGTATATATGTCCCCTATCCTGGTATATACTGTATGTCTTTATCTTGGTATATATGTCCCCCATCCTGGTATATACTGTAAAATCCCGATTTAAGTATGTATGTTACTCATTCTGGTGTATACTGTATGGCTTCATTCTAGGCTCATCTTGGTATAGATGTCCTCATCCTGGTATATATGTCTTCAATTTTGGTTTATATGTAGATATCCTAGGGCCAGCCTTCTATATATATATATATATATATATCCCAAACCTGAGGATATTTATATACAGTTAGGGCCAGAAATATTTGGACAGTGACACAAGTTTTGTTATTTTAGCTGTTTACAAAAACATGTTCAGAAATACAATTATATATATAATATGGGCTGAAAGTGCACACTCCCAGCTGCAATATGAGAGTTTCCACATCCAAATCGGAGAAAGGGTTTAGGAATTATAGCTCTGTAATGCATAGCCTCCTCTTTTTCAAGGGACCAAAAGTAATTGGACAATTGACTCTAAGGGCTGCAATTAACTCTGACGGCGTCTCCCTCGTTAACCTGTAATCAATGAAGTAGTTAAAAGGTCAGGGGTGGATTCCAGGTGTGTGGTTTTGCATTTGGAAGCTGTTGCTGTGACCAGACAACATGCGGTCAAAGGAACTCTCAATTGAGGTGAAGCAGAACATCCTGAGGCTGAAAAAAAAGAAAAAATCCATCAGAGAGATAGCAGACATGCTTGGAGTAGCAAAATCAACAGTTGGGTACATTCTGAGAAAAAAGGAATTGACTGGTGAGCTTGGGAACTCTAAAAGGCCTGGGCGTCCACAGATGACAACAGTGGTGGATGATCGCCGCATACTTTATTTGGTGAAGAAGAACCCGTTCACAACATCAACTGAAGTCCAGAACACTCTCAGTGAAGTAGGTGTATCTGTCTCTAAGTCAACAGTAAAGAGAAGACTCCATGACAGTAAATACAAAGGGTTCACATCTAGATGCAAACCATTCATCAATTCCAAAAATAGACAGGCCAGAGTTAAATTTGCTGAAAAACACCTCAAGAAGCCAGCTCAGTTCTGGAAAAGTATTCTATGGACAGATGAGACAAAGATCAACCTGTACCAGAATGATGGGAAGAAAAAAGTTTGGAGAAGAAAGGGAACGGCCCATGATCCAAGGCACACCACATCCTCTGTAAAACATGGTGGAGGCAACGTGATGGCATGGGCATGCATGGCTTTCAATGGCACTGGGTCACTTGTGTTTATTGATGACATAACAGCAGACAAGAGTAGCCGGATGAATTCTGAAGTGTACCGGGATATACTTTCAGCCCAGATTCAGCCAAATGCTGCAAAGTTGATTGGACGGCGCTTCATAGTACAGATGGACAATGACCCCAAGCATACAGCCAAAGCTACCCAGGAGTTCATGAGTGCAAAAAAGATGAACATTCTGCAATGGCCAAGTCAATCACCAGATCTTAACCCAATTGAGCATGCATTTCACTTGCTCAAATCCAGACTTAAGACGGAAAGACCCACAAACAAGCAAGACCTGAAGGCTGCGGCTGTAAAGGCCTGGCAAAGCATTAAGAAGGAGGAAACCCAGCGTTTGGTGATGTCCATGGGTTCCAGACTTAAGGCAGTGATTGCCTCCAAAGGATTCGCAACAAAATATTGAAAATAAAAATATTTTGTTTGGGTTATGTTTATTTGTCCAATTACTTTTGACCTCCTAAAATGTGGAGTGTTTGTAAAGAAATGTGTACAATTCCTACATTTTCTATCAGATATTTTTGTTCAACCCTTCAAATTAAACGTTACAATCTGCACTTGAATTCTGTTGTAGAGGTTTCATTTCAAATCCAATGTGGTGGCATGCAGAGCCCAACTCACGAAAATTGTGTCACTGTCCAAATATTTCTGGCCCTAACTGTATGTACAGTAAGTATAACCCTGGCATCTCCTGTATATAATTATATATATACAGCTGGTTTAACCTGGGCAGAGAAAGCACACAGTGGGCACAGAGAGCATGCAGAGGGGAAAGAGAGCGCACACATGGAGGAGACAGCTCAAAGGAGAGAGGACAAAGGGGAGAAGACATCACAGGGGGAGAGATACCACATACAGGAGATAAAGGGCAGAGGGGAGTAGACAGCACATGCAGAGAGAGAGCCGACAAGGGGGAGACAGCTGTTGCGCCACAGAGCCCGCCCCCATTGTGATATTACCGCCTTCCCGATGCAATAATATTGGCAGAATGATGCACCAACTCATCCCTTGTTTGATTTGGTCATCAAGTGATTACATAGGTCTATCATCGGCTTTGGATCTCCACTATTGCGTTGTATACAAGTAATAGAACAATTGAAAAAACATTCAAGGCAAAACCCCGACAATCAGCTTTAGCACAAAACGTCTTGTCTTCTACACTACCAGTAATGACTTTAGAAAGAAGGAAGTGTCCTTTTAAAGAACAGGAAAGATGTAATGAAGGTTAAAAGAAAACATTAATCTTGTGCTCAGCCAATCAAAATTTACAAGAATTTTATGGATTGTCTATTACTCTATGTATGTGGGAGTTGTAATATAAAGTGGTAATGAGCTGGAAAGGTAATGCATTTCAGATATCATATTTAGCCTCTGATTTCTTTTTTTCCAGCTCCGCGCTTCGGTTACATGATCATGGTGTTGCAGAGAAATGGACCATGTGCATCAAGGATATTTGTAAGTGCCTTCTGATGGTTGGAGAAAAAAAATGATCCGGCTGTTCGGATGACTTTTCTTTAAGTGGAAATGAAACAAGGGCTCGAATGAATGAAGATGACTGATTTTCTTCATGTTTGCACCTACAGCTGTGCAATCTCTCCATTTTATATGATTAGAGGGTAGGGAGACGGATATTTGACATACATCGAATTGGAAGTGTCAGTTTCATTTTGTCATATTTAATGCAACTGCAATTTTTTCCACTTGTCAATAAAAAATATTAATTTTTCACTGTTTGTCAGCTTTCATGAAAGGTAAGATAAGCCTAAAGTCTGAGTAGGTGCAGGAGATTGAGATTTTGCACCCATGGTTGCATGACCCAAAATGTTTCCATGTTTTCCTTCTGCAACTTTGCTGACTTTTTCTTAGCCACATTCAGTACAAGAAGTAATATAATATATTTTTCTTGTTATGCACATAAGAACACACACAGGGGTACAGGGAGAAATCAAGTCTAATCCACTGAGGCCGTATCCACACCCTACTGGTTCCTGTGCAGACTAGAAAGTCTCTAGCTGCACAATCAGAAACCACAGCTCGGATCTCGCTCCCTAAAAGGCCACAAAGTTGTTTTTTGTTCCTCCTGAAAAATCAAAGGGGAAGTGACACACAACTAACCAGAATAAGGAAAGTGTGCAGGAGTAGACGAAAAGCAACGATGGGAAACATGCAGCATGTGGACAAGTGAACAAGGGAAAAATAATTAATGCAAACAAGGGTAGCCTCCTAGAAACCAAAAGATAGGTGTAGAGCAAGCAAATGATAAATACATAAAGCAAATATAAAACTTGTCTCTGCATAGCCGACAAAATGCCTTAGTTGCAGAGCTGGATCTTCTTGGCAGAAATCCACATGGAGATATAGCCAGCAAAGAAGGCTGGTAAAAGGAGAGTACAATAGTTCCAACCTTGTTGTGACAGGACACAGACAAAAGGAGCAAGTGAGAACACCTGACAAACTGCAAACCAAAAGAAGAAAAAGAGATAAAAGAACCATCAACATTGGCACAGAGACTAATCGGGCAATGGCTTAGCAGAGAAGGAAACTGACCATGGTGCAAGAGACCATTGGGTAAAGTCCCAAGACTGAGGCATGACATTTCTTCATAGTAATAGAAGTTGTATAGTTGTCTTTTAGCTCTTGATTGGCTCAGTTTCATTGGAAATACAAAGGTGCCTTCAAATATTTTATAGCTTAGTTATGTGTATAGACTTAGGAAAGGGAATTGAATGAATGTTTACACTGTGTATGCCATAAATATCTCAACTCAATGTCCAAAGCTCCTATCTATTAGGATTTAAGTTAGTTGTCCATCATTTTCAGGATTGGGTGGGCATGGACATTTTCAATCCTTTTCTCTATTCAAGTCTATGGAAAATTCAGAAAAGGAGTAGGCTAGTTTCCCTACTCCCAAAACTTAAGGCCCCATTACACGTAGCGATATCGTTAATGATATCGCTGCAACGTCACAGGTTTTGTAACGCCATTGAAGTCACTGTGTGTGACATGTAGTAACGACCAGCGATGAGCTCGCTGATCGTTGCAGAATGGCCGGGACCATTTTTCCATCGTTGGTCTCCTGCTGCCCAGCATGCATCGGCATGAGAGACTGGGCCAACAGACAATGATTCCCATACTGCGCCCGGGACAGTGAGCGATCCTTAAGACCATCTAGGGACAGATAGTGTGCAAAAATTTGCTGGACAACCAGGTTTAAGACGTGAGCCATGCAAGGCACTTGTGTCACATTGCCCCGGCGTAGGGCTGCACCCATCATTGCAGCATTGTCGCACACGGCCTTCTCTGGCTGCAGGTTCAGTGGACACAAGCATTGATGAAACTCGGTCTCCACAGCTGACCACAAATCCTCAGCTGTGTGACTCACATTCCCCATACATTTCAAAGAAAAAAACGCCTGATGCCGTTGAGCCCTGCTGCCATCATAGTAAGGAGGTGTGCAGGATTCCTTGTGCACAGTTAGAACGCAGGTGGCATTACCAGACAGGCTTTGGGTGCAGTTGGAGGACCGAGATGAGGTTGAGGAGGCAGAAGCAGTGGAGGAACTTGTACATACAGAAGATTGATGCTCAACTCGTGGGGATGGCAAGACTTGGAAAGCAGCCCTTTCTCCTGCTGTCTTCATAGTTACCCAGTGCACAGTCACCGCCATGTAACGCCCCTGTCCATGCTTACTGGTCCAAGTGTCTGTGGTAAAATGCACCCTGTCACACACAGAGTTTCTCAAGGAAGCGGTGATGTTGTGCGACATGCCGTGTAGTGCAGGCACACCTTTCTTGAGAAGTAGTGGGGACTGTGCATCTGGTACTGGGGCACTGCGACGGACACAAGGTCTCAAAAATCCTCTGTGTACAACAGGCGAAGACGAAACATTTCTGTAGCCAACAGCTTGCAGATGGTGAAATTCAATCTCTAATGGTACCTTTACACGCCGCAACAGGATGGTGGCAACAACCGGGTGCTTCATGTGCACGAGCACGCACAAACGGTTACAAACGGTACCCGCACCGCCTTTACACGCCGCAACAAGGTGCGCTACAGTAGGTTACATCTATCTCTGGATACACTGCCGGGTGCCACAAGTTACCTTCTGTAGCTCACCTTACCTCATTTACACGCCGCAATAACAAGGTAATATGGGCGGAACAAAGGCAGCAGGGACAACACATAGGCGTGCCACAATTGTGGATTACGAGAATTCCGTACGCTGATAGGACAAAGCAATAACATCATGATTGGCAAGGCAGCGCAGGAGGCGCTAATACATGACGCTCGAGCAATTGTGTAGTGTGAGTGGTCAGCTCCTTAAATATGCCGCCCTATGCAGCGACTACCAATCGTAACGCAGGAGCTTCCTCCAATGATCGCTGAAGGGGGGTGGTTTCCCTGAGGCTGTGTCACGCCCCGGGGAGTTATCTAGGTGACGAATAAACCTTACCCTACCATATTTACACGCCGATACAGCCCGCAACCATCGCCTTGAAATCCACCTGTTTTAGGGCACTGCTCTGAAACAGGTGCCTCAAGTAACAGGTGGCAACAACCGTGTTCACACGCCGCTACAGCGGGTTTATTTGGCGGTGCAAGATACATTTCTCTCATGTACCCGGTTGCTGCCACCATCCTGTTGCGGCGTGTAAAGGTACCACAGTTTAGGATAGATTGGAGTTGTGCACGGGAGCTGCGGGGAGGCCAGTGAGCAGGAGGTTACAGTAGTCGAGGGGGAGATAATAAGGGCATGAACAAGTTTTTTTGCAATGTCGTGGTCAAGGAAAGTGCGGATTCGGGAAATATTTTTGAGCTGAAGTCGGCAGGAGGTGGTGAAGGATTGGATGTGAGGCTTGAAGGAGAGGGAAGAGTCGAGGATTACCCCGAGGCACCTAGCATGGGGAACTAGGGAGAGTGAGCAGCCATTGACATTGATGGATAGGTCTGGTAGAAGGGGAGAGTGACTTGGGGGAAGATGATGAACTCAGTTTTGTCATGTTCAGTTTTAGAAAGCGAGCAGAGAAGGATGAGATGGCTGACAGACATTGTGGAATTTTGGATAGTATCGCTGGCATAGAGATGATACTGAAGGCTGTGAGACTCAATGAGTTGCCCTGGCTGAGGGTGTAGATGGAAAAAGTAGGGGTCCAAAAACCGAGCCTTGGGGGACATTGACAGATAGTGGTAGGGCGAAGAGGAGGTGTGGGAGTGGGTGACGCTGAAAGTCCGGTCTGTTAGGTATGAGGAGATCCAGTTAAAGGCCAGGTCAGTGATACCAAGAGATTCCAGTATCTGTAGCAGGAGGGGATGGTCTACAGTGTCGAAGGCGGAAGATAGATCAAGGACGAGGAGGACAGAGTAGTGTCGCTTGCTCTTGGCAGTCAGTAGGTCATTGGGGACTTTGGTTAGGGCTGTTTCAGTGCAGTGATGGGATCAGAAGCCAGATTGTAGGCACTAAAATAGGGAGCAGGAGGAGAGGTGGGAGGACAGTTCAAGATGAACATGTTGTTCTAGTAGTTTTGAGGTGAATGGGAGAGTGATATGGGGCGATAGTTAGAAACAGATGATAGCTCAAGGGACGGCTTTTTGAGGATGTGGTGAGCAAGGCATGTTTAAAGGATAAGGGGAAGATGCCGAAAGTGAGTGATAAGTTGAAGAGATGGGTTAGGGCTGGGATGAGGACTGTGGCGAGGTTCAGGATTAGGTGGGAGGGAAGGGGGTCGAGGGCGCAGGTGGTGAGTAGTGATCTTGACAGAAGGGAGGAGAGTTGATCTTTGTCATGGTGGAAAAGCTTCCTTTGGACAGAGAGGGCTGGGATGGCAATGGAGAAAGGCAGAGGGGACAGAGGGTAAAAGCTTTCTCTGATGTTATCGATATTCTGTATGAAGAAAGAGGCAAAGTCGTTAGCACAGATGAGAGGAGAGGGAGGAGGTGCAGGGGGACGAAGTAGAGAGTTAAAGTTTTGAATATTGTTTGGGATTGTGAAACGGGGCGGTTATTAGAAATGAAAAGTAGGTTTGTTTTGTAGTGTGGCCTTGAAGTTAGTGATGGACAGTTTGTACATGGCGAAGTGCACCGTGGAATGGTATGTCTTCCATCTCCGCTCGGCCCCCTGGACGCCCGACGCAGTTCTTTAGTGAGATCAGTGAGCCAAGGTTTCCAGTGTGTGCAGGTTTTGTTCAATGTGAGGGGGGAGTCCAGATCGAGGGCTGTAATTATTGTGGTGTTATAGAGTGTGGCATCAGTGTCAGCGTCATGTGAGGAAGCTATGTCTGGAAGAGGGAGAAGGGACTCAGAGAATGTGTTGAAATCAATAAATTTGAGGTTTCTGTGAGGATGAGTGAGTTTCCGGAGAGGGGGAAGCGTAGTAGGAGGGGAGAGGGAGGAAAAAGTCAGCAGGTTATGGTCGGATAGGGGGAGGGGCGAGTTTGAGAGGTCAGTGAGCGAATATAGGCAGGTGAAGTAAGGGTCCAGCGTGTGTCGTTGTGAGTTGGCAGAGGAGGACAATTGAGAAGGCCCAAAGGAGGAGGTCAGTAATAGGAGTCTAGAGGCAGCAGAGTGGGGGGAATCAATGGGGATGTTGAAATCGCCCATGATGATAGTGGGGATGTCGGAAGAAAGGAAGTAGAGAAGCCAAGTGGTGAAGTGGTCAAGAAAAGTGGGGGTAGAATCCTGGAGAGCGGTAGATAACGGCAAGCTGAAGGTTGCAGGGGGAGAAGATGCGGATGGAGTGCACCTCGAAAGAGGGGACGGTGGCAGTGGCAGTAAATGGGTTAAAGGAGATGCTGTCAAACTGGAGCAAGCCGATTCCTCCACCATTCTAGTTACTAGGGCGTGGGCTGTGGGAAAGAATGAGTCTGCTGTAGGAGAGTGTAGCGGGGAAGGCTGTGTCGGAGGGAGTGAACCAGGTTTTGGTTATGCCAAGGAATTGAGAGTTTGTTAGTGGTGAAGAGGTCATGGATGAATGAGAGTTTGTTGAATAACGGTCGAGCGTTCCATAGTGCTCCAGGTAGAGGGACTGGGGGAGCAGGGACTGGATGAATGGGTATAAGGTTATGGAGGTGGTGAGAGTTTGTGTTGGGGAGTGGTAACTGGATGGTGGTAAATGTGATGGTGGGGACCAGGATTCAGGAATATGTCACCAGCAAGTAGGAGAAGCAGCGAGAGTGTTAGAAGGTGGGAGCAGGACAGGTTGCCTGGTGGATGTGCATGTCTGGAGATGCGGGAATGCGTGTGAAGGAATAGTTCAGAGGAGGGGTTGAGATGATTGGGTAGGATGGGGCAGAGAGCACTATTTCATTACTGGGTGGATGGATTAGTGGTGTTAGTAGAAAGTGCAGTAGTATGGGTGTGGTGTAAAAAGAGGCAACATTGTAAGCAGTAGCTATGCAGCACATTGAGAGGAGATACAGCAGGGGGTGGGATGAAGCCGGGGATGGGGTGCAGCCAGGGATGAGATGCAGCCTGGGATGAGGTGAAGCCAAGGATGAGGTGCAGCCTGGGATGAGATGCAGCCTGGGATGAGGTCCAGCCAGGATGAGATGCAGCTAGGATGAATGCACAGGAATGAGATGAGCCATGGATGAGCTTTTTATCAGCTGTTTATCACTTTACAATTAAGTAAGGAGGTTTATTAGGAAACACATTTAAAGATATCAAAGCCTGAGCATTGGTTCATTGGAAAAAAATGTCTCACCTCACAGTAGTCAGGATATCTGCACACTATACAGGAAGCTAATCCATGTTTCTATAGGCAGAGTGTAATTCTTTACATCTCCTGTAGGGGAGCTGTGGGAAACTAGTAATATTATTTTGATTCTCCTGACTGTTTAAGGTCTTGGTAGCATGACAAACTTGAGGGATATATCGCCTGTCGGGCCAAAAAATAAAATGTAAAATAAAAATATAAAAGTTTGAACAAATATTTTTTTTTAAAAATTCAAATTGTTTTTTCATGTTATAAATAAAGAAATTGAAAAAGAAGTAAACACATTCAGTATTGTAAAGGTCAGATCTAAAATATAAAATGTCCTAACTGTGGCGCCCCTGCGACCAGGGCAGCCACAGGGTGAACTGCAGCCAGGTAAGGTAGAGATGGTTGACTGAAAAACACCCACACAGATACACACACACGACCCTATCCCTAGGACTCTAAGTTAGGCAAGGGGTAAGAGGGGTTAAGAGTAGTGTGGGTGGAGTTCAGACCAGCACTGAACAAGTGGGTGGAAAGCCGACAATAAAGACCCGGGAACACATAGTTAGAGACACAACAGTCGCAGAAGAAGAACACCGAGTTGAGGCAGGCATTCCCAGGAGGAGAGGTTCCCTGGAGGACGCAGAATCCTAGAGGCAATATTCCTAGGAGAGAAAGCTCGCTCTATAGCTGGAGGCGAGGGAAAGAAACCAAAAAGCAACGACACCCGACAGTGAAACAGAGGGAGCCTGGTGATCCCACAGCCATACCTGGGACACTGGAGGCTAGGCCGCTACAGCCACAGAGCCGGCTCTGTAGAAATGACCGGGGGTACTCTAAGACCCTAATCACGAGACTCACTGGCATGGGGCAGGTACTCCATGACTTGCAGCCTACCTACCACCACAGCCTAGGAACACAGCCATCAGATAGGGCTAGTGAACCTGAGAGAGAGGGACTCATCACACAAAAGCCCACGATGGCCAGACCAAACCTGTGAGTGAGGAAACAGAGAAAGGAAAGGGCCTGAAAGGACTTGAGGGAAGCAACGCAGAGTAGCTTCCTGAGCTGTATAAACCCAGTTACCCGGAGCAGTGCTAAAGTGTGAGAACTGTAACTTGAAAGATCTGAAAGAACTGTAACTTGTAAACTGTTGTGAATTGCTGCTAAAGAACCTTAAGTAAAGTACCCGGTAAGCTCACCATTGCTGAGACTGCTTCTTTCCAGCATTGCAGCAGAGTCCCACCTGAGGAGCCACAGACTGTCGTCCCTATACACTGGCTGGAGAAGCTGCAGCAGCGAAGTAAGTGTCTTGCAAAAAGCACAATCCCTAACCAGGCCCCTCCATCACTACTACACCTGCCCTGGGGACCCTCAGCCCTACCCATGGAAGGCTTACCATCGACACTGCCCTAAGTCACTGTCCCCAGCAGGAATACGGCAGCGGTAGTTCTACTAACCACATACCCCAGGTGGCATCACGACAAATCCCCTGTATATAACCCCTTTTTAGACTGAGCCCAGGCCACGGGAGAGTGTCTCGACTACTGTGATCCCCAGAGAGACAGCACCGACCCGGCCCCGAGTACCCCATGGCCTGGGGGCGCATCATAACTCATACAGTAAATTCAAAAATGAAAATAAAAATGAAAAATATACTAATATTGTCATGTTAGTATTTGCCAACCTCTTATTCAAAGTGCTATAGAAGGTGAAAAAAAATGATCATAACATAATATCACTAAAATAAAACAGTTAAAAATTAAAGTTCAGCACACACAAATAAGCCATATACTGTAAGCCCCTATTTTAAATAAGACGCTAATAGATGATAGATTTAGATGCAAGAAAGCTTCTGATGAGACTTGAAATGCAACAAACTCCAAGAAGAACAGAAAGAAGCTGTACTGACTGGTAGTAATTACCGTGTTTCCCCGAAAATAAGACAATGTCTTATTTTTTTTTTTGTTCCAAAAGATGGACCATGTCTTATTTTTGGGGAGGCGCCTTATATACAAACTGCACATCCCACTGCAGCCTCCCATACACACACACACACCCATACACACACACACACACATACCCATACACACACACACACATAACCATGCACACACACCAATTTTTACCGGTCCAGTGTGTCCAGTGTCCGCACTTTCCAGTGGCCCCCCGCTCTCCCCAATGTCCGGTGGCCTCCGCTGTCCGGTGGCCTCAGCTCTCCGGTGGTCCCCCGCTCTCCGGAGGCCCCCCGCTCTCTGGTGGCCCCACCCCCACTCTCCGGCGACCCCCCCGCTCTCCTGATTCTCGCTGTAGCTGCCAAACTCCGCCCAGGTCAGGAGCCCTGCGCCAATTACAGCGCAGATGTAAATTGGTATCTCAGGCACACAGAAAAAAGAAAAAGAGATTTTTTTGCATCAATTCCTGTTTTTATTTATATTGTCTTGTCAGTAATATGGGACGTTTCGGTTTCGCAGAACCTTCTTCAGCCAACTGACACTAAATAATAGAAACATATATTTACATATTTTGAGAAAACAAATACATATGATGCAAATGATGACGGTTCAGGCCAATCATATACAGGACATAATGAAAAATAATGGAACAAATGTAAACAAATACCATACAGGTATCTCTCATAGAATCAATTTATCAATACTTATGTAATAAAGAGCCCGTACTCACACCATAGAAATCCAACAGAGTAATAGTATCCTACTGTGATCAATCGTCACTTCTGATGAAAGTCATATCAGTAATATGCATAACATTGTAATGAAAATAATGTAATAGAAAATAAGTCAGTGACAATCTATATATTAATAAGGTATCTACCTGAGGAATCAAGGTCCTCAGGAACAAGCAAGTCTATGTAGAAGTGCGAGTTCAGCCTTGTAACAGGGGCCGACGTGTATAAGGTATAGGTACCTGCAAAGCGTACAAGAAAGTGATAAGGAGATAAGGAGTCATCATATCATAGTCTGGAGGTATAATATCCTCCATAATCTGGAACATAACAGTAAGCAGTTACCTACTATTAAGGAAAAGAGTGACCAATCAATGTGATAAGGTCACAAAAATGCCCATAGGTCAGTATGGACCAAATGTAAGGGTCAAATAGTCCTACAAAAGAGAAAAGAGCACACATGTCACTCATAACGGAGGAGTACAAACGAAGGATCATAGAAGATCTCAAATTTGTGATTAGATAATCAATTAAATGACCTCTGTAGGGACCAAAATAACCCACTGTGGTGCTGCTGTTCCTATTTCAAAAACAGCTGAAAAGAGAAGAGAAACATTTATGAGGGATAAAAAACCCTTTTACTGCATTTCCAACATCCATACAAACTAGTGGTGCCAATTAATGATGTGATAAATAGAATACCTTGTATATAGAGGCAGGCCGGTTTCTGGACAATAGGGAAAGAGAAAAGATAGAAAGTGTAATTAGAGCGATCTCACCCATGTGCAATCATGTAGTGCCTCTCAGATGTGCGCATACCGTCCGGTCAGGGGAAGTGCAGGTGAAGATAATGCCGCCACCTCCGTGTTTATGTGAGAGAGGGGCGGGTGTAAAGCGATTTCCTGTTTCCGCCGTGTGGAACGCAGGAATCGCTCCGGAACGCATGTCGCGCATGCGCATTAGTGCCGCTATGCTCCCTATTGTCTATCAGCCTGTCAGGCTCATGTAATGGAGCGTGGATGGCCGCAGACCGAATCAATAGATCTGCGGAAGAGAGGAAAAAGGAAAACAGACACAAGCATTAGTGGAGAAACCAGGATAAACTTCTTATGTTAGGGCTCTATATCCACTAGAATGATGGAACATAATGGAGAATATGAGTAACACTAGATAGAACATCATATAAATGTCAAACTTAAGTATACCATATTATTCTGCACGATTGATTTCTATGTCTATATGCATATAAGTGATAAATAATGTGCATAGGATTACAGCAGCACCTAATTTTCGTAAAATACAGAAATGTACATAAAATGAGAACTTAATGATTATAGCTAATCTTTGTTATTATACCACAAGTAATCTCCAAGAGTATATAGTAACAGGCAAGGCAGACCTCAAGGTTCTGTATGATTGGGATTATTAAATACACCTGAGATATCAATATTTAGGGTCATATTCCCTGTTCAGACCTAATGGAGATAACGTCTGTAGGGTATGTATCCAATATAATTCTCTTTCCTTTAACCTGGCTATACGGTCACCCCCCCGTCGGCTGGTAGGAACGTGGTCAATGACTTGAAATCTCAATTGTGCCACATTGTGATTATGGGTCATGAAATGATGTGGTAAAGGTAGGAGATTCTGTCCACATCTGATGGTGGACTTATGTTTACTTATCCGGTCTCGGATATGTTGGATAGTTTCTCCAACATATCCGAGACCACAGGGACATTTAATCAAGTAAATCACGTAACTCGAATTGCAAGTAAAAAATTCTTTTATGGTATATCTCTTGCCAGTCCTAGGGTGGGTGAATGTTTCACCCTTGGTCATGTGCGAACATTGAAGGCAACCCAAACATGGAAAGTTGCCCCGTTTCGGTGTGGCCAAGAAAGTCTGCCTTGGGACTGTTTTGGAAGAACCTATATCGGCCCTAATTAATTTATTCTTAAGATTAGCGGCTTTTTTATAGCAGAAAAGTGGAGGTCTGCTAAACTCAGTAACAGTGGGATAAGATAGGCCCAGCAGTGGCCAATGTTTATTGATTATCTTCTTAAAACCTGTCGAAAAGGGATGATAAGTGTTGACACAGGTCACGTAGGGACCAGTCCGTTTGTTGCGTGGGACAGCGTCAGTGCGGGGTATAGAAATGAACCTAGGATAACCTCTTTCTCTAAATTTGTTCTCCATCTCTAGATGTCTCATTGTTCACTTCTCTGGGTCTGAAACAATTCTCGATACCCTCATGTGTTGTGAATGTGGGAGGGCCTCCTTCAGAGGGCGTGGATGGCAGCTATCAAATCTAAGTAGGCTATTTTTATCTGTAGGTTTAACATATAAGTCTGTTTCAACAATACCCATTCTATCAACACTGACCAGCGTGTCCAAAAAATTAACTTCCCTTGGTCCTACATGTTTAGTAAAAGTCAACCCCGGAGTTCTAGAATTAATATATTCGAAGAAGATGTCAAAATCAATCAGTGAACCCTTCCAAATCAAAAAGACGTCATCAATATATCTTCTCCAGAGTTTCACGTGTGTCTCCATCATATTGTGTGTATAAATATGTCTATGTTCAAAATAAGACATAAATATATTGGCATAAGGGGGTGCCACATTTGAACCCATAGCAGTCCCCTTTCGTTGCATATAGAACTGGTCTTGAAACAGAAAATAGTTCTGTCCAAGTACCAGTTCTAAGGACTCTAAACAGAATTCTTTACCTGAAGGTGTCAGGTTACCATACTCATTGAGGAACCAGTCTACCGCCTCTAGTCCCAATCTATTACTTATACTGGTATATAAACTATTAACATCTAGTGTAACTAGCAAGCAGTCCGATGCTAATATACTAATATTTCTAAGGCAATCAAGGAAATCTGATGTGTCTTTAAGGTAAGCTGGAGTTTTCTGTACGAGAGGTGAGAGTATTTTCTCCAAAGTGATGGCTATGGGGGAAAGTAGTGAATCAGTTGATGCGACTATAGGTCTGCCAGGTGGGTTCCTCAAGTCTTTATGGATCTTTGGAAGTATATAAAAGACTGGAATAGTAGGGAGCGACTATGGCGGACAGCAACCACCTATCCCTCCTTTTTTAGGGCAACGCCAACGCTTCCGAAGAGGACGAGGAGGGGGAAGAGGAGATCACAGGGAGCGACTATGGCGGACAGCAACCACCTATCCCTCCTTTTTTAGGGCAACGCCAACGCTTCCGAAGAGGACGAGGAGGGGGAAGAGGAGATCACAACAGACCACATGGGATGACGAGGAGATCACAGGTAAGGCAGACCTCGTCTTTAATATTTCAAAATACACGCTTTCACCAGCAGAATATACAGTGCTACAGAAGGGTCTGA
This sequence comes from Allobates femoralis, assembly GCA_033576535.1. NCBI lineage: Eukaryota > Metazoa > Chordata > Amphibia > Anura > Aromobatidae > Allobates > Allobates femoralis. The sequence continues at coordinate 22,411,403 of JARQOC010000005.1, forward strand.
CATACTGTCCAACACCACGGTTTGATACTTTTACACTTGAGAAGGAGATGAACTATTTCTTCAGGTCCCTTAGACTAAAAGCACACTTCTCAGGACGAGATAACATGACAGATAGTTCTCTGCCCCTACATCCACTAATGAACGAACGACTTTTACGACACAGAGTCTAAACATTAAGACACGTAGCAACTTTCAACCACCTCGCACATATCATCCGATTGAGACTTACATAACACTTGTTAAAACTGATATGGATAAGATGATCAAGGATATAAAGAAAGGGGAGTTACACCTTAAACATAATCTTAGTTCGATTGAATCTCAAGCCATTGAGAGTTTGAAGATTAATGGGGATATTATTATAAAACCAGCTGACAAAGGTGGTGCGATAGTGGTCCTCGATCGTGTTTACTATGTGAATGAGATCAAGAGACAACTTGCTGATACAGAGACATACACTGCAGTATCACAGGATCCGACACATAGAATTTCAAAATTAATTGACACACATATACAGAGGCATTTACAATTGGGAAATATTGATGAAAAATTGGCCTGTTATTTGAAGAACCCCCATCCGACTATTCCAGTCTTTTATATACTTCCAAAGATCCATAAAGACTTGAGGAACCCACCTGGCAGACCTATAGTCGCATCAACTGATTCACTACTTTCCCCCATAGCCATCACTTTGGAGAAAATACTCTCACCTCTCGTACAGAAAACTCCAGCTTACCTTAAAGACACATCAGATTTCCTTGATTGCCTTAGAAATATTGGTATATTAGCATCGGACTGCTTGCTAGTTACACTAGATGTTAATAGTTTATATACCAGTATAAGTAATAGATTGGGACTAGAGGCGGTAGACTGGTTCCTCAATGAGTATGGTAACCTGACACCTTCAGGTAAAGAATTCTGTTTAGAGTCCTTAGAACTGGTACTTGGACAGAACTATTTTCTGTTTCAAGACCAGTTCTATATGCAACGAAAGGGGACTGCTATGGGTTCAAATGTGGCACCCCCTTATGCCAATATATTTATGTCTTATTTTGAACATAGACATATTTATACACACAATATGATGGAGACACACGTGAAACTCTGGAGAAGATATATTGATGACGTCTTTTTGATTTGGAAGGGTTCACTGATTGATTTTGACATCTTCTTCGAATATATTAATTCTAGAACTCCGGGGTTGACTTTTACTAAACATGTAGGACCAAGGGAAGTTAATTTTTTGGACACGCTGGTCAGTGTTGATAGAATGGGTATTGTTGAAACAGACTTATATGTTAAACCTACAGATAAAAATAGCCTACTTAGATTTGATAGCTGCCATCCACGCCCTCTGAAGGAGGCCCTCCCACATTCACAACACATGAGGGTATCGAGAATTGTTTCAGACCCAGAGAAGTGAACAATGAGACATCTAGAGATGGAGAACAAATTTAGAGAAAGAGGTTATCCTAGGTTCATTTCTATACCCCGCACTGACGCTGTCCCACGCAACAAACGGACTGGTCCCTACGTGACCTGTGTCAACACTTATCATCCCTTTTCGACAGGTTTTAAGAAGATAATCAATAAACATTGGCCACTGCTGGGCCTATCTTATCCCACTGTTACTGAGTTTAGCAGACCTCCACTTTTCTGCTATAAAAAAGCCGCTAATCTTAAGAATAAATTAATTAGGGCCGATATAGGTTCTTCCAAAACAGTCCCAAGGCAGACTTTCTTGGCCACACCGAAACGGGGCAACTTTCCATGTTTGGGTTGCCTTCAATGTTCGCACATGACCAAGGGTGAAACATTCACCCACCCTAGGACTGGCAAGAGATATACCATAAAAGAATTTTTTACTTGCAATTCGAGTTACGTGATTTACTTGATTAAATGTCCCTGTGGTCTCGGATATGTTGGAGAAACTATCCAACATATCCGAGACCGGATAAGTAAACATAAGTCCACCATCAGATGTGGACAGAATCTCCTACCTTTACCACATCATTTCATGACCCATAATCACAATGTGGCACAATTGAGATTTCAAGTCATTGACCACGTTCCTACCAGCCGACGGGGGGGTGACCGTATAGCCAGGTTAAAGGAAAGAGAATTATATTGGATACATACCCTACAGACGTTATCTCCATTAGGTCTGAACAGGGAATATGACCCTAAATATTGATATCTCAGGTGTATTTAATAATCCCAATCATACAGAACCTTGAGGTCTGCCTTGCCTGTTACTATATACTCTTGGAGATTACTTGTGGTATAATAACAAAGATTAGCTATAATCATTAAGTTCTCATTTTATGTACATTTCTGTATTTTACGAAAATTAGGTGCTGCTGTAATCCTATGCACATTATTTATCACTTATATGCATATAGACATAGAAATCAATCGTGCAGAATAATATGGTATACTTAAGTTTGACATTTATATGATGTTCTATCTAGTGTTACTCATATTCTCCATTATGTTCCATCATTCTAGTGGATATAGAGCCCTAACATAAGAAGTTTATCCTGGTTTCTCCACTAATGCTTGTGTCTGTTTTCCTTTTTCCTCTCTTCCGCAGATCTATTGATTCGGTCTGCGGCCATCCACGCTCCATTACATGAGCCTGACAGGCTGATAGACAATAGGGAGCATAGCGGCACTAATGCGCATGCGCGACATGCGTTCCGGAGCGATTCCTGCGTTCCACACGGCGGAAACAGGAAATCGCTTTACACCCGCCCCTCTCTCACATAAACACGGAGGTGGCGGCATTATCTCCACCTGCACTTCCCCTGACCGGACGGTATGCGCACATCTGAGAGGCACTACATGATTGCACATGGGTGAGATCGCTCTAATTACACTTTCTATCTTTTCTCTTTCCCTATTGTCCAGAAACCGGCCTGCCTCTATATACAAGGTATTCTATTTATCACATCATTAATTGGCACCACTAGTTTGTATGGATGTTGGAAATGCAGTAAAAGGGTTTTTTATCCCTCATAAATGTTTCTCTTCTCTTTTCAGCTGTTTTTGAAATAGGAACAGCAGCACCACAGTGGGTTATTTTGGTCCCTACAGAGGTCATTTAATTGATTATCTAATCACAAATTTGAGATCTTCTATGATCCTTCGTTTGTACTCCTCCGTTATGAGTGACATGTGTGCTCTTTTCTCTTTTGTAGGACTATTTGACCCTTACATTTGGTCCATACTGACCTATGGGCATTTTTGTGACCTTATCACATTGATTGGTCACTCTTTTCCTTAATAGTAGGTAACTGCTTACTGTTATGTTCCAGATTATGGAGGATATTATACCTCCAGACTATGATATGATGACTCCTTATCTCCTTATCACTTTCTTGTACGCTTTGCAGGTACCTATACCTTATACACGTCGGCCCCTGTTACAAGGCTGAACTCGCACTTCTACATAGACTTGCTTGTTCCTGAGGACCTTGATTCCTCAGGTAGATACCTTATTAATATATAGATTGTCACTGACTTATTTTCTATTACATTATTTTCATTACAATGTTATGCATATTACTGATATGACTTTCATCAGAAGTGACGATTGATCACAGTAGGATACTATTACTCTGTTGGATTTCTATGGTGTGAGTACGGGCTCTTTATTACATAAGTATTGATAAATTGATTCTATGAGAGATACCTGTATGGTATTTGTTTACATTTGTTCCATTATTTTTCATTATGTCCTGTATATGATTGGCCTGAACCGTCATCATTTGCATCATATGTATTTGTTTTCTCAAAATATGTAAATATATGTTTCTATTATTTAGTGTCAGTTGGCTGAAGAAGGTTCTGCGAAACCGAAACGTCCCATATTACTGACAAGACAATATAAATAAAAACAGGAATTGATGCAAAAAAATCTCTTTTTCTTTTTTCTGTGTGCCTGAGATACCAATTTACATTTCTATTTTTTCTCAAGAGCACCATACTCCAGTGAGCCAGGTTACTCTTTGACTAATTACAGCGCAGAAACCGTGAGCCATCACAGCCCAGGAACCGCTAGCCAATCAGAGGCCATGCACGACGTCAGCTGGCTGTGGATTGGCTTGCGGTTCCTGGGCTGTCATTAGCTCACGGTTCCTGCGCTGTAATTGGCGCAGGGCTCCTGACCTGGGCGGAGTTTGGCAGCTAAAGCGGGAATCAGGAGAGCGGGGGGCCGCCGGAGAACGGGTGGGCACCAGAGAGTGGGAGGGGCCACCGGAGAGCGGGGGACCGCCGGAGAGCACCGCAAGGTACACCCTATAATCGGGGGGTGCCTTATATTAGAAGGTAGGGCGCCCCCCCAAGCATGCCTTACTTTCGGGGGTGCCCTATTTTCGGGAAAACACGGTAATGGATTGGTGGACCCATTGAAGCACACCCGAGTGCAAAACAGCCGTTGTCCAGCAAGCAGCTCACATCCACCAGTATTCCTGCCTGATCATTTTTTCACCATTGCAAAGAAACCTCACGATTCCACAAATGCAATGTTGGAGTCCAAAAAGTTATGAGTTATAGAAAAAGAGGAGGAAAAAAAGAAGAGTTAGAGTGTAACTGTCTTCTCATTGACAAAAAAAACAATACTGCACTGGTTGTTAATGATGGGTCACACAGCAAGTACGATAATGTTTTTTTGTGCATGTGACTTATTTTCTCACATTTTTCTGTGCCCTTTTAAAAACTGCATTTTATGGCTGTGTGTGTGGGGCCAGCATCTGATAGGGAGCAGAGTGATACGCCACAATAGAACGGGTTATCAGAGATCCCGACTGAGCTATGTGGAGCCAGCTGACAGATCAGAAGTTTGTGCTAAGGAAAGAGGAGTCTGCAGTGATGCTCACATTCTGACATTGCTCAGCAACTGTGCTGTAGCCTGAAGTAATTTGATACATTGTCATCTCAAGAGCTGCAGTCAGGAGTGTAGGCCACACCTTCTTTACCCTTATATGGTTACATGCCCGTATTCAGTGTGAAGACGGATCTGACTGATAATGAACATATATCTTCTTTACATGCATTTCAGCGGGAACACCTTGTGGAAAGTTTATGAATCAAGTATATTTAACAGTTTATTATAATCACTTGCTCTACATTGTTATTAAATAAAAATGTAAACGACGGTTGCGCTTTAAGAATAGTTAAGAGTTAAAAACAGTTTTTGCATGTAGTGGCTTCTTTGTAGCTTGTTCACAATTAAGGAACTACAATTTGCAATATTACAATTTAATTTAAAACAAATCTACCTTTCTTCTGGGAGGATTATGCATTAGCTTCAGTTGGCAATTTCATTTTGATAGTGAAAAAAAATTAGACTTTCATCTCAATTATTGCAAAATCACCGGATGGCGTACAGAGCCGAACATCTTATTAAGATCAGAAATCTGTAAATAACTCTGAAACTTCAATTTATTTATTCACAAAGGAGCTTGTTTCCCCTCACTATAAACATCTTGTGCAATACGTATTCATGAAGGCTGGATCCTTCTCTCCAGATCCAGCCTAAGCCGAGTTGCTCGTCTCACTGCGGTGACATCGGGCATCTCTCGAGTCATCTTCTCTGAGAAGGTTACCGTAAATGTAAGTCATAAATTGTCTGCAGTGATAACCTCTTACAGCCAGATTTTCCTGTTGCGCAGTGACCAATTTAATTACTAGCTTTCTTGCAAACTTGATTATTGCTTCTTCTGAAGCTAAACTCGTCTTTGGCGATCAAATAAATGTTTGACATTTTTTAATACAATCTTTTCCAACCACATCAACAACAAATAAAAACTTTAATTAGAAAAGGCAAATACTAATATCTGCCAGTGTTTAAAGGGACTCTGTCAGGTCATTTTTCAGTATGATACTAATATTACCCTTGAATATTGAATGGGCAGAGCTTTTAAAAACATGTAAAACAATTATTCTACCATTTGTAGTTCCCATGCTATAAGCATTTTCAGACCCTGCGGGAAGCTGGTATATTAGTCCTCTCCATTATATTACTGTATATGTGTTATTTAAATATTCACACCCACCCAAGCTGGTGTTTTGTCCCTCCTCCACCTGTTCTGGAAGGAGGGAGGTGTTTTGTGTTGCAACCTGTGCTGTCTGTTAGATTTCTATGTGTATTTATGAACATTGGTTTTCCTCCTGACATGTAATGTGTGCATCTGCTGAGAAAATGATCAAATGTTCTTATAATCACATAGAAATATCTCAGACTACACACACTACACATATGTCTCAGACACACACAATGGACATGAAGAGCTCAGAGCTTCAGCTAAGGACACACCTCCTCCCTCCTCCTTTCTGCTCTGTCTGCAGTGAATGAGTCACACAACAGGCAGATAAGGGAGGAGGCAGAACAGTGTAATGATGCATGAATATTCATTCGTAGGGGAGTGGGAGCAGAGAGGTGACTGACAGATTGAATTAATCTTTTATTTTAAAGTTTACACATGATAGAAGGGAAGAAAAATATTAGAAATACATGACTAGAGAGAGCTTAGAGAGAGGAATTAGAAAATGATATCAGTTACATATGTATTTTTGGCCTGACACATTCCCTTTAAAAGAGTCGGCACTAACAGACAGGTTATTGCTACCGACCTGTCTGTTGCACCGTTCACTGCCAACACAGAGCAGGCACAAACCGCTCCTGTCAGTGATTTTACTGCTTCCGCTGACATCACGTTAACAGAGGGGCGGCTTCTCCCATTTGTCGAGGGTGTCATAACTGACATCATGCTTATTGACAGCCGACATCCCGCAATCAGGTAGCGGGATCCAGTTGACAATCAGCATGATGTCAGCTGTTCCGCCCATTCACAGAGCAGCGTGGTAATGGTGCTGCTTCTTAGTTTATCCCGTCATGCTGTCCCCAGCAGGAGCGGCCTGTGTCCATGATGGCATGATGAATGGCAGTTAACGGTGTCGGGCACAACAGGCAGGTAGGTGGCGGCTACCTGCCTGTTAGTACTTGGGTACATTTTTTTTATTATTAATCACAGATAACCTCTTTAACTGATGAAACTCCAAACTGTTGCTAAGATAAAACAAAAAATTTGGGAAAGTGCACCAACACAGAGTCATAATGACATGATACTTCGGCTAGCATAGCTCCATGTCTACAGTAGGAAGTAGAGATGAGTGAATAAATTTGAGTCGAATTGAATGTTACCGAAATTATGCAAAATTCAACACTTGTCAAAATGCAAATTATTTATAATGTGAAATCAGCAAAATGGCAACTTCTGGTTCCATCTTTCTTAACCATAATGAGCCATAAAAAGTTTTAAAAAAATTATAAAATCGCTCTACTCACCGCTCACATTTTAGGCCCAACTACTATTCACCGCTACACATCTAATCTTTGGTGTAACTTCTGATCCTCTGCCTCATGCAATGGAATCTTTTTGTTTCGTGGTGCCATGGCACTCAGGACGGGAAAGTGCAGGTGTGCAGGAAGTCAACAGCATCATAACACAATGACGTGCACCGTTGACCTCTGGCATGCTTGTACCATGACACACGGATATTTGGCTCAGTGAAAAGAAAAAAAGATTCCAATGTGAGTGACGGGGACAAGTAGATGCAAGGAGGACTGGCGGTTGCAGTGAATAGCGGAGGGTGAGTACAATATTTTTTATTTCTTATGGCCACTTTACACGTCCCAACATCGGTCCGATATTGGATACAACGACGCGGAAGCGCGCCTTTTTTGGGCAGAATTCCAAGATCGCATAGGAGCTATTACACAGCACGATCTCGCAGGCAACGTAACTGTGATGTCTACGCCCCCTTGTAAGGGCGACCCAGGAACGACCATTTAACATGGGAGAGAATAGGGAAAGTTGTACTCCAAATCGTTGTTGGGCTGTCACACAGCACGATCTGGCCACATCGTTCATCAAATATCGGGCAGTTGGAGAGCCGCTCATTTCTTCCCCGATATTCTTTTGGCATCGTCCTTGCATCGTTTTGGACATTTACACCATACAACGCACGAACGATATCAGGCCAACGCACGAACCACGTGACTTTTTATCGAGTTGGACGCCGATATCGGGACGTGTAAAGTGGCCATTACATATTAATTTATTATGATGTGGGGTCTAGAGACTGAAAATACCCAACATGGTGCACTTACCCTTAGGCCTCATTTATACAAAGCATTTGTGCTCCGTTTTTGGTGCAAAAATGGATCCTCTTTTTGCAAAAAGCATCACAAACGCATCTTCCGTTTGTGTTGCTTTTTTGCTCCATTCTTGGAGGTCACAGACAGACACACAGACAGAGACACACACACTTTATACACTCTCTGGCAATCCCATGGTGAGCCCCGGCTAAGTCTTCTTTCCAGGCATCATCAGGACCTGCGAGTAGTATGAGTACTTACAGGACCTGCCCATGTGTCTCTCGGGCTAAGTCACATGGGAAGGTCCTGTCAATACCATAACCACAGGTCCTGCTGGTGCCCAGAAGAAAGACATCAGCGGAGCTCACTGTAGGATCACTGGAGAGGGTAAGTAATGGAGCGTTGGTGATGTGGAAGACGCAGCAGAAAAACGGAGCAATAGTTGACGCTCATGGATGTCACTAACGCAGCAGTCAAAAACACTAACATCTGCACAGCAAATAGAAAATCCCATTCACTTTGCTGCAAATGAAGAGACTGAACTGTTGGTGTAGTTAAACCCAAAAATGTCCAGTGTGAACACGACCCAACTCTACCAGGCGCAGAGACAATTTAATTACTTTTATTTTATTTTCTATTAATTTGTAGCATTTTGGCTCTTAAACAAAAAAGGCTGAAGTAAAACAATAAAAAAAATGTAAACTTTCTTTTCCAATGTTACTTCCCCTCTGAGACTAAGGAAGGCAAAGAGAGGGAAAAAAGCATTCATGTCTGGATGTTCTTTCAATGCCGGCTGATTGCATTGTTGCTTAAAAGTTCACTTTACGCTTATTTGCGCATCAAATAATAGATGGGAGTAAAAAAAAAAATCGAGGCCGTGCAAATAAGGTCACACTTGACTGCACATAAAAGCCACGCTGCTTTTAGTAAATCTATTTAATATATTATACAGATGTAAAGTGCTTTGTGCTGCTGCGGTCTACAAAAATAAGTCCAGTTTAGAAAACTCATTTTCATTTCACCTATTAGGCAACACTGAGTTAGAGCAGTTCTTTTTTAGGTTCCAATGAGATCTGGCTTTTTGTGTTGGATCACGTATGAACTAGAGTATGAACTGCACAAATAAATACAGACCAGTCTCTAATCTACCCTTCATCTCCATGACCCCGACCCATTCCCGCCTTGATTATTTTAATACTCCTTTAGTTGGCTTCCCCCTCGCTAGACTCTCCCCTCTCCAGTCCATCCTTAATACAGCAGCCAGGGTCACCTATCTGGCTAACCATTACTCGGATGCCTTCGTTTGTGTCAGTCATTGCACTGGCTGCCTTCCTTTTGGATAATGTCAGGGAGATTCATTGTCACCTAATCTCCATTTCATAGGAGCTCTAGTGGGGGACCATTTGGCTAGGGAATTAGCATCCTCAGGTTGATTAACATATTCTCTTTCCCAGAGATGACTTGCTTTGGACCAAAAAGGTGTATGATTGGAGCGAGGCATGGCAGAGTCTGTACAACATGGCTGGCACTGGCTTACTGCTCAATCCCCACAAATATTGCTTATTCCTTACACGTTCCTCCTTTAGAAGGCGCTAGGTGGCAGCACATTTCATTGTTTCCCCGTGTGACCGACCGCCACCTCCCCTCGGCGGGATAGCCCATCAGCGTTACCGTGGACACGGCCGCTCTTGTGGCAAATGGTGAAGTTGTGTCAATGGAGTGCAAGGTTCCCATGCAGCAACCTCCCATTTTCCTGAGATCATGTGTAACTGTGTCACCCCTGCAGGGATTGCCACAGGATCCATCGGTGCAAGGAGGGATTTACACCTTGGTACACGCAGCACACAACACCTTCCACCCCAGACCTAAAGGGGGAGCTCTACTGTCTGCCTTAAGCCAGTCCCCTTTAAAAATCCAGGTCTGAGGGGAGGAGTCAGTTAGCTCGAGAGAGAGGAGAGAGCAGGAGTGAAGGAGCTGTTTCGCTGGGATAAAGCCAGGCCCAGGACCAGGGAATATTGACACAGCTGTGCTGCACCCTAGGGAGAGGGTCGGAGGTCAGTGGAGGAAACAGGGAATTAAGAAGGCAACAGACAAAGCTTTCCTTAACTCACCCGGACACCGGAGTCCGAGACTGCTATGCATTCACTGCAGCAGGAAAAGCCTGGAAGGACCAGTAGGAACTAATCCCCTGAGGTAACAGACTAAGAGACACTAAGACATTCAGAGCATAGACCTACACTACTGACAGCCAGAGGAATGGTGGATGTATGCAAGGGAAGTGTACCAAACCGTGTATTAAATTGTGGGGAAGAGGAAGCAAAACTACCCCGGTATGCTACTGTAGCAAAGCTGTACACTGCTGTAACAATAACATACAGGCAGTAGAGCCTGTTTCCCCGTCTAGTCAGGCGGAGGATAACAACTCCAAAGGACAGCTAGAGGAGTGGTGTCAGCAGTTGATGCCACCCCTTCTCACCAGAAGCGTGGAGTCTACCGGGTAGCACAAGAGTTCAAAGAGATATTCAGTAAGCATCCATTAGATTTTGGGAGGATTAAAGGGGGTACACCATCGCATACCCACAGGAGATCATCCCCCAATTAAATTGAGACACAGACCCATTCCACCAAATCACTACCAGCATGCCAAAGAGATGCTGCGGAACATGAAGGAAGTCGGGGTTGTAAGAGATAGCTGTAGTGCCTGGGCAGCCCCTTTAGTCCTAGTCAGAAAGAAGGATAGCACGATGAGGATGTGTGTGGATTACAGGGAGGTCAATAATTTCACTCACAAAGATGCTTACCCGTTACCCCTTACCCTGCTAATTATTTCTCCATGTTAGATCTCACTAGTGGGAATTGACAGGTCTCTGTTGCAGAAGAAGACCGAGAGAAGACGCATTGGCAACGCCAATGGGACTATGCGAATTCAACAGCATGCATTCGGATTATGCAATGCACCAGGAACCTTTCAAAGACTCATGGAATGTTGCCTTCTAGACGGTGCTGTTATACCTGGATGACGTCATTGTGTATTCCAAGACCTATGAAGAACATCTGGATCACCTGGCGGAGGTATTTACAGCTTTAGCAAAGTACGGGATGAAGCTCAAACCATATAAATGTCACCTGCTGAAGCCTAAAGTCCAATACCTCGGGCATGTGTTCAGCGCAGATGGAGTAGCACCAGACCCAGAAAAAGTGACAGCTATCCAGGATTGGCAGAGACCAACCACCGTCACCAAAGTACATCAATTCTTAGGTTTGGTTGGGTACTACATAAGATTTATTAAGGGCTACACAAAGATGACAGCGCCCCTACAAGATCTTCTAGTAGGCCAATCTAAGAAGAGAAGGTCTTCAGAGCCACCATTGGAATGGGGAGAAGAACAAGAAGATTCCTTCCAACAGATGAAGCAGGCTCTGACTGGTGAGGAAATCCTGGCCTATCCTGATTATAACCTACCATTCGTCAATTACACCGACGCAAGCAATGTAGGCCTGGGAGCAGTACTATCCCAGATACAAGATGGCAAGGAAAGAGTAATTGCCTACACCAGCAGAAAACTTCAACACACCGAGAGGAACCTGGAAACTATAATTCCTTTAAGTTGGAGTTCCTGGCCTTGGTCTGGCCTATAACAGAGAGGTTCAAGCATTACCTGGCAGCCTCGAAATTTACCGTCTTCATGGATAATAACCCGTTAACACACCTGGATACCGCGAAGCTTGGTGCATTAGAGCAACGCTGGATGGCCCGACTATCGAACTATGACTTTACCATCAAATACCAAGCAGGCCGCAACAACGCAAATGCTGATGCCCTCTCCAGAAACCCTCAAGTACATCTACAAGGACTTGAAGAAGAAGAGGATGACTTAGAGGAAATAGAACTCCAAGCTTTCCATAAAAGTAGAAAATGGAAAATGGCTGAAGATCATATCTACCAGGACTGCAGATTGTTGTACTAAAACCTGTTGCCTCACTATGGATGGAAGGAGACTCAAGACAGTGATCCGGCAGTGAGCCTTGCAAAGAAGTTAATAACCCAACCGAATTCCCAACTTGAAAAGAATGCGCCACCGGAGGCCCAGTACCTGTGGAAAGAAAGAAGCAGGTTATTCATCTATCAAGGTCAACTGTGCAGACGGTATATCAACCCAAGAACACATGAAATGGTATGGCAAGTTGATGTTCCAAAGAGAGATGTCCAAATGGCATTGGAAGCGTACCATGACAGAGCAGGACACTTTGGATGGAGAAAACTGGAAATATTGTTACATGACAAATTCTATTGGATCAGCACGAGTGTGGTGAATCGTGACCTGAACCTGGCAGCTCCACAGCGCCTCCTGTTAAACCCAGGTCAGTCAGAGAACTGCCTGAGGATAAAGAAGGGCCGCAGCTGCCTTGCCTGTGCTGGTTTATTAAGGCACCTCTCAGTGAGTGTGGTATATGTCTTCTAGCCCGCAGCTAGAAGCACATATAATCTCCTCCACCCCGTCACTGCCAGAGGCCCTGAATAACCCCAAGCACAAATGCTGCCACCAGCTCCTCTTTAATATAAGTCCGGTCCGTGGTCGGGCTTATATTGGGTCAGGAACCAACCCAGGTAGCGTTATATGAGCACACGGACGTGGGGAATCGTGATCAAGATAAAAAGAGCAACTCAAGATTAAATTTATATATTTAATCACCCTAATGGTACACTAGATATTAATATTTACAGTTATTATTCAGATGTTACAAATATTACAGTCAGATATGCCAATAAAAGGAAGAATGGAATACACAGAATTACACACACATGTGAGCAGTTACCTTAGTGCTGATGGCTCCACAAGGGCGGCGTGGTGCTCATCTGTTCCTGGGTAATCTCTGGCCTTGATGGAAAAATGCCCATTCAGAAGAAATACAAGGTGGAGATGGGGCAGATGATTTTTATACACTATGGGTTGCCCCTGTCTCCACCCATCTCACACCTCTGGGATGTCTCACAACTCCCACCCCTCTGAGGGGAGATATGGACACCCGAATTCTATGATGTTCCCTAGCCGTGTCCATGGGCATCGCAGACAGAAGATAATACTTTCATATTTTTAGTTATGATTTTATCTTCGTCTGGATATGAAACACGCCTGCCTTGAGAACACCCTACCAGCCAATATCCTGTTTACATGGCTTCCAGTCACCCTACATTCATGTGAATACCAGCTCTATTTCCGTCCAGATGTGTGGAATTCATTTTTATATTCGATAGCATCACAGGGTGGACGGCTTATGAGATATTAAGGTTATAGTCACGGTGCCTTCCAGTCTGCGCCTGAAAAGGAATTTCCTCTCTTCTGCCATTTGGAAAGTGTCACCTAGTTTTACATCTCCTCAGAAGTCCAAGACACCTGGCTAAAATGCCTTCCTAGCTGATTGCATATCAAAGTTGAGGATGGGTCCTGCTGTGTGGACAGTCAGCTTTCATCTACATACTAATTACTCTACCATTTGCCAGTGCAAGGGTGGGGGCTTCTCTCCTTGTGAGTGAGATGTGTCTTCAATTTGCTTCCTGGATGTAATATGGGGAATATTTCGTACCAATATTCATCACACCTCCCCCTCTTAGACGGCGCTAGGGGGTAGCACATTCCTGTGTTCCCCCGCACGCCCGTCCGCTACCTCCCCTCGCCGGGATAACCCATCAGCGTTACCGTGGTCCCGGCCCCTCCTGTGGCGAATGGTGAAGTCGTATTGCTGGAGCGCAAGGCTCCAGCGCAGCAACCTCCCATTTGTCCCAGAGACCGAGTGTAACCAGCTGAGGGGGTTGTGGTCCGTCTCCACGATGAAGTGGCGTCCGTACAAGTATGGCTGCAGACGCTGCAGGGCCCACACAATTGCCAGACATTCCTTTTCCATCGTGGAGTAGGCCACCTCTCTCGGCAACAGCTTCTTGCTCAGGTACAAGACAGGATGTTCCTGACCTGTGGTGTCAACCTGGCTGAGCACCGCCCCGAGGCCAAAGTCGCTGGCGTCGGTCTGTACCACAAACGGCCGTGCAAAGTCGGCAGCTTGTAGTACCGGGGAGTTGGAGAGGGCAGCCTTGAGTGCGTGGAAGGCCGCCTCGCAATCAGCGGTCCAGTTGACCGCAGATGGCAGCTTTGCCCTGGTGAGGTCCGTCAGGGGCTTTGCCAGGGCACTATAGTGTGGAACGAACCTCCTATAGTACCCAGCAGTCCCAAGGAAAGACATCACTTGCTTTTTGGTCCTTGGGGTGGGCCAGGAGGTGATGGCTTCCACCTTCCCAGGCTCTGGCTTCACTGTCCCCCTGCCTATCCGGTGACCCAGGTAAAGGACCTCACTCATGCCCAGCTGGCACTTCTCTGGCTTGATGGTCAATCCTGCCTGGTGGATCCGCCTGAGCACCTGCGCCAGATGCTCCAGGTGATCCTCCCAGGTGGGGCTGAAGACGGCAATGTCATCCAGGTACGCGGCCGCGTACCCTTGGAGTCCCTGGAGCAGGATATCGACCATCCGCTGAAAAGTGGCAGGGGCATTCTTCATGCCGAATGGCATGACCGTGGACTCGTACTGTCCGAAAGGGGTGATAAAGGCAGAGCGTTCCCGTGCCTGGCGGGTCAGGGGAATCTGCCAATACCCCCGGCTCAGATCCATTATGGTCAGGTACCTTGCCCCGGCCAGCCGGTCGAGCAGATCATCGATGCGTGGCATAGGGTACGCATCGGTGACTGTGACAGCGTTGAGCCCACGGTAGTCCACGCAGAACCGGGTAGTTCGGTCCTTCTTAGGGACGAGGACTACGGGTGAGGCCCACGCGCTGTTGGATGCCTGGATCACCTCCAGCTTCAGCATCTCGTCGATCTCCTGGCGCATTTGCTGCTGCACCTCGGGAGCGGTCCGATAGGCTGAACGCCGGATCGGGGGGTGATCCCCAGTGTCCACATGATGGACGGCAGACTGAGTCCTTCCGGGCAGGCTGCTGAACAGCTCCCGGAAGGGGTGAAGTGTGGCCCACAGCTGGGACCGTTGGTCCTCCGAAAGCTGTTGGCCAAGCTCCACATCCTCAATGGACCCTCCCGCCTTAACCTGGGCGAGCATGTCCAGGAGGGTGTCTGCCTCCCCCTCCTCGGGCAGGTTGCACACTGGGTGGGCGCAGGCCTCCCGCTCATGATGAGCCTTCATCATGTTCACGTGAAAGGCCTTACGCCTCCCACGGGCCTGGTCCAGGGTGACCAGGTACGTCACAGGGTTGAGCTGCTGGTGCACGAGATATGGGCCTTCCCAGGCTGCCTGAAGCTTGTTCTGCAGTACAGGGACCAGTACCCACACCTTTTGACCCACCTGGTAGGTCCTCTCACAAGCGTTCTGGTCGTACCACCGCTTCTGGTCGGCCTGGGCTTGCTCCATGTTGTCGTGTACCAGCTGCGTCAAGGCCTGCATTTTGTCCCGGAAGCGCATGACATATTCAACAACCGACACTCCGGGGGCAGCCAAGTCCCCTTCCCAAGCTTCTTTCACTAAGGCCAGAGGCCCCCGCACACGTCGTCCGTACAGGAGCTCAAAGGGCGAGAACCCTGTTGAGGCCTGGGGGACCTCCCGGTAGGCAAACAGCAGGTGCGGCAGATACCGCTCCCAATCATTCCCATGGGAGTCGACCAGCATCCTCAGCATCTGCTTCAGAGTGCCATTGAACCGTTCGCACAGACCATTTGTCTGTGGATGATAAGGACTGGCCTTGAGCTGTTGCACCTGTGTTTGCCGACAGAGGGACTCCATCAGCTGCGACATGAATTGGGTCCCCCGGTCAGTGAGCATTTCTTGGGGAAAACCCACTCGGGAGAAAACCTCCAGCAAAGCGGTGGCCACCTTGTCAGCCCGGATGGATGACAAGGCTACCGCTTCTGGGTACCGTGTGGCATAGTCCACTACCGTTAGGATGAAGCGTTTCCCAGAGCGGCTGGTAGTGGACAGAGGTCCAATCAGATCTACCGCCACCCTCCGGAAAGGCTCGTCAATGATTGGAAGGTTGACCAGGGGCGCTTTAGGGTGCCGCCCCACCTTACCCACTCGTTGACAGGTATCACACGAACGGCAGTAGGCAGCCACATCGGTCCCCAACTTAGGCCAGTAGAAATGCTGAGAGAGCCTGGACCTGGTCTTGGCGATCCCCAGGTGTCCAGCCATCGGAATGTCATGCACAACCCGCAACAACTCCGCCCTGAATGGGTAGGGTACCACTAGCTGTCGGTCCCTGGGCCACGCCTCCGGTGAGCCCCGCTGGACCGTTTCTCGGTACAGCCGTCCCTGGTCCAAGACCACCCGCTCGCGGTCGGACTCCAGGGGAGGCTGTGCCGCCTGTTCCTTAAGAGCTTTCAGGCTGTCATCTGCTTCCAACGCAGCCTGAAACTCCTGACTTGACATGGCCAGAGTGGATGGGACCACCCCGTCCGTAGTCAGTTCCCCGGGACCTGTCTCCTGGCCTCCGTCTGACTCCGCAGCCGCTTGGTCTGAAGGAGGGAAGCCGTCGGACCTCTGCGAGGTCCCCTGGGCTCTGGCACCCCCACTCCTGGTGACAGCGGCTATGGCTGCTGTAACCATGGGCAATGCCTGCTTCCCCTCCGCTCCTGACCAAGTCGCCGGTTCAGGCGGTCTATCCTGGCCTCCTGACATCCCGGTGGTGGGTGGTTCCTGCCCTGGGATCTCACCTGGTGGCTTCACTTCTCCTGTGACAGCCCCATACTCCCCGACATGTTCCACCCCGTGCAGCTCCTCAGAGCGCAGCGTCTGGGCCTTACCTGGCAGCACCACATTCCCTGTGGGTACTCCGACCTCGATCGCTGACTCCCTGGCTACAATACCTGGCTGATTACAGCAGAGAGCAGTGTCACAGCCATCTGTGTCTGCTCCTTCTGCAGCTCTCAGCCCCCTCAGCCCCCTCTGTCTCCCCTCTGAGAACAAAAGGTGAGCTGGCTGATCCTGGCCTAAGGCCATTCTACAATTCTCTTTATGTTCCTCCCCCCTCCCTGTCACGGTCAGCCCTTTGTGTTCTGTGTTGTGTGGAGTGTCACTGCAAACATCATCAACATCGTCATTAATAACATCATCATTAATAACATCATCCCCATCAACACCCCCAAAATTGGACTGTACACATTCTGGTGGATCAGAACTGGGGAGGTCAGTGGCCACATCAGAACTGGGGAGGTCAGTGGCCACATACTTGGACACTAGCCGCCCCAAGTCTGACCCAAGCAATACATTCGCAGGAATATTAGCCGAGACCCCCACCTCCCTCACTCCCCTCCCTGCACCCCAGTCCAGATAAACCCTGGCAACAGGCAATGCGGGTTCCACGCCTCCAATTCCGGAGACGGCGAGGGACTTTCCGGGGATCAAGTCCTGGGGGAGACCATCTCTGGTCGCACCAAAGTCATCTCTGCGCCGGTGTCCCGCAGTCCCATGGCCACTGAGCAGCCTATGGTGACGGGTTGGAAATTGTCAAGGGACCTACCACCACCCCCACCCACACACAAAACAGTGGCCGTTTTTGGGGACGGTGTCTTATGGCGCTGAGGACACATGGCCTTGAAGTGTCCTGGTTGGTTGCAGAGGTGACACCGTCTGGGTTCTGCTGCCAACCTGGAGAGGGGAACATGGGGTAATAGAGGGGGCCCCCTGCATTCTGGGGGCTGGGGTCACGGGTGCAGGGTTGGTCTTACCCCCTCTCCAGGTGCTGCTGCTGGTCCTCCTGGTCTCAGGTACTCGGTTGTTGGTGTACTCGTCTGCCAGGACCGCTGTCTCACAGGCCCCCTTCGGTTTCCGGTCGCGGATGAACTGTTGAAGGTCCTCGGGACAGTTCCACAGGAATTGCTCCATCACGAACAACTCCTGGATCTCCTGGGCTGTGCTGCGCTCCAAACCTTTGATCCAGTGATCAGCTGCTCTCAGGAGGGCCCGCATGTGGTCGGTCCAGGTTTCCTTTGGACCCCTCTGCAGGCTTCGGAACTTCTTGCGGTAGGACTCCGGGGTGAGGTTGAACTGTCGGGTCAGGGCCTTCTTGATGCTCGCATAATCCTGCAGCTCCCGGGCAGGGAAGTCCTCCAAGGCTTTCATGGCGTCACCCCTCAGACGGGGGGTCAGGTACTGGGCCCACTGGCCCGAGTCCAGGTTGTACTGCCTGCAGGTCTGCTCAAAGGCCAGCAGAAAAGAATCCAGGTCTCCGTCTGCCTCCAGAAGGGGAAAGTTCTCAGCTCGGACCTTCGGTGGCTTGGGCTCCTGGTTGGCTGGAACGGGCTGCGAGATCCTGATCTGAGCCAAGTCGAGCTGGTGCTGGCGCTGTGCAGCCTCACGTCGCTCTGCAGCTTCACGCTCCACATGTCGCTCGGCGGCTTCACGCTCTGCGAGTCGCTCTGCAGCTGCCATGAGGGTCTCGTAGGCGCCCTGATCTCCAGCTTCAAGTCGAGCCAGGGCAGCTCGAAAAAGGGCATCCGAGCCCATCTGGCTGGAGGGACCAGCAGGTGGTGATCTGCCCACTGCGGGGCTGAGGACAGGGGGTATTGGCCCCACTGCAGAGTCGATCACTGAAGATTGGCTTCTTGAGGTCCCGTGCATGGGATCCTCCTCGCCTAGACCAACAGTGTCCTCCACCACCTCTTCCATATCAGCCACAGCAAGTGCCCTCTGCAGCGCTTGGCTCCTGGTACCCTGGGCCAGCTTAGCACCTCCTGGTCACTGACACACAGCTGCAACCTGATGCACCCACACACCTTATATTTGCACTCTGACTGTCTAGTGTTGAGTTGATCTTAGGACCCTGACAGCAAAAGCTACTGCCAGCAGTCCTTAGTGTTAGGGAGTTGGGTCCACAACACTATTATCTTGATCCCACCGCTGCCACCACTTGTGGTGAATCGTGACCTGAACCTGGCAGCTCCACAGCGCCTCCTGTTAAACCCAGGTCAGTCAGAGAACTGCCTGAGGATAAAGAAGGGCCGCAGCTGCCTTGGCTGTGCTGGTTTATTAAGGCACCTCTCAGTGAGTGTGGTATATGTCTTCTAGCCCGCAGCTAGAAGCACATATAATCTCCTCCACCCCGTCACTGCCAGAGGCCCTGAATAACCCCAAGCACAAATGCTGCCACCAGCTCCTCTTTAATATAAGTCCGGTCCGTGGTCGGGCTTATATTGGGTCAGGAACCAACCCAGGTAGCGTTATATGAGCACACGGACGTGGGGAATCGTGATCAAGATAAAAAGAGCAACTCAAGATTAAATTTATATATTTAATCACCCTAATGGTACACTAGATATTAATATTTACAGTTATTATTCAGATGTTACAAATATTACAGTCAGATATGCCAATAAAAGGAAGAATGGAATACACAGAATTACACACACATGTGAGCAGTTACCTTAGTGCTGATGGCTCCACAAGGGCGGCGTGGTGCTCATCTGTTCCTGGGTAATCTCTGGCCTTGATGGAAAAATGCCCATTCAGAAGAAATACAAGGTGGAGATGGGGCAGATGATTTTTATACACTATGGGTTGCCTCTGTCTCCACCCATCTCACACCTCTGGGATGTCTCACAACTCCCACCCCTCTGAGGGGAGATATGGACACCCGAATTCTATGATGTTCCCTAGCCGTGTCCATGGGCATCGCAGACAGAAGATAATACTTTCATATTTTTAGTTATGATTTTATCTTCGTCTGGATATGAAACACGCCTGCCTTGAGAACACCCTACCAGCCAATATCCTGTTTACATGGCTTCCAGTCACCCTACATTCATGTGAATACCAGCTCTATTTCCGTCTAGATGTGTGGAATTCATTTTTATATTCGATAGCATCACAGGGTGGACGGCTTATGAGATATTAAGGTTATAGTCACGGTGCCTTCCAGTCTGCGCCTGAAAAGGAATTTCCTCTCTTCTGCCATTTGGAAAGTGTCACCTAGTTTTACATCTCCTCAGAAGTCCAAGACACCTGGCTAAAATGCCTTCCTAGCTGATTGCATATCAAAGTTGAGGATGGGTCCTGCTGTGTGGACAGTCAGCTTTCATCTACATACTAATTACTCTACCATTTGCCAGTGCAAGGGTGGGGGCTTCTCTCCTTGTGAGTGAGATGTGTCTTCAATTTGCTTCCTGGATGTAATATGGGGAATATTTCGTACCAATATTCATCACAACGAGAGCCTGCATAGAGAGATGGTGTAAAAATTGTGGACCATGCTCATTAAGAAGAGACTGTAACAGCGAGAAAGTTTCAGGAGTTCTGTCGCCTATACGAATGCAGGAAGATTCGCACCACGTCTTACCATCCTCAAACTAATGGAATGTGCGAAAAGATGAATCACGTGGTAACTGAATTGCTGAAAATTCTGCCCTTAGAAGGACGAAACCAATGGCATCTACAACAACATCCCAGTAAGCTCAACAAATTGTACCCCTTCATACCTCATGAGAGCAAGACCAGGAAAATTGCCAGTAGACTTTGAAATAGGCATAGTAGTTCCTGAAGCAGATACTACAGATGCAGATTGGGATACTCAGGACAGAGCAATACCAGAAAATACAAGAATGCGTTGAGAGAAGTCTGGAAAAATCTAGAGAAAAACAAGAAACCAACTTTAACAAAAGTGTGCAAGGAACACCCTTAACACCAGGTGAATTGGTTTTGAAAAGAAAAAGAAGAATGCACAAACTAGATGATCAATGGGAAAAAGAACCATACACTGTGTTGCCATCTAAATTTGATAACCCGAAAACTTGTCTCATCAGCAAAGACCATGGCGAAACAACAGCAACAGTGTCTAGGGATCATTTGAAGAAGTGTCCTCAACAGTTACAACCAGAAGAGGATGTACCTTGTCCAGAACCAGAAGAGAAAGAGGGGCCAAAGACAGTCCAGACACTCATTGGAGAATTACCAGCAGATTGGCCTCAAATAGAAGGTACATATCTAATTCCAACTTTGATGTTTCCACACGCAGTAGAAGCGCCAAGAGTAGAAGAACCACCCGTTGTACCAGAACCAGAGATCCATGCAATCAGTGAACCTGCCAGTCCACTAGAGAGACTACGCCAATACTACGGTATTCCAGAAACACTTAGATCTAATAGACTGAGAGACAATGCATACACCACATCAGGTACAGACACAAGTGACACACCAGTGCTACGCAGATCAACCCGTAGTAACTTTGATCAGTCACCACTTAGATAAAGAGAATAAACTGTAAAATGTGGCAATGTAAATATGTTTAAAATGTATATATGTTATTAATGCTAATGTACAGAAAAGGGGTGAAGAGTAGGCAAAACCAAGCCAGACCAGGTACACAACATCAGTAAGAGGGGTGAGTGGAGTTGGTGTAAGGAGCTGTCTAGGGAGAGCAAAATCTTGGCCAATACGTGACTACACGGCCAAGAGGCCTACAGCGCTTATGACCCGGTAGAGGCCCTTGCAGTACCTAGGACTCCTATGCCAAGGCACCCGTAGTAAATGTTTTGTTGTGTTTTTAAACCTGTAAGCCTGCAGAGACTTTGCCTGTTGGACATTTTGAATTTTTCCTTTCTTACTTTCAAAAATGGACCATGGCCACAGACTGGTAGTGACAAACACCCTTACAACAGCCTGTAGTGGATGGACTAGCGCTGTATGGACTGGTTACCCATTTTTCCCATTCTCTCCCTGGTTTTTGTAAATTTTTAATTTTGAGACTCTGTTCAAATTCACATGTAAATAGTTAATTTATGTTGTGTTCATGAAAAATGATTTAGTCCCGGAGGACTGTATTTAACTAGGGGGAATGTGGCACCCCTTATGGGGATTGCCACAGGATCCACTGGTGCAAGGAGGGATTTACACCTTGGTACACACAGCACACAGCACCTTCCACCCCAGACCTGAAGGGGGAGCTCTACTGGCTGCCATAAGCCAGATCCCCTTTAAAAGATCCAGGCCTGAGGGGAGGAGTCAGTTAGTTCCAAAGAGAGGAGAGAGCAGGAGTGAAGGAGCTGGTCGCTGGGATAAAGCCAGGCCCAGGACCAGGGAACACTGACCCAGCTGTGCTGCACCCTAGGGAGAGGGTCGGAGGCCAGTGAAGGAAACAGGGAATTAAAGAAGGGAACGGACAAAGCTTCCGTTTAGTTCACTCCAGACACCGGAGTCCGAGACTGCTATGCATTCACTGTAGCAGGAAAAGCCTGGAAGGACCAGTAGGAACTAATCCCCTGAGGTAACAGACTAAGAGACACTCAAAACTGACCAAACACAGGATCAGGGGCCAAGGGAAGAATAGGGACCACGCAGAAGAACCTCATTGTCAGTTATAGAGCAAAGCCCTGGGAGGGGAGAAGGAGGGCGAGTTCAGTTTCAGGCAGACCCCAAAACCACAGTACATAGTGACAGAGGAGGTCTCACAACTCTCAAGTGAAAGTCCCAAATTGCATTGAGGACCTGGTTACTTCTCTGGACTGTAACTGTTACCCGTCAGCAGTAAAAGGTACATAAACAAAGATCACTGTGTGTGTGTGTGCCAGTTTAACCACCGCTATCCACAGCTTTCACCGCAGAGACGCTACTACGACTCCCCTTATCCATCCCCATTGCCCTGAGGTAAAGCTCCACCTGTGGGGAGCTGTATTACACTGAGCTGCACCTCCATCACCTCAGCGGCCGGCTGCAGTGCTGGTATACCTGTTACCAGGTACCACAGGTGGTGTTACGTATCCAATCCCCTTCACCACCATCATCCCCCACCATCCCCGCCATTGAGGGTCCAGAGCACAAGACCAGGGACCGATCAGCCGTGATCTCCTATCCAAGTCGCCATCAGCCCCGGTATCCGAGTACCCCCTACCCTGTGGACCACCTCATAACCCCTGAAGGGGTTGTTGTCCATCCCCACGTTGGACTGGTGTCCACACACAAATATTACTGCAGACGCTGCAGGGCCCACACAATTGCCGGACATTCCTTTATCACTTGTGGAGGATTGGCCACCAAACCTGGCAGCTCTACAGTGGATGATTACACTCAGGCCAGTCAGCATACTACCTGAGGATAAAAGAAGGGCCGCAGCTGCCCTGTCAGTGATGGTGTATCTAGGCACCCCTCAGTGAGTGTGGAATATGCTTCCCTGTGCCAGGTCAAAGCATATTTAATAACAACAACCCCGTCACTGATAGAGGCCCTGAATAATCCTAAGCATTAATTGCTGCCACCAGTTCCTCGTTTGATACAAGTCCGGTCGGTGATTGGGCTTATATTGGGTCAGAAACCGATCCAGATATCGTTAAATGAGCACACGGACGTAGGGGGCCTTGATCAAGACAAAAGGGCAACTCAGGATTAAATTTATATATTTAGCCATCCTTTTGGTACACTAGAATAATATTAATTATGTACAATTATTATAAGATATTACAAAGATTACAGTCAGTTATGCAAATAAAAGATAAACAGAAAACACACAAAATTACAGACATATGTGATGAGTTACTTTGGTGCTGATGGCGCCACAGGGGCAGCATGGGCCAACCCAGGCCCTGGATATACTTTGGCTTTAATGAAATGATGCCCTTCAGAAGAATACCAAGATGGAGAAGAGATGGGGTATTTTTATACAGTAAGACCTTCCCATCTCACACCCATCTCCCACCCATCACCTGCCTCTGGGATGTCTCATAATTCCCATCCCCCTGAGTTGAAATATGAGATATACAACAATTATTATACTATTACTATTAAGATTAGACTCTTGGAGTCTCTCAGTCTAGGCAGTAATTAACTCTTCCATTGAGTCTGCGGATAGAGGAAATTCATTCTCACACTTGGCAGGGAAGACCCCAGGTAGTCATCCTTTTGGATAATGGCAGGTAGATTCATTGTTACCTAATCTCCATTTCATAGGAGCTCTAATGTGGGACCATTTGGCTAAAAAAATGTGCATCCTCAGGTTAATTAACATAGTCCCTTTCCCTGAGATGATTTGCCTCGGGCCAATAAGGTGTATGATTGGAGCAAGGCATGGCAGAGTCTGAACAACATGGCCGCCACTGGAATACTGCTCAATCCCCACAAATATTGCTTATTCCTTACAATTATTATTATTGTTATTATTATTATTACTACATGTCTGAACACATGTAATACTCAGTTGAGTACCAAGCATCCCGATGCTAGATTGAGTATCGAGCAGTGGTGAGTATGCTCGCTCATCACTATTAATTATTAATTAATTATTAATTACTGATGAATGAGCCCTACCATATTCGGCACACCTCAATTACCCGAGTATAATGAAAGACAAGGGGAAAAGAGAGAGCACACAGGATTGCAGAGAGAGCACACAGAAGAAGAGAAAGTGCACAAAGGGGAAAAGAGAGCACACAGGGGAAAGAGAGAGCGCAGAGGGGGTAAAGACAGTGCATAGGGAAGCAGAGACGGTGCAAAGGAGGGCAGACACAGTGCTCAGGTGGAAAAGAGAGTGATCAGGGGGAAGAAAGAGTGCACAATGGGAAGAGAGAGCACACGGGGAGAGACAGCACAAAGAGGGAAGTGAGAGCACACAGGGGGAAGGGATGAGCACACAGGGAAAGATATGAGCACACCGGAGGTGAACACAAAGGGAGGAAAGAGAGCACACATGAGTGAGACAGCTCAAAGTGGAGAGCACACGAGGGGAGAAGACATCACAGGGGGGAGAGACAGCACATGGGGGAAAGAGCTTAAAGTAGAGAGCACATGAGGGGAGGGAGAAGAAAGCACTAGACGGAGAAGACAGCATGGGAGGAGAGAGATAGCAGGGTGACAGGTTAAAGGAGAGAGCACATGAGGGGAGGGAGAAGACAGCACACAGGGGCAGAGAGAGAACGGACTGGGGGAGAGCACAAGGGGATGAGAGAAGAGAACTGCCTTCCCAATGTGATAGCATCTAGTAGGTAATATGCACTCAAGATATGACATTAACAGTTTACCTTGCTTGTAATACCATGGATGACCTCCTGGAGTGCTGTTGAAAACTACAATCCCCATGTGCAATATAAAGCACAGCATTTCACAGCGCCACTCAGTGGAGGGTTTCTTTGCTCAGCAAAATGCAAATGGAAGATTCTGTTCTCAATATGTAACAGCAGATGATAATGCAGAATATTAGCAAGTATCTTAATGCGATGCCCTCAGTGCGACTCGCTGTGTGTGGGATATATCAACTACATAATGCTGCCTGTTAGCAGTATGTTTCATTTTTACAGTTCGATTTTCCCCAGCTTTTAATGACTTTTCTCTTTTATACCAGATGCAAAGAGCCTTGTACCCGATGACCATGTCAATAATTTTGGCAGTTATATCAGTGGTCCTCTCTCTAAAAGGATCAGCAGAATGGCTCTCAGCATCTCTCCCATTATGTGTTTAATCTAGTTGCATAAAACCAGTGTTATTAGCTGTCAAGAAACTCATTTTTTCCTTCTCTTCTTCCCAGAAATATCTCTATAGTTACAATGCTAACTCTCTGCTTCCTCAGATACAATGTACCGCAGCGCAGCCATTTTTATACCCTGTAATTTTCCTTTAATTGAGCAATTTTCTTCTTGGGGCCCTGAAGATAACTATATCATTTTATGACTTGGTTTTCATCGCCAATGGATTTGTCTTGTTAATCATTGTCTATGTACCATTATATAAATCCGTGGCCCTCATCGGTATTAGTAAAATTATTGATGTTCTACGAATTGTGCTTGGTTTTAACTTATTCTTCTATTTAGTTGATTATGTTTAAAGTGTTATGTGTGTGAACACCATTCCTGGACATTACATGACTTTATATATTCAATGTCCACCAGCTTTCTGTCATGCATGGTCTCTAAATTTCTGTTGTCTCTGAGCTAGTGGGTGGAAACTACCAGCTATTTTGTCTCCCATACACAGCACACACAGACATACAACGATAGAATGATAGAGTTGGAACAGACCTCCTGAGTCATCGTGTGAAGGGACCTCCTGAGTCATCGTGTGAAGGGACCTCCTAGGTCATCATGTGAAGGGACCTCTTGAGGTCATTGTGTGAAGGGCTTCCTAGGTCATCATGTGAAGGGACCTCCTGGGTCATCGTGTGAAGGGACCTCCTGGGTCATCGTGTGAAGGGCCTCCTGGGTCATCATGTGAAGGGACCTCTTAGGTCATCGTGTGAAGGGACCTACTGGGTCATCGTGTGAAGGGACCTACTTGGCCATCGTGTGAAGGAACCTTCTGGGTCATTGTGTGGAAGTGACCTTCCAAGTCATCGTGAGAAGGGACCTCCGGGGTCTTCGTGTGAAGGGACCCCTGGGTCATCATGTGAAGGAACCTGTGGCTCCCCTATGGCAAGGCTCACAGGGAGATACTGCACCACAAACAGAAGGTGTAGTGCCTCTGTAGCCATGGATATGGAGGACGCTACAGAGTGTTGCACCTCAACACCCACACAGTGGGAAATTTAGTACAGGGAACGTATATTCAATAGGTCCCAGGGGGCGGAGCTAGATGAGCGGGAGACGAGGAGTGACAGTTAGAAGACTAGTCAGTCAGATGGTGTAAGACAGCAGAGAAGACGGACGCAGGGGACCCTGCGCCAAGACAGGAGGGCACCTCTAAGGAGAGGGGTGACCCGGACGGAGAAAGGGGCCACTCCAGGACTGGTCGGAGCCAGCTGCAGACCCAATCACCACCGGTACACCAGAACCTGGCGGTTAGTTAGGGTCTATCACTAACCGCAGACCAGCAGGCTGGGGCCCAACATAAGGGAGCCACAGCACCCATCAAGTAGTCCAACATCAGTCCCGCAGCTGGATTTACTATGCTAAGAAGTACAGAGACTTTAGGCAACAGACCCCGAGCACTAGAGACTAGACTCACGAGTGGAAGTATAGAAGGCCATCAGGGCACAGAAGGGAAAAGGACCAGGAGAGCCATTTTAAGGACACCTTGACAGACTCTGGAAAAGCCACCAAAATCCACGGCTATGGCCCCCGGTTAACCCAGACTGTATGGTGTACTGATGTCACCTGGTGCAAGTAAAGAACTGCTTGAGCTGATCTGGTGTCAAGTCTCCTTTCATCCGGGCCTCTACAGCATCACAGAGGTGAGGACTATGACTCCCATCTTATACCCCGCTGCCCTGAGGTAAAGCTCAGCATGTGGGGAGCTGTTCTACCAAAGCTGCATTTCCATCACCTCAGCGGCCGGCCGCAGCGCTGGTAACCCTATTATCAAATACCACAGGTAGTATCACGTTACAATGCCCCCATTATCATCACCCCCACCCGTCATTGAGGGTCCAGGGCACGGAACTGGGAACCGACCAGCCGTGATTCTCACTAAAGTAACCACCTGTCTCGGTATCCGAGTACCCCCTACCCTGTCAACCGACTCAAACCTCTTGGAGCATCATGACCCGCCCCAGGGCCGTGGGGTAACCGGTTCCGGGCGTTGATCTACTGGGGATGTCACAGGGCCTGCTCCCTGGTCCCCTGGCCCTTGTGGTCACTGAAAAAAGGGGAACAGTCAATAAATATAATAGGAATAGGAACTCGTCACGCCACCTACAGCTCCGGTAAGGTTGCCGGCACTGGAGGACAGACCTCCGGGGTGATGGTGAAGCAGCAAGGTGGTTTCGCTCCCCTTAGGCAGAGCGGGATCCCCGGGGCAGTCGTGGATGATGGGATAGTGGATCAGTCTATTATTTACTCAGGGGCGCAGCTACACCAGGTCGGGTTGCTGGTTCTCCTTATGCTGCGGTCGGCGGCTCCTCAGGCACAGGTGAATAAAGTACATCACACAGTTAATAACTTGCAACAGGTTTACTGGCAGTTCTTGAAACACAGTCTTTTTGGGTCTGCCTGGCCTGGGTAGTTACTGGGAGTTAGGATGCCGCACTTGGGTCCCTCGGTGGAATGTCTGCTGCTCCTATCCATTCCCTTCCTGTGCTCTCTCCTGTCTCCCTCAGCAGAACCTGAAGCCAGCTCCCTCAGATCCTCTCTAACTGAGCAACTCCTCTCGGAGTCCTAGGGATCCTCTACGGTGCCTTTTCCTGGGTGCGTCAGGTGTCGGCCACGACTTCACAAAGAAGCTCGAGCCTCCGGGTCGGCGACTCAGGGGTGAACACCCATACCACTCTCGGAGCTGAGTCCCATCAGTAGTCATACCACATCCAAATTGAGGCACACCACAACACCTGGTGTCCCTAGGGTCCCCTTGAGTAGTGAAGGCTCCTCTGCTGTCACCTACTCCTCACTCCCCAATGGAGCTCTTCCTCTCACCAACTAACTAACGCTTCTCCCACCCACACACTTTTCTACCCTGTCATGCTTCCCATGGGACTGGGTCCCCCCTGTAGCGGGTCCACTCACGGTCCCCTACCTAGGGTGTGTGTGGATGCGTGGAATGAGGGTCCTTTATGCAGCAGGAATATTACATACTCTTTTATGTGTGAAGTACCCCTCCGTGGCGCCTTGACAAGTGGCGCGCCGCAATCATGTAAAGGGACCTCCTGGGTCATCGTATGAAGGGGCCTCTTGGATCATTGTTTGAAGGGGCCTCCTGGGTCATCACATGAAGGGACTTCTTGGGTCAATGTCTGAAGGGACCTTCTGGATTATCGTGTGAAGGGACCTCCTGGGTCATCTAATCCAAGTCCCTGCTCAAAACAGGATTCCCAGACAGATTTCTGTCCAGCCTCTGCGTGAAGGTATTTCCTGGGTTGTCATGTGAAGGGACCTTTCGGGTCATCTGGTCCAACCCTCTGCTCAAAGCCGGATTCACTAAATCATCCCAGACAGATGTATGAGCAGCCTCTGTGTGAACACATCCATTGAACGAGAACTCACCACCTCCTGTAGACGCCTGCTCCACTCATTGATCACCCTCACAGCCAAATGTTTTTTCTAATATTTAATCTGAGTCTCCTCCTATTCAGTTTCATCTCATTGCTCTTAGTGTTTCCTTGCGCAAATGATAATAAAGCTGATCCCTCTACAGTGTGACAGCCCTTGAGATATTTGTAGACAGCTATTAAGTCTCCTTTCAGTCTTCTTTATTACAAGATAAACATTCCCAAATCCTGTAACCGTTCCTCATAGGACATGGTTTGCAGACCAGTCACCGATCTGGTCGCTCTTCTCTGAACTCGCTGCAGTTTGTTGGTACATTTTTCAAACTCTTGAGCCCAGACCTGGACACAGTATCCAGATGAGGCCTGACCATGTTCAGTCTCTGTTCTACATGTGCATCTCAATGAAGTAAAATATCATCAAAAAGTTAATTTTTTTAAGTAATTCAATTCATAAAGTGACACACGTATATTATATAGTCATTACACACAAAGTGAACTATTTCATGTGTTTATTTCTCTTAATGTTGATGATTATGGCTTACAGACAATGAAATCCTAAAGTTAGTTATCTCAAAAAAATAAAGTAGGGAGGAGGAAGGGTTAAACACCATGCTGTCATGTTCCACGAGACATCAAAGGGTGAATATAATATTGATTTATTAGACACTCGTATTTAAGTCACATGTTGTTCATGTCCTTGTGATGCTCCTTGAGATGGTTCTACTACTTCATTGGAGTCCAGCTGTGTTTAATTAAACTGATAGGACTTGATTTGGAAAGGCACACACCTGTCTATATAAGTCCTCACAGCTCACAGTGTATATCAGACCAAATGAGAATAATGAGGTCAAAGGAACTGCCCAAGGAGCTCAAAGACAGAATTGTGGCAAAGCACAGATCTACAGATCCAAAGGACAAAGCATTAAAACGATCCGCGCTGCTGTATGAATGGAGATGGACCAGAATCTTTCAGGAAATGGTGTTTATTTCAACACGTTTCAAGGCTGTCCCAGACTCTTCATCAACAATACACCAGAAATGATCAATAATATTTATCAATAATAATTATTTTTGGTGTATTCCTGATGAAGAGGCTGGGGCAGCCTTGAAACATGTTGAAATAAGCACTGTTTCCTGAAAGATTCTGGTCCATCTCCATTCATACAGCAGCGCGGATCGTTTCAATGCTTTGTCCTTTGGATCTGTAGTTTACACGGCCATCCACGTGGAATGGTGGATCCAGCGGCAGCTGTAAAAGCCGTATACACCAGTTGTTGGTCACACAACTGGGCAAGGTAAGCAGTATATTGCAAGATAACTTTTAATAACGAGATAAGACCCTATTGCGCCCTTGTCTGCCTTCTTAAGGCACAGATCTGGTCAAGGTTAAAAAAGACTTTATGCAGTACTCAAGGTTCCAAAGTGCTCAGTGGCCACCATAATCTTAATGGTAAAAGTTTGGGACCACCCGAAGTCTTCCTAGACCTGGCCATCCAACCAAACTGAGCAATCATGGGCGAAAAGCCTTGGTGAGTGATGTAAAGAAGAACCCGAAGATCACTGTATCTGAGCTCCAGAGATGCAGTAGGGAGATGAGAGAAAGTTCCACAAAGTCAACTATCACTGCAGCCTCCACCAATCGGGCCTTTATGGCAGAGTGGGAAGGAGCAGAGTCTGTGGGGCAGGAGTAGAGGCTATGTGTAGGAGTGGACTGCTGTGGGCAGGAACGAGGCTGTGTGGGCAGGAGTGGAGGCTATCGTGGTAGGAGTAGACTGTTGTGGGCAGGAGCAGGGGTTGGTAGCAGGCAGAGTCTGTGGGGCAGGAGTGGAGGCTATCGGGATAGGAGTGACTGCTGTGGGCAGGAGCGGAGGCTGTGTGGGAAGGAGCAGAGTCTGTGGGGGCAGGAGTAGAGGCTATCGGTGTAGGAGTGGACTGCTGTGGGCAGAACGGAGCTGTGTGGGCAGGAGTGGAGGCTATCGTGGTAGGAGTAGACTGCTGTGGAGGAGCAGAGTTGTGTAGGCAGGAGCAGAGTCTGTGGGGCAGGAGTGGAGCTATCGGATAGGAGTGGACTGCTGTGGCAGGCGAGGCTGTGCGGGCAGGAGCAAAGTCTGTGGGGGCAGGAGTGGAGGCTATCGGGATAGGAGTGGACTGCTGTGTACGGAGCGGAGGCTGAGCGGGCAGAAGCAGGGATGTGGCTGCAGGAGTGGACTACTGAGAGCAGAACTGGAGGCTGTGCTGGCAGGAGTGGACTTCTGGGGGCTGGTGGGGGAGACTGGGCTGTGGTTGGTGGCGGAGGTGGGAGCAGCGGGGATGTTGGGTGGCAGAAGTGGGTGCCGTAGGGATTTCGGGTGACAGAGGTGGGTGCAGTGGGGGTGTTGGCCAAGCGCACAGCCTCGGCATATTGCGAGACCCATCACTTGGATGTCCCAATATGGCATCCGGCATACTTCCGGTCGGCGTGGTGGATTGTGTGATTCGAGACATCCTGACAGAAGAGGATGATGGACATCATTAGGTAAGTATACATTAGATGTAAATGAACTGTTAATATCTATGGTCTGGACAAATATCTCCCCGAGAATCTGCCTCCAGAGCTTATTTTAAATTAAAAGAGGCATTACCAATATGAGACATGTACTTCCGGAGAGCAGACTGTGAGCCAGTACATGTCTCACACTGATAACGCCTCCTTTCATTTACAAAAGACCTGGAGGCAGGTTCTTAGTAGACTATGTTCCGCCCATAGATCTAAAATGCTCATTTACATATTAAGAAAATTGTGGATTTCTCTGGAATAAGACATTAGATGGAAGATATCAAGGCATCATTTTATTTCTCTTTCTATAACCTACATGTCCATATAGACGGCTTAGGAGAGTTTATCCTGCTGACAGATTCTCTTTAAGAATTATTGTTTTTAATCCAATTCTATTAAAAAATAATACTCGCTACTTTCTTTTCTCCTTAAAACTTTATTGAATAATCCAAAAATGGCTAAAAGGCCTTAAATTATTTTCCAGCTAAAAATAAACCACTCTCATCTGCAGTCTATTATTTCTTGGGTTTTTTGCTACCTTTACCTCTAAGTCATACAGTATGCACAGCAGTTATTTTCTACATATCACAAATATACAATGCAAGCTGACATTTTTAATGTCGAAAAAGGGTCTTCCAATTTAGGAAATCTTTTCATTTGCATAAAGACAGAAAAAAAAAAATTCATATGAGCTAAAATGAACACATGTATTTATAGTAAAGAGGGAGAAAGGCTGGCGCTCCTGATGGGTCTCCAAGGTTTATTCCAAATTTCACTGACTTCTTTACATTTGGAGCAACAGAAACACCGCAAACCATAGGAAGGCTGGTCATAGTGTATAGGGGTGGACATGTTGTCGCATGTTCCCCTTGAAGACGCCGATATTGTTGTTAAAGAGCAAAAAGTGATAAGTGTTGATGTAATATGTATTATGCCTAGTGGCGGACCTTGCGACGAGAGGGCCCTGGTGCAGCAGCTGATGGCGAAGAGCGGGGGGGGGGGTGAGCTAGTGGATGTCGGCCGGCGAGGAGCAGGGGGGCAAGGGCGCGGGTGCTAGCCCGGCCGCGTAGTCCTGGGAGCCGGGTCGGCAGAGGAGAGGAGGGGCAGGATCAACCAAGGGAAGCAGGAAGCTTCCCTGCAGGCTTGAGGGGCCCTCTAGCCGTCTGGGCCCTGGTGCAGCTGAACCAGCTGCACCACGGTAGGTCCGCCACTGATTATGCCATGTGTCATTGAGTAATGTGTATTGTGTCATGCACTGTTCTATGAAGAAGCTGTGTTCTGCCCAGCAACGGGCAGCAAGTAGGGTAAGAGTGAGTGAAGTGTTGGGACTAGCCCATAGTGAGAGGGGCTAGTGCATAGGCAAAGTGACTGTTTTTAATTCAAACCTTATATAGGGCCCAGCATGTGAAAGACAGACCTCAGGTCTGAATAGTCAGCCAATCTGCATGAGTTGGGTGTCTCTAAAGAGAAAGGAGACCAAGTATTTGGGTTGGCCTTCACTGAGCCAGGGTGTAACGGCAGCCAAACGTCATGGTGGCCTCTCTGGTTGCAGGCCGTCATCAGCAGAATAAGAAGGCGTGAAAGTTGTGGATGGGGTGCAGGATCAGACACTCTCAATAAGTAATGTCCAGACCTTAGGTGCAACAGAATAAGACTCACTTTTACTGGAGCAGTTTATGATGGTGGTGATATTACAGTTGTCCACAGTTACTTGAGGTACAGAGTCACGGCCTCTGATGGTGTGATGACCTCAGATCTCTTTAAGGTAATATGTGACAGATCTCCTCACTCCTGCTGGTCATTGCACTATATTATGCCCTTAAACTTCTCCTCTCAAGCTGAACCTTGGCATCTACGGTAACTCAGACTTACAGGAAAGTACTTCAACTTTCCTTCCACTCAGGATTAGTGATAGGCAAACCAGAACAGAAAAATTCAGGGTCTGTACTGGACACCAAGTGCACATATCCTGAATATGGGTTTACCTGGAAACTCATGTTACAGTTCGGGTCCAGGGCTGTAAAATAAAGCATTAATTAATAAACATAATCGTTATACTTACCGGGTCAACAGCGAGCATCCTGCCATCTCGCTGTCCCTGCCATGTCTAGTACTACCGGGGCTGCTTATTAACTTCCGGGAATATTCACTGCACCGCTGAGTACTCGCCAGTTTTCGGCTATGTTCCTGTTGACTTCTGGAGTCACCTGAGTTCATGGTTCAGCATGGGTTGTGGGCTGCGGTTTTCAGCGTTGAGGCCCAGAACGCTTGGTCCTTACTATGCAGAGAATGCCAGTCCAAAGCTGCCTGGTTTTACCTGGCTGACGATCAACATATGGCATTTTTTTATTATTATTTATTTAAATTATTAAAAATATGTTTGCTTCCCTGTATTCTGATTGCCAGCCAAGGTAAAGTCAGGAAGCTGGGAGTGGCAGCCGATAGCTGTCAATTTTATTTGCGCTGAAAATCAAAAATACATTGGAGTGCTATGTCATTTTTTACAACACTGTATCTATTTTTACACTACTATATGTGTGATGGACCCAACATCTAATCACAGACGCTGTGACAGAGAATGGGCATCTGTGATTGGCTGTTGGAGTAACCTGAAACCAGACCATACATTCTTGCATTAGGAATGTATGAGCAAGTTTCAGGCTACTCCAGCAGCCAATCATAGATGCCCATTCTCTGTCACAGTGTCTGTGATTGGCTGTTGGGCCTTTTACAGATTGATTGACATCATAGTAATGTAAAAATAAATAAATAATTTAAAAAATGACATAACGCTTCATGGTACTTTTGATTCTCAGCTCAGATAAATCCTGAGCATCGGGGGTTCGCCCTTCACTGCTGATCCCTAACTGTCGTTGTCTGTCGGTGGGAATGCACAGGAAACTACAACGCATGCAAGATTTTGACAGAGACCACAGCAAAAGCTCTGACTGGCCTCCTTTCTCCCGAGTACCACTGAATCCAAGGACAGCACTGTTGCTCCTCCTGGCCTTAGTAGTTCTTTATAAAGGGGATGCTAACCACCAAACTTTACAATTGTCACAGCACTAATCATATCTGATTATATAAAAATGCCTAAAGAGCTGATTTCCTGCATCACCATAGTTTACATATATTTGTGTGGCCTAATTGTGGAGGACCAACTGGAGACTACTGACTAGCCAGGGTATGGGGCCTCAGGTATCTGGGCCCTCTGCTGTGGTAGGGAGGTCACTGGTGGCCTGCCAAGACCCATGGCCCTGGTGGACAACTAAAAAGGGTAGTTGAAAAGGGAATACATGTTTTTAAGTTCATCATGATGCCACCTGTGGTAACTGGTGATTGCACCTGCGCTACGTGGGGCCTCCAGGGATGATGGATGAGCAGCTAGGTGTTGAAGCTCCCCACAGGTGGAGCTGGATCCCTGGGTGTTTGGTTTTGAAGATGAGGGATGGAGCAGGGACTTAGCTGGGCTCTTGGGTAATGGGACAGTCTCTGTGGATGGCAGGGGCGCGGGTAAGGAACTGACACACTCACCGCTGGTTGTCCTTTACCTTTTACTTGTGTTGTTGCAAATGTCCAGAGCACTACCGGGTGTTCAGGATGCACTTCTTGGTTTCCACAGCGAGTGGGTATAAGGCCTCCTTGTCTCTTTCCCCATGTGTGTGAAACCCCTGCCCCGTGTGTAACTTGGCTGGCCTCCTCTGCTCTCTCTCTCCACCTGTGCTGTCAGCAGGACACCCTCTATGGACTACCACTGTTCCTCTCTCCGTGGTGACTGGCTCCCTGGTGTGTGACTCCACAGATGCCCGGGAGACTAAAATCTCCACGGTGTACCGGTGTTCTCTACTGGGCCAGGTGCTCTCCAGTAGACTCGGACTCCGGTGTCCTGTGTGCTGTTTGGGTGAACCTAACACTGGTTCCTCAGTTCCCACTTTGTTCTTTCCTTTCTCCTCGCCTTCCGACCCCACTCTTGGGCCTTGCAGAACTACTCGGAGGCTGTTCAGGGTCACTGGCTCGGGCCTAACGCAGCACTGACCACCAGTACGTATTCACAGGTGTTGTAGCGTCTGCACACTCTAACTAACTCCGCCCCCAGCACCAGTATTTATAGGGATCTTGCCTAAGGGCAGCAAGTTGGGCTCCCCCTACTGTGCTGGGGTGGAAGGTGTTGTTTGCTCTGTGTACCCACTTGGAAACCCATTTGTGCTGTAGGTGAGTCTGTGGTTATCTGTGCAAGCAGGACGCCACACTACTTCTTATTGAGATGGTCAATATGAAAAAATGTCTTACAAAAGCCTAGATAAAGAGTCTGCAGCCTCTAAGTCCCATAAAGGCTTTTTCTCTAATCTGTGAAGAGAACTTTATCAGAACTCAGATGTTCAGTAATACAAAGAATATCAGAAAGAGCTGACTTGGCTACTAAAGGGTAAAAAATATGAAACAACTTTGCTGTAGCGACAAATACAAAGAGATTAAGGCAAATAATTGTAGCACTCTGGGCTTCAAGGTGTCTCTCAACACCCAAACCTGGAACGCTAATTTTGATAAAGTAAAGTGGAATATGGCTGTCTACTTGGAAGACACAGGAAAATGCTTGCATTAGAATGTATTAAACTCTAAAATGTACTACTATTAGTTGAGTGAGTCTCCGGAGACTTGATTGGCCCTGGAATCACTTATGTGTACCTAATATTGCATTAAGGGTTGAATCTAGTAATTACGCCCAAATTTTTTAAAAGAGGTTTTTTTTTACTATTTTTAACATTGATGGCCTATCCAGAGCAGAGGTAATCACTATCTGATTAGCGGGGTCCGACACCAGGTACCCCGCTAATCAGCTGTTCTTGATGCCGGTGGTAGTGGGTGGCTGGATATGCTTATTTCAGAGCTGCTCTGTCCTCTGATGTGCAGTACCCAGCAGAAACCACTTTCAGTTGGGACAGCTCTGTTGGCAACCTGCTGCCGCCACCGGCCCTAAAACGGGCTGAAAGGCAGAGGTGTTGACTCTAGTCAATCAGACATTGGTGACCTATCATAAGGATCAGCCACCAATGGTAAAGTGGTGGACAACCTGTTTAAACCCCCTTGCTGACCCTCTATAATCCAGTAAATGGTGACCGGGCAACTGTATTTTTGCCTGATTCCTCCAAAGTGAATCACAAAAGATTTAGTGAATCATAATTCAATGTGATACTGGCGTCTTTCTCACCGCTTCTTCAGGAAAAACAAATACTGTGCAATATTACAGTGGCTGTGCCTATATGACTCCTGAAAGTCAGTGGAAATCATGGAAGGACCCCTGTCTAATGTGTACATGACCCCTCTACTGGTTAAAAGCGACAACTGCTCCCTGATCCCCATTAGCTAAATAAGGTTATTAGTAGTGGTTTGTGGGTGTTCCTCGTGGGTGGTGCTTAGTCAATAAATAGGCTTGTAGCATGGAGAGCAGCAGGAGAGTCCCCCAATAGGAGATAGTATCAGGAACCAAACTCACTTTAAATTGTCCAGACCCTGAGAATCACCCCTGGGACTCGACCCAGCATTTGGATCATGAAACACAACTTCAGCCAAGTGTGTTCTCCCGGTGTTGGTGCTTGATGTCTGGCCTTGGCGGATACCCAGACAGCAGCTGTCCTTTGTAGTGTTGGTTTGGTGGGCCCTAAGCAGAGATTTGAAAATGGCTGGATCTCCAGTGCAAGTGTAGTGAAGGAATACTGTCTGGCAGTTCCCCTGTGTCCTATGGATGCATGCCCTAATGTGGGGTAAGGATAGAATTGACCAAAAGACTCTTTAAAGTTACAGCGTGTATCATTGATGCTTAATGGCACGAGTCTGGAGGTACTGGCCATGGGAGCAACTGGCAGCCAAATATGTCAATGTAAAAAGCCCACCCCCAACTCACTTGTTAACCGTTACACTAAAGAAAGCTTGAAAACTTTTATTTAATCTGTGAATAGCTTTTCCCTTGATGACAGTACCGAAGAATTGAACTGTTGAATGAGGAGCCATCGGGGCAGGATCTGCTATGCCGGGACTGCGCTGCAGCTTTGGCTTTGCCTCACCATCGATTACACCACTGGCCACTCTCCTATGTAAACTCTTATGGTAAGCAGGTTTCTCTTTTGTGTAGAGTGTAAGCTCTTATGGTAAGCAGGTTTCTCTTTTGTGTAGAGTGTAAGCTCTTATGTACAGCAGGTGTCCTCAAGTCACTTGCTGTAGAGTGTAAGCTCTTATGGTCAGTGGGGTCCTGTCTTTCTCTTGATCCTGTAGAGTAGTAAGATTTTATGTTCACAGGTTTCTCTCTGTTACGTGTATAGTGTAAGCTTTTACGATCAGTGGGGTTCTCTCTCTCTCTCTCTTAATCCTGTAGAGTATAAGCTCCTTGTTGTATTGGCATCCTCTTTCTCTCCTGTTGATGCAAGCTCTTATGGTCAGTGGGACGTAAGTGCAGCTCTATATTCCTCTCTCTTTCTCTATCTCTCCTATAGTTTGTAAGCTCTTATGGTTAGTGGGTCCTCTCTCTCCTGTAGAGTGTAAGCTCTACTATATAGTCAGTGGTTTCCTTTCTCTCTTGCTCCCTCTCTCCTTTAGAGTTTAAGCTCTTAAGGTCAATGTGGCTTTCTTTCTCTCTGTGTCCTGTAGAGTGTAAGCTTTTTTGTTCAGAGGTGTCCTCTCTCTCTCATGTTGAGTGTAAGCTCTTAAGGACAGCATTGTCCCCTCTCTCTCTCTCTTTCTCTCTGTCTCTCCTGTAGAGTGTAAGCTCTTATGGACATCATGGTCCTCTCTCTTTCTGTCCTGTAGAGTCTAAGTTCTTATGGTCTCTCTCCTGTAGAGTGTAAGTTCTTATGGTCAGCAGGGTCCTCATGCTCTTCTGTAAAGTGTAAGCTCTAATGGACAGTGGATTCCCGCTCTCTGTCTCGTGTAGAGTGTAAGCTCTTAAGTACCGTCAGACGGGACATATCGCCGGCGATGTTGCCGGCGATCGCGGGAGGCGCATCCCTGACAACATCGCCGGCGAGATGTCAGACTGAGCAACTTACGGCGATGTCGCGGCTAGTTGCCGCGCTATCGCTCGCTGGTTGCCAGCAACCCAGCGAGCGATAACTCGCAATGTTGTACATAGCGAATCGCCCGCAACATTGCAGGTTGCCGCGTTACACAGGCGATCAGGCATGATCGCCTGACCACATCGCCCGGTTTCCCAACATTGTTGGGAAACCTGGCGATGTGACTCAGGCGATTCATCGCCTGATTATCGCCTGTCACACGCGGCAATTTGCGGCGATGTCGCCGCAACCTGGCCACGCCCCTCGGTTGCGGCAACATCGCGGCGATATGTCCCTGTGTGACGGTACCTTTATGGTCGGTGGGTTCTCTCTGTTGTATGTGTAAACAGTTTTGTTCAGCAGTTGAAGTTAGAATACCATGTTCTCTCACCATCTGTACGTTTTACTCAGTGTTTTATTGCTTTCTCCGTATCTCGATCCCTTTTAGGTGATTTGCAAAATAGTCAATTGTTAATTGTTCAGATTTGTCAGTTTCAGCAAATTCTTAAAATTAGAAACAAAAGAAATTTGCATCACGATGATTGACTCATAACCAGTAAAGAGGAATTTGGCTTCTCTTTATCCATTAAACTGGAATATGAAATAGACACGGTTTTATCTTGTAACGGCAGATACCGGACAGCGTTAGGTATCACAATTTTCTTCTTTTTTGCAATCAGCGTGAATCCATCTCTCTCGCTCACGTCTTTTTCTCACTACCTTCAGAATCTGCGGCGATGACGAAAAAGACAAGACAGGCTGTCAAAGCAATCTTAAATAATGGCTTGTGATTGGTATGAAATTACTTTACCCCACATGCCGCCTGCCCATTATGTGTGATTAATCAAAAGCATATGACTTCTCGAAGACACGCCGCTCCTGCCAAAATATTCCTTAATTTAGCTCAAATATAAACAAACACAAAACCCGCCGAGCGTATTTGCATAATGAAGATCAATGTTTGCAAAAGTTCGAAAGGCGGAAAAAAAAAGAAAAAAAGAAATCCCATCATGCACCTAGCGGTTAATCACGCACCAGACTAATGGTAATTGAAAAGGGACAGGACATTAACGGTGACATTTATGTGATTCCCCTCCCTGTCAAGAGTCCACTTAGTCATTTCACATACAACAGATGGTCTTAGAAACATGCAATATGCACATTAGATTATTAATCTCTCCAAAGCTGGAATCTGGTTTTATCATTCCATTATCCTTTGCAGTCAATGCAGCCATTTGCATTGTAAATCTGCTCTTCTTTTCATTGAAATTAAAAGGAATCAGTCATCAAAACAGAAATTTAGAGTGGCAGTAATATTATGTTGATAAAAAAACATTTTAAGCATGTGCCATTGTCTAACTAGTAGTGCAGCTGCAGGGGAGAAATGAAACTATATTCTCCCTGCAGCTGCTTGCTTCCTCATCAGGATGGAGTTTGGAATGTAATTAGTCATAGCTTACTGTACAGAGGTGGACCAATGAGTATAGTATGAGGAAAGTATAAATAGCCCCACCCAGGAAGTGATAGGACCAAGACAGAAACTGTAAAAAGAACACTTACATAGCAACCAAGCCAAGGAGAAAAACTAAGATAAATGAAGCATGTTGCACCTACTGTGTCCTGTTATGTTCGCATAGATTGTAAGCATTCAAGCAGAGCCTCACCCCTCATGTAACTTGTGAACTATGTATTATGTATTGTCGTTATTGTCTGTACCTTGCCACTGCTTAATTATAAAGTGCTGTGGAATATGTTGGTGCTATATATATATATAAATGCATTAATAATATTATTATTATTATATTAATTAACCATCAGCACATGAATATGGACTTATCAGCCTGTGTGTCATATATGATACAGTCTATATAGAGTCTAATGCATGGGTATAATGAGACACATGAGACATACGCTTCTTAAGCAGCTCTTGTATTGCTTCATACAAGTTAGTGCATCAGCAGGATAAAGTAGGGATGGGCGAGTCTACTCGCTAGGACTCGTTACTCGGCGAGTAGTAAGGGACTCGCAGGACTCGGTACTCTGTGAGTTTCCCAGCGATTACTCGAACAGTAACGAGTCCAATGCAAATCAATGGCAATCCTAGTTTTGTCAGAGACTTGACAAAACTAGGATTGCCATTGACTTGCATTGGACTCGTTACTGTGCAAGTAATCGCAGGGAAACTCGCACAGTAACGAGTCCGGCTGTCTGCTCTGTGCGGGCTCGCTTGGGTCCTGCAGGCTGCCGCAGCTCCAGGGTCCTAGAGCCCGCCTGCTGCCTGATGTAGCAGAGCTGAGATTGTTCTCAGTCTGCTCATTCCCTGTGCATAGACATCTATATCAATGCACAGGGATGTAGCAGAGAGGACATCGCGTTTTGGACTACGTCAGACGGAAGAGGATTTTTTAAATTAAAGATGGAGTCCCTAATGGCTTTTTTTTTTATTTCTAATAAAAAAATGTCTCTGTGTTGTGTTTTTTTTAACCCTTTATTGGAGATTCTTAGTGGCCAGGTCAAACGTAGCCTGACATTAAGAATCTCGGGCTTAATACCAGCTTGTATAACAAAGGTCACAAACAGGGTCTGATTAGTCCGGTCGGTTTGTCCATTCGTCTGCGGATGAAAGGCAGAAGACAGGTTAACTTTGATGTCCAACGCAGCACAGAAGTGCTGCCAAACCCTTTGAAGTGAATTGCACCCCTCGATCAAATACAACCTCATCCGGTACGCCATGCAGGCGAAACACGTTTTGAATGATTAAGTCGATGTGTGTTTCGCAGTGGGTAGACCCACACACGGAATAAAATGGGCTGCCTTTGTTAACCGATCCACCACCACCAGAACTGTGTTCTTCCCTTGAGAGGTGGCAACTCCACAATGAAGTCCATAGATATGGATCCCCATGGACGGGATGGAACGGGTAGGGGTTGTAATAAACCCGTAGGCGAAGATCTGTTGGAGACTTGCATCTGGCACAGACTTCGCAAGAAGTGATGTAACCTAGAACGTCTCTTCTGTATGTGGGCCACCAAAAGAAGCGAGACAGGAATTCTTGAGTCTTCAGAACTCCTCTATGCCCGCTATCTTAGAATCGATGGACGAGTTGCAGTACTCTCACCCTGACTGCTTCAGAATATACAGGCGTTGCCCCTGAATCCACACACCGTTCTTATATACAAGACTTACTTCACAAGACGGTTGTGCCAGCCAGGGATCCGTATGGTATGCTTCCTTGATGTCGTTAAGCAAGTCTTGATTATGAATCACTCCCAGGAACCTGGAATCAGAATAACAGTCTTAGAGACGTGAGTGGAATGGTCTCAGTTGAGTGGAGTCTAGACAACGCATCGGCCTTTCCATTACGCGATCCTGGTCTATATGAGATAACAAAACTGAATTGGTTTAAGAAAAGACTCCAACGAGCCTGGCGAGGAGTCAAGCACTTAGCCATCTGATAAACTCAAGATTGCGGTGGTCAGTCAACACGATTATCTGCTGTGCAGCTCCCTGAAGGTGGTGTCTCCATTCCTTGAAGGCTGCGATGATGGCCAACAATTCTCTATTACCCAGTCAAAGTTCCGTTCTGCAGGAGACAACCGCCGGGAAAAGAAAGCACAGGGATGTAAGACTTCTTTCTCACCTGTCCTCTGGGAGAGGATAGCTCCGATGGCACTGTCTGAGGCATCCACCTCTATTATGAAGGCAAGTTCAGGGTTAGGATGCACCAGAATAGGTGCCGTGGTGAATTTCTCTTCAAACGGGAAAATGCTTCTTGAGCCTGGGGGGTCCAGGTAAAAGCAGAGTTCTTGCGGGTAAGCCGCGTAATGGGAGACACTACCTCAGAAAAGTTCCTGATAAAACGCCTGTAGAAATTAGCAAACCCTATAAAGCGCTGGACCTCCTTCACATTCTTGGGGACTGGCCAGTCTTTAATGGCTTGGATCTTACTCTCATCCATACTAATTCCTCGAGATGACATTACATACCCCAGAAATTGGATCTCCGTCCAATGGAATTCGCACTTCTCCAGTTTGATATACAGATAGTTTTGTCGAAGGCGTTCTAAGACCATCTTCACATGTCTGTGATGCTCCTCTGTGGAATTAGAAAAAATCAAAATATCATCCAAATAAATGACAATGAATGTATCCAGGAGGTCCCTAAAAAGTCATTCACCAAATGTTGGAAAGTTGCTGGAGCATTACATAAACCGAACGGCATTACTAGGTATTCAAAGTGTCCGTAGCGTGACCTGAAAGCTGTCTTCCATTCATCCCCAGGTCTAATGCGGACCAAGTTATAGCCCCACGGAGATCCAACTTAGTAAAGAGTTTTGCATGCCGTACTCTTTCCAATAATTCAGGGATCAACGGTAGTGGGTAACGGTTTCTGATCGTGATCTTATTGAGCTCCCGATAGTCTATAGAGGGCCTAAGGATCCATCTTTCTTCTTCACAAAGAAGATTGGTGCACCAGCAGGAGATGAAGAGGGGCGTATGAAGCCCTTGGCTAGATGTTCGTCTATATAGTTTTTTAGAGCCTTTAGCTCAGGCCCTGCCAAAGAGTAAATCTTGCCAAAAGGTATTCCTGCACCTGGTAACAGGTCTATTGGACAGATCATTTAAAG
Source organism: Allobates femoralis (assembly GCA_033576535.1). NCBI lineage: Eukaryota > Metazoa > Chordata > Amphibia > Anura > Aromobatidae > Allobates > Allobates femoralis. The sequence continues at coordinate 22,454,663 of JARQOC010000005.1, forward strand.
ACGATGAGGTACAGTCAGAGTTCTTTATTCCAAGGTCAGATTGCCGTTTATTGTGGTGCTAAGACGATGTTGTCGGATGACAACTGAGCTTCTGGACTACTGTTCTCCGGTGCGTTCTTTAGTTTCCAGTAAGTAGTCTGCCGGCACGTCTGAATAATAGAAATAGGGTAGTGACATAATACAGACTTCTTAATATTACATAACCTTTAGGGTTCGTTCTGAATCCACTCCATGATTTAAAATAGAACCATCTGTACAGAGTTTTCTTAGAACGTGACAAGTTTGCTCTAAAAGGGGATCCAAAAATGAGCTGGAATCAATATACAGTAGATCCCAGAAGCTAACCCTGCCTTGGGGAATAAGCAATGATAATTGTGGTTCAACTCATAAACCCATGATAAAATGAAAGATCTCAGATGCGTCATCGGCCAAATAACAGGTCAAGTTATAATCAATGTCGTATCCTCTACGGGACTCTGGGGTCCTGTGTTCGCTTGAATGAACCTCTACAGCTGAGTGTTGATGCTCGTTTACTTACGAGACGACTGAGTAAGAGAAAAGTTGACTTACCGCAATAGAAAGTATTTCCTTTATCAATGTTCTTACTGCATCACAGTTGTGAGTCCAACCTGCTAGGCCAGGTTCGGTTTTTCATCCTTAAGGACTATCCTTAGTAGAGGGAGAATAAATATGTGACTTTATGCTCACATCTCTCAACTTCGCTTAGGTAAACCGGTAATATGAATGGTAGTTGTAATCTCCACTGTAGTGGGTCCGGCACGAGCGAGTTCTGTCCTTCACGGGAGGGATAATTATCGGAAACCGACTTTTTAGCAGCCTTCCCGGGTGTCAAAGGGACCTGGAATCCAAAGATACTCCGCTTCCTGAGCGCATTACCCTGGCTTAGAGTTAACATAGTGATCGGTAAACGCAGTTTTGGATCTCTGAATACCTGCCCCATGCTGATGGCATCAAGATTTTTAGAATATCGTGCAGTCTCAATGGGGGTTGTGCCCAGTGAAGCTTTTTTGAGAGCAGCATTAATTATTCATGCTTTAGTCCTGTATTGCACAGAGCGTATTTCCCTTATATAGGGGTTGTTGTGTGTATAGGTCTATTTAGGCAGGTCTCAATAGGCACTATATAGGAGTTCATAGGGGGGGTGGGTTACCCATACATATTTTACTAGGCCCATGGTTCCAGGTGAGCATTCTATAGGTGATCTCTAACATCTATACATGTTGTTAAATACATCCTTATATCCATACATGCTTTAAAACATAACAGTTATAGAGGTCCCAATCCTTGTCAATATATATAATATATAGTATACAGTAACTGTTGTTGCTTTCTCCAGACCTAAGGATACAGAGGATAAAGAGGACAGGCAATGTACATTGGTGGTAGAGGTCTCAAACCTTGTCAACATAAATAATAAATGATAAATGATGTCGTATATTCAAGAAACCTAAACTCGGCACCCTAGGTATAGACAAGACACGCAATGGAACAGGGAGAAAACATATAGTAGTATTAATACATTTACATTAGACTATAAAAGCCCTATTTATGCTTACCAACCAAGATGTCAGACTAGAAAAAGTGCGTTTGCGACTACATTCTTAATGCGTCTGTAAGGGAGGAAAGCATATAGACAAAGAGTTACCAATCAATTTCTCTATTGAGGCCTTTGGGGGTAAGGGTGTCAAGTGTATAGATCCAGAAGGTCTCTCTTTCTTTTAGGAGTTTAATATGGTTCCCCCCTCGTCTGGGTCTATGTACTTTCTCAATGATTTGAAACCTTAATTGCGATACTGAGTGCCTAGCTTCTTTAAAGTGGTATGGGAGTGGAAGCCATACCTTCCCACAACGGATTGTGGATTTATGGCTGGATATTCTATCCTTTATAGGTTGTATGGTTTCTCCCACATACAATAGCCCACAGGGACACTTAATCAGATATACTACAAAATTCGTATCGCATGTACAGTAATCTTGGATCTTGTAGGACTTGCCCGTTCTAGGGTGGGTGACCATATCTCCTTTTATTACGTTAGAGCAGCAGGTACAGTTAAGGCAGGGGAAGGTTCCCGTCTTTCTTGGGTGTAGGTATGTCTGAGACTCGTGTGTACCCAGGCTCCCTATATCTGCCCGTACTATTCTGTCCCTAATATTTTGTGGTCTTTTTGTACACATTAGTGGCGGTGTTTTAAACGCTTCGATTTGTGGGTAGCCCTTATTAAGTAATGGCCAGTGTTTCCTAATTAATTTGTGTACTTTATTCATTGTTGGGTGATAATGATGTACAAATGGAATCCTCTCTACCTTATGTCGGGGTAAAGGTTCTAGTGGTGTCTCTTTTGCTGCCATTAACTCATCCTGTAGGAGCTGCTCTGGATATAGTCTGTCCCTAAACTTTTGGGACATCTCTGTCAGTCTTGTTTCTCTGGTGTCTGGATTGGATACTATTCGTGATACCCTCTTGAATTGCGATCTAGGGAGGCTGGCTCTCATGGATTTAGGGTGGCAACTGTTGTAAAGTAGAAGCTTGTTGCAGTCGGTGGGTTTTGTAAATAGATCAGTATGGAGGTGTCCCTTGGTGTCCCTGATTATTCTGGTGTCGAGAAAAGTGATGTCGGTCGTACTTGTTGTTATGGTGAATTTCAGTTCATCCCGAATGGTGTTTATCCTATTGTAGAATGTTAGTAAGCTATCCAGAGGGCCATCCCATAAGCAGAAGATGTCATCTATGTATCTTACCCAGCAGGTGGCGTGTTGTTGGTATAGCGTATCAGGATATATGTTTGTTTTCTCGAAATGGTCCATGTATATATTAGCATACGCCGGTGCCACGTTCGCGCCCATAGCGGTCCCGCACTTTTGGATATAGAAATCGTCTCCATATAGGAAGAAGTTTTCCTTAAGGACGATGCTCAAGAGATCTAAGCATAAGTTCTGTTGTTCTGCTGTGTAGTCGGAATCGTTAGTGTTAGTCTGACCGCGTCTATGCCTTTACTATGTTCTATTGAGGTGTATAGACTATTGACGTCCAATGTGACTAGTATGCATCTGTGAGGTATAGGGCCCATGGATCTGATCTTATTGAGAAAGTCACCTGTATCTAGGATAAATGACTTGGTTTTCTTTGCAAATGGGGTCAATATTTTTTCTAGATAGACTGAAAGTGGGCTGAGTATGGAGTCTGTTGAGGCTACTATTGGTCTCCCCGGTGGGTTAGTCAGGTTTTTGTGTATCTTGGGTAGGATATAAAAAACCGGTGTGATCGGGTGTTGGTTGACTAGAAATGTTTTTGTTTGGAGATCAATGGTCTTATTGTCAACATAAGTCTGTAAAGTATCTGTAATTAATCTTCTGATTCTGTATGTGGGGTCATTTTGGATTTTTTCATAGGTTCTGTTGTCACCCAGTTGTCTCTCTATCTCCCTGTGTATTGATGTTTGTTTAATACCACTATGGCGCCCCCTTTGTCCGCAGGTTTAATGATAATGTGTCGATTAGTTCTAAGGCTTTCCACTGCCCGTTTTTCCTCTGTCGTGTAGTTATTATGGACTGGAAGGAAACCCAATTGTTTGTCCTTGATGAGTTGATCAATATCTCTGTCAAGGATATCGATGAAAGCCTCACTAGTATGATAGGTGTGTGGGGGTTGAAGTTACTCGGATTGTGTAAGCCCAGATGTTTCAAAGATAGTCGTGCGGTGGGTGCTATGTCATGTGTGTTACTTATAGTGGTATTGTCCATGAGGTTAAAGTGTGTCTTCAGCCTAATGGATCGTAGAATGCGCTGTAATTCTTTCTTAAGAATAAAAGAATCCCAGCGCGGGGTTGGGCAAAAGGATAGACCCTTATTCAATACAGCGTGTTCAGTAGGGGATAGCGAATAATCAGATACATTTATGACAAGGTTCGGACCCCTACCTGAGACCGAAGGGTCATGTTGCTCGAGCCTCCTCCCCCGCTTGGGGCGCCTCCGTCCCGACCTCCTCGTGGGTTTTGGTGTTGTAGTCCTAAAAAACCGGCTGGTGTTGGTGGGGTAGATGGTACTGATCCTCCCGAACTTCCAGTATCGCTGTTTGTACCGGGTGAAGGGTCTCCTCGCGGTTTTCCACCTTTCGGCCATGGTTTTTTTGGTCCTCTCGGATTTCTTGGTTTATTAGGGTTCCTTGGTTGATATGGGCGTTGTTCTTCCCACCTGTATACTCGATTAGTCAGATAATCTTCAGTATCCCTTTGAAATTTCTGTCTTTTCCTTTCCTGTAGAGTCCTGATATGTGTCTCCAAGATGTCTGCGACCTTTGTGCCGAGATCTTTTAATTCTGTAGGGTTAAGGGTGGTCGTTAGTTGGCTTTCTATTGTGCTGATCTTCTTCTTGGTTTCTATAATCGCTGCTTGTAACGATTCTATTGTAAGGAGTATCAAATCAAAGGAGCACTTGTTCAGTATCTTCTGGAAAGTCTGGCAGTACTTTTCGTCATCCGAAAAGATGGTGGGTCGTAAATTGCTTCGGAGGCCTCTAGGGATCTTCCCCTGGCGGTGGTACTCTCCGAGGGTGGCGCAATGTAGCTCATATGAGACGAGTCGTTTCTTCTCCTTCTCCCAGTCACGAGTCTTGATATCCTTAGAGGGTATATGTAGGAAGTCGTGCGGTATTCCTATTTTGGATAAGATAGAGTTCTCTGTTTCGTTGTTATATGCAAAAGTAATGGATGACATCTGGTCTATGTATGGGTGCTACAGCCAAGAGAAATTGATTGGTAACTCTTTGTCTATATGCTTTCCTCCTTACAGACGCATTAAGAATGTAGTCGCAAACGCACTTTTTCTAGTCTGACATCTTGGTTGGTAAGCATAAATAGGCTTTTATAGTCTAATGTAAATGTATTAATACTACTATATGTTTTCTCCCTGTTCCATTGCGTGTCTTGTCTATACCTAGGGTGCCGAGTTTAGGTTTCTTGAATATACGACATCATTTATCATTTATTATTTATGTTGACAAGGTTTGAGACCTCTACCACCAATGTACATTGCCTGTCCTCTTTATCCTCTGTATCCTTAGGTCTGGAGAAAGCAACAACAGTTACTGTATACTATATATTATATATATTTGACAAGGATTGGGACCTCTATAACTGTTATGTTTTAAAGCATGTATGGATATAAGGATGTATTTAACAACATGTATAGATGTTAGAGATCACCTATAGAATGCTCACCTGGAACCATGGGCCTAGTAAAATATGTATGGGTAACCCACCCCCCCTATGAACTCCTATATAGTGCCTATTGAGACCTGCCTAATAGACCTATACACACAACAACCCCTATATAAGGGAAATAGCCCGTGCAATACAGGACTAACAGGCTGATAATTAATCTAAAAATAGGTCCGGGTCCACCGCTCAGCTGTACGACTCCATCCATTCATAAACACTGCAGGAGCCACGCACGCGCAGTGCAGCAGCACCAGAAACCTAGTTACGATCACTAGGGAAGCAGCGCGCAGTGCGCATGCGCAGCACAGCGCGTCACTTCCGGTCAGCTGACCGGGGAGGGCGGCTTAATAGACCGCGTCTCCCGACAAACACACACTCCCAGCCAAGGCGCAGGACGCGCTGGCGGACCCCGGACAGGGAGGCAAGACCACTGAACCACCAATACCCGGGTACCATAAGCTAAGTATTAACGTATGCTCATAATACCCCACATGTTTTATCCTTTACTAGGGATTTAGCCTAACCCTATAAAGGTGAAAAACCACCCGGTGGCACAGACCAGGTTAAGACCCCCTGAATTGCAGCAAGCATTGTTTCTGCAACATTAAGGTAAATACCTTACCAGTGGCAAACGTACGATAACTCTTTACCTACATTTACTATGGGTACTCTATTAACAGAGACAACTACCTGAGGATAACATAATCCTAAGCAACACAGGACCTAAGGTTCCCCTAGGTGCATACCCTCTGTATTAATAAGGACAGGTATTTGGCCGAATTACTTGATTGATCTTTCCATCACTATATGGATATCATACCACTAATTAATAAATGAAATCACCAGTCACAAATGATGCTTCCTAAACTTACTGTACCTATATCTCCCACTCAGTTTGGATCTTATAGACTAACCTCTGTATTTCTCAACTTTAAAACTGTACTATGGTTCTATGTAAATCATGATGTGTTGATTTTAAACAACACTGAATTGTATGTATATATTGTAAATACTGTATAGTCACTACACCTTTGTTTGTATTCACAGCGATACTTTGATAAAGACCACGGACGTGGTCGAAACGTCAGTTCATCGCAACATTGTCTATATGCACCACAATAAACGCAAATCACCTTGATAAAGACTTTGAGTGTGCAGTGTTCTGTAATTTCTATTGAAACCGAGACCTAAGGGCCTCCTACACAAGCACCTCGACTAGATCCAACAGGTGTGCACGCCAAACACTACTACTACAGGTCTATTGGACAGTCATATGGACGGTGAGGGGTAGCACGTCTGCGTTCCTTTTGTCACACACGTCAGCATACTCATGGTATATTGCTGGTAGCTCAGAGACTGATGTTGGTCCTTTAGGAATGGAGCAGACTGAAGCTTCTGGACTTATCTGTTTCTCCGGAAAGTGCAGTTCTTAGTTTCCCAGTTAATCGTAGGATTCTGAGCCTGCAGCCACGGCAGTCCTAGAATAATAGGGAAATGAGGAGAAGAGATGAGCATAAATGACAGACTGTCTTGATGGTCATTACCCATGAGGACCTTTAAGGGCTCCGTCTCCTGATCCACTGGCCAGAGTTTAACAGTGAGCCATCCACGGTCTCCATCTGTACAGGAGTAGCCTTCTTTACTGAACGTACACCAAGTTTCTCAGCAAAGGAGATGTCCATAAAATTGCCGCTTGCCCCTGAATCAATCATAGCAGAGGTAGATACCCAGACAGAGTGAACCCTGAGCTTGAGGGGAATAAAGCAACTCAGCTGGGAAACCGCTGAAAAAACCTGAAAGACTGCTGCAGTGATGCGTGCATCGGGCTCAGAGATAACAGAGTTCAAGTCTGAGTAATCAATGTCTGTATCCTCTAGTCTCTCTGGGGTCTGTGGTTCGGACCTGACAGAACCCCTCTCACAGCACTCGCAGTGTATGATGGCTGCAGTTGTCTTACGAGAACGACTGGGGCAGTTTATAATGAAATGTCCTGACTTACCGCAATAGAAACACAGATTTTCCTTTACTCAATGTTCCTTACGTGCATCACTGACCGTCTCTGTAAAGAGTCCACCTGCATAGGCTCAGGTTCAGGTTCTCGTATAATCCTGCTCAAGGACTCCTTAGCTGGAGAGGGAGGAAATAAATAATTAGTGCGCTTTATCTCCGACCATCTCTCCTGCCTGCTTTCAGTAAGCCGAGCATCGATCCGAATACAGTAGTTGATAAAATCTCCTAATGCTGTAGGTGCGTCGGCCCGAGCGAGTTTGTCCTTAATCACAGAGGATAATCCTTTCCGGAAAACTGACTTTTTAGCGGAGCTATCCCAAGTGGTGTCAAGGGCCCATCTCCGGAATTCCAAAGCATACTCCGCTACCGAGCGTTTACCTTGGCTTAAAGTTAACATGGGTGATTCCGCTGTAGAACCGCAGTTTGGATCATCGAATACCTGCCCCATAGCTGAAATGAAAGCATCAAGATTATTTAGACAGTCATCGTCAGTCTCAATTAGGGGGTTTGCCCATGTGAGAGCTTTGTTGGAGAGCAGCATAATTATTGTCAATACTTTAGATCGCTCAGTAAGGAACTGTGGCACATGAGCCGCAAAGAACAGTTTGCATTGATTAATGAATCCCCTGAATTTTTCCCGTTCACCGCCAAAGCGGAATGGTGGTAGCTTAGGGATTCCAATAACCGGAGTTGAAGTTGGGGTGTGGACTCGTCCCTCCAGAACCTCAATCCGGGTTCGTAAGTCCTGCGTGGTTTGTCCGAACACCTGCAGATTATGATCACCGCGATCCCGCAGGCTTGCAAAGCTGGCCTTCAATGCCTGCAGGTCAACAAGAATTGAATCCGTCACTTCGCACAGATGTTTAACGGGGTCCTCCATATTCCCAGAAGCTGTACGGCAGAGAGGCTGGAAAGGAAGAAAAGGAGCACAATAGTGTTTACCTGTGGTAACACTCCTGACTTAAAAGAAGGGAATGTGCTCACCTGGAAAGGTTGTGAGAAGCCACAACCACTATCATCACATATATCGATATCTCGGATCCATGGCCTGGAGCGGCTCCCCAATGGCAAAGATTCCGAAATCTCTATACAGGTGGCAGCAGATGCATCACTGTCCCAGACCCAGCAGACTCTATTATGGCTCCTGAATCTGTCATATATGATACAGTCTATATAGAGTCTAATGCATGGGTATAATGAGACACATGAGACATACGCTTCTTAAGCAGCTCTTGTATTGCTTCATACAAGTTAGTGCATCAGCAGGATAAAGTAAATATAAGTTGCAGAGTGCAAGGCAAACAACCAAGGACATCAGAGCATTAAAGCATAGCACAAGTCATTCAGAGTCTATTACTTTCCTGTCAGATGTTGCTGGCAAACAGGAGGATTCTGTGTCCACAAATGATTCCAGGCAGAGTCAATCCAGGCTTCAGAGAGCAAGTCACAAACTGGTTTCAGACCTGATTCAGGAGCACAGGTAAATCATCTGAAACTGATTAAAAGGGCAATTGGCAAGGAACAGGGCAGGGACATCAAAGCTGAGGACTCCATATTGTTTGAGGGCAAAAGTCAATGCACAGGACAGGAAACAAGATGGCCGACGACAAGCTGAGACTCCATATTGGTTGAGGCAAAAGTCATTGCACATGACAGGAAACAAGATGGCCGACGACAAGCTGAGAACTCCATATTGGTTGAGGGCAAAAGTCAATGCACATGACAGGAAACAAGATGGCCTACAAAATACACTAAATGCAAACATAACAATAGATATAGCAAAAAAGACTGAAAACCTTACACTGTGGCTCAACAGCAAAACAAACTGACTATGCACCAGACTAATGGTAAATGAAAAGAAACAGGACATTATCGGTGACATTTCTGATTCCCCTCCCTGTGAAGAGTTCACTTAGTCATTTCACATACAACAGATGATCTTAGAAACATGCAATATGCACATTAGATTATTAATCTCTCCAAAGCGGGAATCTGGTTTTATCATTCCATTATCCTTTGTAGTCAATGCAGCCATTTGCATTGTAAATCTGCTCTTCTTTTCATTGACATTAAAGGGAACTTGTCATCAAAACAGAAATTTGCAGTGGCAGTAATAATCTGCAGATAAAAACCATTTTAAACATGTGCTGCTGTCAAACTAGTAGTGCAGCTGCAGGGGAAAATTAAGCTATATTCTCCCTGCAGATGCTTGCTTCCTCATCAGGATGGAGTTTGGACTGTGATTAGTCAAAGCTTACTGTACAGAGGTGGACCAATGAGTATAGTACGAGGAAAGTATAAATAGCCCCACCCACGAAATGATAGGACCAAGACAAAATGCATGAATGAGAATACTTGAGTAGCAACCAAGCCAAGGAGAAAAACAAGGATAAATGAAGCACGTTGCACCTACTGATTCTGACTAGCCCTGGGTATGGGAACTCGGTTATCTGGGCCCTCTGCTGCGGTTAAGGATGTCACTGGTGGCCTGCCCAGACCCGTGGCCCTGGTGGTCAACTAAAAAGGGGTAGTTGAGATGGGGATAAAAGTTTGAAAGTTTATCGTGATGCCACCCGCAGATTCTGGTGAAGTAGCACCAGTGCCGCTTCAGACCTCTGGAAGGCGATGGTATAGCAGTAGGGATGAGCGAGTACTGAAGTAATCGGGATCGCTATACTCGCAACGAGTAGGTTCCGGTACTCGTTACTCATTGCGAGCATAGCGAGTCCGATTGAAATGCGAGTACTTTCACAGTGTATCTATTTCTACACTGCGAAAGTACACTAAAAGTGAAGAAAAGTTGAAGTTGTTAAAAAATAAAAAAAAAGCATCATACTCACCTTCCAACGCCTGCATCGGGACCGGAAAATCTCACCTCCGATGTGCGGCAAGGACCTGCCAGTCTGATAGCCAATCAGATGGCTGGGGGCAAACTGGCCAATCAGATGGCCGGACATCACAAACCACGTGATCGCTACCAGACACCTCATTGGCCAGATAGTAAGGTCAAAGGTGTACTGCCAGGATCTTGCAATCTGGCAAATCAGGTGTCTGATAGCGATCACATGGTTTGTGACGTCCGGCCATCTGATTGGCCAGATCGTCCCAGCCATCTGATTAGCTATCAAAGTGGCAGGTCCTTGCCGCACATCAGAGGTGAGGTTTTCCGGTCGTGGTGCAGGCTTCGCAAGGTGAGTATGATGCTTTTTTTATTTTTAAACAACTTTTCTTCACATTTAGTGTACCTTCGCAGTGTATATATAGATACCCTGCGAAAGTAAAAGGACTACTCGCATCTCCGGAGTAATCACAAGAAACTCGGGCAGTAGCGAGTTGACCGAATATCGTTACTATTCGGCGAGTACCAAATAGTAACGATTCTACTCGCTCATCCCTATGTAGCAGCCGGATAGTACAGCTCCCTGCAGGTAGAGCTGGACCTCAGGGCAGGGATGCATCAGTGGTAAGGGAGGTGCTGATGATAAATGGAGCAGGGCACGGTATAGCAGAGAATGAGATGCAGGGTGACTTAGTCACTGTACCCGGGTACTTTACTAAAACAATGCAGATGGCGATACAGTTCACAGTGGCTCTGTGTGTAGACCTCACAAGGCTGTCTGGTCTCTAGATGTGGGAATAAGAGAGAGAGAGGGGCGCAGATCTAAGTGCAGAGGTAGTTATATTCACTTGAATATATAAAAAAAATATTCTCCTCACCTATTTGCTGTCTTGATTCATGCTCATAATAATGGTGCAGGAGCAGGACAAGGGTTTCCTGGTTTGCAGCTTCATGCCAGACACTCAGAACCTCCAGCTGTAGGCTCGTCAGGAACAATTAAAGTAAGGAAACATCCGGTTGTCACCACAAGCGCTTCCAGGAAAGGATAGAAGTCTTCTTGTTACTTCCAAATTGTCTTTATTTTAATTAAAACAACGCGTTTCGGCTAAAATATCTAAAATAGCCTTCTTCAGGTGCCTGAGGAAAGCTATTTTAGATATTTTAGCCGAAACGCATTGTTTTAATTAAAATAAACACAATTTGGAAGTAACAAGGAGAAGTTCACAGTGGCAAAACAGTCTTTATCCAGCCGGGTAGTCACAGTAGCTGCAGAGCCTCTGGAAATCTCCTTCTTGGAGACTAACCCATGTCCTGATGCTAGTGCCTGTCCTGGGTAGCCCGCTTAATACCTGGCCCGTTGAGGCTCTCTGAGGATCCCGGCTTCTACTCTCTCTCTCTCCCCGCCTGCTCTCGGACCTGACCCCGATGGGTTATCCTGTGTGACTAATACCACCAGACAGTGTGTCGGGGCCGGTAAACGGATCCACGACCTCCGATATTCTCGGCTCAGGAGCTGGACTCCCTGACCGTCTTCGGAACCGGTACTCCGGTCAAGTGGACCAGGGTTCCTTCCCTGAGAGTCTCCTTTTCTCACTCGGAGGATCCCCGTTCTCTGTCCTTCATCAGTGCCGACTAGAACTCACAGTGTGTCCTCCCTTCTCCCCTAATCTTTCCCCTAGGGACTGGGCTCCAACCTTTTGCGTAAAAGAAAAGAGAAGGAGCGCAAATGTGAAGCACCTCAGGGTAAACCGTATTGCAGGGAAAGCGGGGTTTCCACTCACCTTGTGGAGTTGTACTGGCTGGGTACAACTCCAGTGATAGCCTCCTGTGGAGCAATACCAAACAGGGCGTCCCCGAGAAAATCCTCGTGCCAGGGAGAGAGCAGCGTCACTTCCACCGGTCACGTGATCCAAGGCGGTGACGTCAGAAAGGTCCTAGTAGTCCTCCAGACTTGGATAAGCAGGTTCTTTTTATAAACGAAGCCTCTCTTCCAAAGCTGCTGAACCGCACGGTCCCTCAGAAGGGAGAGAAGTGCACAGGAGAAAAAAGTTGCGGTTCTGATAGCGCTAAGGAAGGAGGGCAAGGGAAAATTGTGGAACCTGATGAAGATGGTAATGTCGAAACGCGTAGCGGAGTTTGAGGGACCGTGTTTTTTAATAAAGGTCTGTTCATCATAACAATTTCCCCTTGCCCTCCTTCCTTAGCGCTATCAGAACCGCAACTTTTTTCTCTGTGCCCAACCTTTTGCGTAAGCTCAGACGTGGGAGTGCTGGGATGGGATCCTCCCACAGACTGCTTGCCTTCCCACTGTGACGGGGGTTACTGTAACACTCGTTTATGGGTGCAGTACCCAATTGTGACGCCTGGTCAGGTGGGCCGCCACATGCCCTCCTATGTTCGCATAGATTGTAAACATTCGAGCAGGGCCCTCACCCCTCATGTAACTTGTGAACTATGTATTACGTATTGTCGTTATTGTCTGCACCTTGCTACCACTTAATTGTAAAGTGCTGTGGAATATGTTGGTGCTATATAAATATAAATATATTATTATTATTATTATTATTATTATTATTATATTAACCATCCGCAAATGAATATGGACAGACCAGCCTGTGCCTCAACAGCAAAGAAAACTGACTACGCACCAGATTAATGATAAATGAAAAGGGACAGGACATTAACGGTGACATTTATGTGATTCCCCTCCCTGTCAAGAGTCCACTATTCATTTCACATACAACAAATGGTCTTAGAAACATGCAATATGCACATTAGATTATTAATCTCTCCAAAGCTGGAATCTGGTTTTATCATTCCATTATCCTTTGCAGTGAATGCAGCCATTTGCATTGTAAATCTGCTCTTCTTTTCATTGAAATAAAAGGGAACTTGTCATCAAAACAGAAATTTGCAGTGGCAGTAATAATCTGCAGACAAAGACCATTTTAAACATGTGCCGCTGTCTAACTGGTAGTGCAGCTGCAGGGGGAAAAGAAGCTAGATTCTCCCTGCAGCTGCTTGCTTCTTTATCAGGATGGAGTTTGGACTGTAATTAGTCATAGCTTATACAGTACAGAGGTGGATCAATGAGTACAGTATGAGGAAAGTATAAATAGCCCCACCCAGGTCGTAATAGGACCAAGACAAAATGCGTAAATGAAAACACTTGAGTAGCAACCAATCCAAGGAGAAAAACAAGGATAAATGAACCATCAGCACATGAACATGGACTGACCAGCCTTGGCTCAACAGCAAAGAAAGCTGACTATGCACCTAAAGCGCACTGGATGAAGTCCTAAACTTGGGAAGAAAATTAATTAGCATAATCATAACTTTAACCCCCAGTTTTCACTTCAATGTCCAGCCCATTTTTTTTTTAATTCTGACTAGTGTCACTTTATAAGGTACCGTATATACTCGTGTATAAGCCGACCCGTGTATAAGCCGACCCCCCTACTATTTTGCCCCCAAAAAACTGGGAAAACGTATTGACTCGCGTATAAGCCGAGGGTGGACCCCAGCACAGGTATACAATTCCCTGCAGTGAGGTATACAGCCACCAGGAGTATGGTATACAGCCACCAGGACAGGTATACAGCCACCAGCAGTAAGGTATACAGGTCCCCCAGTGGTATACAGCCCCCAGCAGTGAAGTATACAGGCCCCCCCCAGTGGTATACAGGCCCCAGCAGTATGGTATACAGCAGGTATACAGAGGTATACAGGCGGCCCCAGAGGTATACAGGTGGCCCCCAGAGGTATACAGGCCCCCAGAGGTATACAGGCCCCCACACTGTGCAGCCCCCAGATGTATACTGGCCCCCAGTGGGGTATATAGCAGGCCCCCAGTGCCGAGCACCCCACACTGTGCAGCCCCCAGATATATACAGGCCCCCAGTGGGGTATATAGCAGGCCCCCAGTGGGGTATATAGCAGGCCCCCAGTGCAGAGCCCCCCCACACTGTGCAGCCCCCAGAGATATACAGGCCCCCAGTGGGGTATATAGCAGGCCCCCAGTGGGGTATATAGCAGGCCCCCCCACACTGTGCAGCCCCCAGATATATACAGGCCCCCAGTGATGTATATAGCAGACCCCCAGTGGGTATATAGCAGGCCCCAGTGGGGTATATAGCAGGCCCCCAGTGCAGAGCCCCCCCACACTGTGCAGCCCCCAGATATATACAGGCCCCCAGTGGGGTATATAGCAGGCCCCCAGTGGGGTATATAGCAGGCCCCCACACACTGTGCAGCCCCCAGATATATACAGGCCCCCAGTGGGGTATATAGCAGGCCCCCAGTGGGGTATATAGCAGGCCCCCAGTGGGGTATATAGCAGGCCCCCAGTGGGGTATATAGCAGGCCCCCAGTGGGGTATATAGCAGGCCCCCAGTGGGGTATATAGCAGGCCCCCAGTGCAGAGCCCCCCCTTCCGCTGCATTATCTTACCATCCAGCATCACGTGAGACCCGAACACAGTGCGAGAGGATTGACGAGAGGACCGGCGGTGATGAAGACGCGGCTGGATGGTAAGATAATGCAGCGGGAGGGGGGGGCTCTGCACTGGGGGCCTGCTATATACTCCACTGGGGGCCTGCTATATACCCCACTGGGGGCCTGCTATATACCCCACTGGGGGCCTGTATACATCTGGGGGCTGCACAGTATTGCACGGCTCCCCCTGCCGCTGTGATGGGCGGGGGAGCCGTGCATATCTAATGAGCGGCTCCATGTGACTGGCCGCTCTGTCAGCAGCCTCCCCCCGCCTCCTCCAGCCTCCCCAGCACCCGGACACAGCCCCCACACACCACATACCATATTGACTCATGTATAAGCCGAGGGGGGACTTTTCAGCCCAAATTTTGGGCTGAAAAACTCGGCTTATACACGAGTATATACGGTAATACCTCTGGAACGCTTAAAAGCATCCCAGTGATTCAGAGATGTTTTTTGAGACATAATACACCTCAAGTTAGTGATAAATTTAAAATTATATTTTTGGTATTTATTTGTGAAAAAAATGTGAAATTTGGTGAAAATGTTGCAATTTTATAGGTTTGAATTTTCATGCCATTAAACCAGAGAGTTATTTCATCAAAAAAGAAACCTGCAGTCAAAGTGGTAATCTGCAGAGAAATATCATTTCAAGTGTCTAGCTAGAAGAGCAGCTGCAGGGCGAAAATAAAACTGTATCCTCCCTGCAGCTGCTTGCTTCCTCATCAGGACAGAGTTTAGACTATGATTAGTCAGAGCTTAGTGTACAGAGGTGGATCAATGACCCCAATTTTTGCTTCCACACATTTTGCTGCTTCAGTGTTTTCTAATCCTTTAATTGGATGTTTCTATTGATACTGAATACAATGATCAGCATTTTATATGATTTTACGGCTTCATTGACAAATACATAAAGTTTATGAAGGGACACAAGGGTCTGTGGTGCTAATGGTCAGTGGTGCTTTCATCTGCTGGCCTGGTTGTCTTTAGAGAGACCATCTAATCCCTTTGAATGCCCTTACTACTCCCTCATGTGCACAGCACTTTTTAGACAACGCAGCGTGAGGTCACCACACTCTGGTAAGACTTTATTGGGTCATCAACAGTCAACAGCAAAAATAAAATATGGTGCATATAACAGTCTCACCTTTCCACTGACTCGCCAGGGATTAGAACAGCTGCAACTTTGTGGCATCAAGGGCCAACTTTCCCTACCAGTAGCACCCCTTTTTTGGTGGGCACCCACTGAGGGGAGGTAGAGGCAAGCTTAGAAAGCCAGCTGAGCACACCAAGGTATATGGCCAAATTGTCTCAGCCTGGGTTCTCCAAACAAATTTGTTGTCTCAGTGTTGGGCAGTGGAGCAGTTCTATAATCCACCAGCTGGAACTATGGCCCCTAAGATGAAGTCCTACAGAAAACTGATGATAGGAGCAATCCTCTTTTTAAATCTCTCAATTCTCATTCCAGTGCATTGTGTCCCATATGACTGAGGGAGGATAATCATGACTGTTCTCTCATTGTTCGCTAGTCCAGATGATGCAGTGAAGTACACCGCAGGGGGATGATGCAATTTGTAATCAGCAGGCATCATACATGTTAGCATAAAAAAAAGGACACCAGAGAGTCCCACAAGAAACAATAGCCCATGTTTCTTGACCCAAAAAAGAACAATACATCTGCTTTAATTAAAAATAATTCACCCCCACATAACTGGTCAGATATTCCCACCAATATGTGCCCACCAGCTGTATTATGATGTAATTGGGGTTCCTTTAACCCCTCTATATGCCTAGACATTCCCCTTTATAGCTCAGAAATACACTTTTATTTTTTCCCGCGCTGTATGTAAATGACTCCTGAAAAGGCTGGGAGGGTCTGCTCTCTGCTCTATTGATACTTTCACCACTCCTGTGTATGCATGTTGAGTGACAGGCAATATTCTCACTCCTGCGCAGTGCCGCGGGTCACCGTGCTCCAATGAAGACGCACAGTGTCCAAAGTCTCACAAGATTCTACTGCACAGTCGTGAGACTTCACAACTCTTGTGAGACTTTGGGCACTGTGCAGCCTCAATGGACCATTGTGCAGGCGCGAGAGTAGTGCCTGTCACTCAACATGCATACACATACATCATACTTTATGGCTGCCATGAAAAAGGAATCTAGTGCTTCAAAAGGAGGAAAATCACTTTCCAAGCGCCGTTAAGGTGTATGATATTGCCACGCTTCCGGGGGAAGGCGCCCCAGAGTGGACCCACTGGGCTGTGGTACCAAACTTCCCTGGGTGAGCTGGTCGTAGTTTAACCAACCCCTATACAGGAGTTGTCAGGGGAAAGCCCAGAGTGTCTAAATACTACAGCTGCTAGTGCCAGGGGGGCGGCTCGTAGGGTTAGCCTATACTACGGTATAGCTAAGGAGGATTCCAGGGATCAGAGCCCGAAGCTAGGAGAGCAGGAATGGGTCTACCGGAGGAGAGCACAAGGAGGGCCTAACTAACAGCCAGAGAAGCAGAAGCATACTAACTCAATAATCAGGAACCTCCCATCAGTGGAGGTGGCCTGATATACCGGAGGACGGACAGCTATTGGTCAAGGGGAGTGTCAGGTTGAGCCGTGCCGGCCCCTATATTCCCGGGGGAGCGCGACCGCACCTGGTGCACTGCTGATTAGGTTCATGACTCCGACCATTGTAGTGTGCTGTTGTGTGAGGCCGGTGGTCAGCAGACAGGAAGGGGACCCGGTGATGGCTCCGAGACACAGCACGCCTGGACGCCAGATGCCTGATCGGTAGAGGAGCTGAGGATGCTAACCCAGAAGAGGTGAGCTGGGGTGCGGTGCCAGGGGACCTAACAGATATGTTCATATGTGACCCAGCTGAATACTAATTCATTGATTTTTCTTGCGGATGGGGACAATTAGAACTTCTATTATGAGGGATCCATGATTCCTATATAAACTCCTTTATTGGATCTTTTGTGTAAAAAAGAAACTACTACTCCATAAATGTCCCAGATGAGACAAAACCTTCACAGTATAAATAAACACCAAACAATTCACAAATAACACGACCCTCTACTGCCTACATAAAAATACAGGGTGGGCTATTTATATGGATACACCTAAATAAAATGGAAATGGTTGTGATATCAACTTACTGTTTGTGGCACATTAGTATATGTGAGGGAAAAACTTTTCCACATGGGTGGTGACCATGGCGGCCATTTTGAAGTTGGCCATTTTAGATCCAACTTTATTTTTTTCAAAGGGAAGAGGGTGATGTGACACAACAAACTTATTGAGAATTTCATAAGAAAAACAATGGTGTGCTTGGTTTTAATGTAACTTTATTATTTTATGAGTTATTTACAAGTTTATGACCACTTATAAAATGTCTTCAATGTGCTGGCCATTGTGTTGGATTGTCAATACAACCCTCTTTTCCCACTCTGGACACTGATAGTAACACTGCAGAAGAAATGCAGCACAGGCTTCCAGGATCCGCTGTGTCAGATGCTGCACATCTCGTATCTTCACAGCATAGACAATTGCCTTCAGATGACTCCAAAGATAAAAGTGTAAGGGGGTCAGATCAGGAGACCTTGGTGGACATTTAACTGGCCCACGACGACCAATCCACTTTCCAGGAAACTGTTCATGTAGGAATGCTCGGACCTGACCCCCATAATGTGGTGGTCACCATCTTGTTGGAATAACTCAGGGAATGCACCATCTTCAGTGCATAAAGAGGGCAACACATCATCACAGATATCCAGTGACATTGAGGTTTCCATTGATGAAGAATGGCCCCACTATCTTTGTACTCCATATACCACACCATACCATCAATGTTTGTTTTCCAGCAGTCTTGGAGGGATCTATCCACCGTGGGTTAGTGTCAGACTAATAGCGCTGGTTTTGTTTGTTAACCTCACCGTTCACAAAAAAGTTTGCCTCCTCACATAATGTTCTGTGGAAACTGAGGGTCCTGTTCCAATTTTTGTTTGACCATTCTGCAAATTCAGTGCGCCGATCTGGGTCATCCTCGTTGAGATGCTGCAGCAGCTGGATTTTGTAAGGGGCCATTAGTGAGTAGCAATTATCCGCCGAAGGGATGTTGGACTGATGCCAGTGACATGCGGAGAATGCTGCACTGTGGGCTCTTGCTGAATGAAGCTAGGACAGCCACTGATGTTTCTTTATTCGTGACAGTTTTGTTGCGTCCAAATTTTGGCAAATCCAACACTGAACCTGTTTCACCAAATTTGGCAAGAAGTTTGCTAACTGTAGCATGGGCAATGGGTGGTCTTGCAGGGTGCCTTGCATTGAAATCTGCTGCAATGACCCAGGTACTGCGTTCACCAGACATCAACACAATTGCTATCCGCTCCTCACGTGTTAACCTCTGTGACATGCCAATGGCTGTAAACAAAAAGAAACTTGAAAATAACTCATGAAAGAATAAAGTTACGTTAAAACTAAGCACACCATTGTTTTTCTTATGAAATACTCAATACGTTTGATGTGTCACATGACCCTCTTCCCATTGAAAAAATAAAGTTAGATCCAAAATGGCCGACTTCAAAATGGCCACAATGGTTACCACCCATCTGGAAAAGTTTTCCCCCTCCATATACAAGAAGTTGATATCACCAACTATTCCCATTTTATTTAGGTGTATCCATATTTGGTGGACTCGAAGTCGGATTCAGGGAATTTGACTAGTCGGATTCGGATGTTTGACTTACTGACTTCATAGCCATGGTTTTGGATTTGGAATCGTGGAGTCAGAGACGAAGTTGGTGTCCGTTTTGGTGGAGTCAGAGTCGGATATGTGTCTTAGGCTGCCTTCAGATTTGCAGATGTCTCCGCAGCGTTTTGCGGAGGCATCTGCAAGCATCTGCATGCAGACGGCAGCCCCTATGTTTATAATGGAGCGCACGGCGGTCTGCAGATGCTTGCAGACCGCCGTACGCACCCATTCACTCCTATATGTGATCTGTGTGCAGGCGGATGCCTGTGTACAGATCACACACTCTCGTCCGCACCAGGGACGCGACATGTTGCGTCCCTGGTGCGGGCGAGAGTGTGTGATTTGTGCGCAGGCATCCGCCTGCGCACAGATCACATTTAAGTGGTGAATGGGTGCGCACGGCGGTCTGCAAGCATCTGCAGACCGCCGTGGGCTCCATTATAAACATAGGGGCTGCCGTCTGCATGCAGATGCTTGCAGATGCTTCCGCAAAACGCTGCGGAGGCATCTGCAAATCTGAAGGCAGCCTTACTGACTTCACAGCCATAGTTATGAAGTCAGAGTAGTGGAGTCGGAGTCGATGTCCTTTTTGGTGGAGTTGGAGTGGGAGTCGGATGTTTGGCTTACTGACCTCACAGCCCTGGTGGTGGAGTCATGGAGTCAGAGTTGGTGTCCATTTTGGTGGAGTTGGAGTCGGAGTCAGATGTCTGGATTACCAACTCCACAGCCCGGCCTGTAACACTAATATTTGTTAATGATGACCTTC
This sequence comes from Allobates femoralis, assembly GCA_033576535.1. Lineage (NCBI taxonomy): Eukaryota > Metazoa > Chordata > Amphibia > Anura > Aromobatidae > Allobates > Allobates femoralis. The sequence goes on from JARQOC010000005.1 coordinate 22,474,757, forward strand.
AGGAGATTCCTTTAGGCATGGTGGAACGTTCTGCCCTCTCGATAACTCCTCTTCTTCTCTCCTCCCTGAGATCATTCACATATTTTTCAAATTGAGGAAAGTACAAAATGGCAAAAGTGCTTGTTATTCTGGAGAGAGGATTAAGTGAACGTAGGACGCCTTCAGCCAAACAATTCAAATTAGGATTGTAAAAGCAGCCCGGTCCACTTTGTATCCAAATCTGCTCTCCGACACTGAGGACAAAGTCAGTACATTTCCGTGAGGTCAGATAACTCCGACGCCATCGGGCTCAGTTCTATTTATGAAAGTAAAGAAGTTGTTTTTTTTCGATTTGTCTTTTTTGTGTCCTTGCTTACCGGATCTGCATGAATATTAATTCAGATGATAATCTAAATTGTAATTCACCGTATTTGCCTCTCGCTCATATCAAACAAGCTCACATCAAGAATATAGTTCACTTCAAATACAAATTGTGCCGGTGGGAAATGACATGGAATGATTGCTACAGCTTCAAAGGAATGGCACGTTGTACTGGATGATTTCTTTCTGGCTTATTGAATAGACGTTTTGTTGTTGTTGTGTTATTGTAGCGGGAGAGATGCTGGATACGTGACACCTGTATTACCTTGTAACCACGGGGCCCTAAAGCAAAATGTGAAATAGGGCCACAATCATATATGCTAAAAAGCTCAGGAAGAAAACTTAATTAGCATAATCATTATTTTAACACCTTCACCCTCTTAGGGTGCCTTCACATTTGCGTTTTGAACGCAGCGCACCGAACGCAGCAATACGCTTGCACACATGCGTTCCTATGTTTAACATTGGAACGCATGTGCCTATGTATGACTGCGTTTGACCACATTTGCATTTGGATGCACATAATTTGTGCGCCCTCCTCCGCACTCAGAACGCAGCCCTGTTGCATTTTTTGTGCGTTCGCGGGCGCTTGTTTTATCTGCAAGCGCCCGCAAGCGCACAAAAAATACATGGATCTCTATGGATCCGCAGTGTCCTCCGCATGACAACGCAGGAGAATGTTGTGGATCACATTGAAATCTCTCCCGGCCACCGGGAGATCAGCTACAGCTGCCGCTACTCTCCCACTGGTGACAGCAGGGAGAGCGGGGAGAAACAGCTGATCTAACAGCTGTTTAAATCTCCCGCACTGACACCGAATAGGTGAGGTCGGCGCGGGAGATTTGAAGCAGCGATCAGCTGTTTCTTATCTCCTGCACCGATATCACCTATTCGGTATCAGCGCGGGAGATTTAAACAGCTGTCAGATCAGCTGTATCTTCAAATCTCCCGTGCTGACGCCGGCGGAGATCAGCTGTGGCTGATCTCCTCCTCCCGGCCGCCCCCGAGACAGCTGATTGGCTGCCCAGGCACCATACTAATGTGAACGCAATGCGAGATTCTCCGCTGCGTTCACATAAGTATGTTCTGCGCTGCACTGCGTTTGTGTCTGTATGCCCTGCGCATGCAGACACAAACGCAAGTGTGAAGCCAGCCTTGTAGCCAATTTTTACTTCAATGACCAGCTATTTTAGTCAATTCTGACCAGTGTCACTTTATGAGGTTATAACTTGGGAACGCTTCAACAGATCCCAGTGGTTAGAAGATAGTTTTATTTGGCACATATTATACCTCAGGTTAATGGTAAATTTAAGATATTTTAGGATAATCAAATACAACACTAGCCTCTGCCTAACTTGCAAAATCCCTTAACTGCAGGACTGGATCTCCTTAACATAAATCCACATAGAAATATAGCCAGCAAAGAAGGCTGGTGAAACGAGAGTATAAATAGTCCCATCAGGGAAGTGATAAGACAGAGATAAAATACATGAATGAAAGCACTTGAGTAGCAACCAAACAGAGGAGAAAAACAAAGATAAACAAACCATCAGCATGTGAGCATTGAATGACCAGGCTGTGGCTCAAAAGCAAAGAAAATTGATTACAGAGTGAAAGGCTTGTGGATCAAGTCCTAGGTCCAATCAAAAAGCTCCAGAAGATGAGTTAAATAGCATTACGATAACTTTAATTTCTTCACCCCCTTAGAGCCAGTTTTCACTTCAATGAGCATTTTTGTTCAATTCTGACCAGTGTTACTTTATGAGGTATAACTTGAGGACACTTCAACAGATCCCAATGGTTATAAGATAGTTGTATTTCTCACATATTGTACCTTAAGTTAGTGGTAAATGTAAGATGTTTTAGGATAATCAATTACAACAATGGTCTCTGCCTAACAGGCAAAATCCCTTAACTGCAGGATGGAACTCCTTAGCATAAATCCACATAAAAATATAGCCAGCAAATAAGGTTGATAAAAGGAGAGTATAAATAATATAATATATATTCACTATTTAGCACTTCTAATTCCCTAGTAGTTTACATACATTTGCAACACTGTTGCCATAGGGGCTCACAATCTAAACATCAAATAGCCCCATCAGGGAAGTTATAAGACAGAGATCAAATACATTAATGAAAACACTTGAGTAGCAACCAAACAGAGGAGAAAAACAAAGGTAAATGAACCATCAGCACATGCACATGGACTGACAACGCTGTGGCTCAACTGCAAAGAAAATTGCCTATAGAGTGGAAGACCAGCGGAGCAAGTCCAAAGACAAGTTAAAAAGCTCTGGAAGAATACTTAAATGGCATAATTTTTACCCCTTCACATTCCCCCCCCCCCCCCACCCCCGAAGAGACAATTTTCACTTCATGACCAGGCTATTTTGGTCAATTCTGACCAGTGTAATTTTATGAGGTTATAACTTGGGAACGCTTCAATGGATCCCAGTGGTTGTAAGATAGTTATATTTGCCACATATTGTACCTCAAGTTAATGGTAAATTTAAAATGTTTTAGGATAATCAAATACAACAATGGTCTCTGTCTAACAGGCAAAATCCCTTAACTGCAGGGCAGGAATTTTCTATCATAAATCCACATAGAAATATAGCCAGCAAATAAGGTTGATAAAAGGAGAGTTTAAATAGCCCCATCACGCAAGTGATATGACCAAGAGAATATAAACACTTGAGTAGCAACCAAGCAGAGGAGAAAAACAAAGATAAATGAAACATCAGCACATGGATCAAGTCTAAAGACAAATTAAAAAGCTCAGAAAAAACTTACATAGGATAACTTTAACTCTTTTACCACCCCCCCAAGAGATAGTTTTCACTTCAATGACAAGGCTATGTTGGTCAATTCTGACCAGTGTCATTTTATGAGATTATAACTTGGGAACGCTTCAACAGATCCCAGTCCTTATAAGATAGTTTTATTTGTCACATATTGTACCTCAAGTTAGTGGCAAATTTAATATATTTTAGGTTAATCAAATACAACAATGGTCTCTGACTAACAGGCAAAATCTCTCAGCTGCAACTGAGCTGCAACTCCTTATTATAAATCCACACAGAAGTATAGCCAGCAAAGAAGGCCAGTGAAAAGAGAGTATAAATAGCCCATCAGGGAAGTAATAAAACCGAGATAACATACATGAATGAAAACACTTGAGTGGCAACCAAAAAGAGGAGATAAACAAAGATAAATAAACCATCAGCAGATGAGCATGGACTGACCAGGCTGTGGCTCAACAGCAAAGAGAATTGATTACAGAGCAAAAGGCCAGCAGATCAAATCCAGAGACAACTTAAAAAGTTATTGAAAATAACTTCAATAGCATAATCATAACTTTAACCTCAAGAGACAGTTTTCACTTCAATGTCCGGTCCATTTCTTTCAATTTTGACCAGTGTTACTTTATGTCAATTTATGGGGTGATAACTCCAGAACATGTGATTCCAGTGATTCTGAGAGTTTATTGTGACATATTTTACCTCAAGTTAATGGTAAATTTACAATGATTTAGGATGACTAAATACATAAGTGGTTTCTGCCTAATAGGCAAAATCCCTTAGCATAAATCTACATAGAAATATAGCCAGCAAAGAAGGCTGGTGAAAGGAGAGTATAAATAACCCCTCCGAAGAAGAAATAGGACCGAGACAAGATACATAAATGAAAACTTTTGAGTAGTAACCAAGCTAAGGAGAAAAACAAAGATAAATAAACCCATCAGCACACAGACATGGACTGACCAGGTGATGGCTCAACAAGGAAGAAAGGTGACTACACAACAACAGGCTACCAAATTGAGTCCCACGACTCAGGCTAAAGGGTTTCTAACATGGCAGTTGCTAATTTTGCCATGCTCAGACCCCTTTGACATAATCACAATGTTCTGAGAAGCTGCCATGGCAGCAGGTGAGCTCTTGAAGTCTGTGTATACCTTCCTGTGGCTGGGTACCATAGTAGATAATGAATATTTCAATATACTGCAATATTGCAGCATTGTGTAATGTATAAAGGTGATAAAGTTATCATAGTGTACAGTTTCCTAAGGGGAAAAATTAAAAATGTAAAAAATATACCGTACTAAAAAGATTTTTAAAACATATAAAGACATAGGATACAAATGGAGAAGAAAAAGCAGGCGGCACTCACCATTTAAGCAGCGATGTCTCTTTTATTTCAAAATGTCAGTGGACAAAGTTCATCCATGATGCGGTGCGGGGAGAGGGAGTGGAGAAGGACGGACGACAGTAAGCTGTTTCGCTGTGACTAAAGCTTTAACAGGTCCAAGGAAATTGGTAATATAAAGGGTGACTGGAAAGTGTTTGTTCACTTTGTTACAGAAATGGCTGAAAACGCTTTTGAAATAATCTACAACTAAATCTCTACCGAAGCCTTTGATGTTCCATCCTCATGCCTGACCACAACTGATTTTTATAGTAAAGGTGCAGCTGTACCCTAAAACAGGGGTCCCCAACCGCTGGTCCGCGGACCTGGACCAGGCTGTTTGGTTCTCTGTACCGGTTCGCGGCATCACCGCAGACCAGCACTCTACACTGGAAGTGTGCTCTGCGCCGTTTGAGTCGGCTCAGAGCTCATTATGTGAGGTGAGTGCTGCCCGCTTCCATGCCCTTCAGTGACGTGGCTCCCAGCAGACACTTATGAAGGGTGTGTCGGCGTAGATGTACGGTGAGACAGCAGCCAATCAGAGGCCAGCAGCTAATGTTACATGCGGGCCTCTGTTTGGCCGACGGCATCTGAGGAAGGGAGCTGAGAGTGGCACTGGAGGACCAGTTGGAAATGTTTGTGTGTTTTTTTCTTTGCAGGTACCTTAACTGGGAGCTGCAAGGGGATGATAGAGATATTGGGGGCTGCAAGAGTATGATGGGAATATTATGGGCTGCAAGGTTATGATTGAGATATTATGGAATGCAAGGGTATGATTTAGATATTATGGGCTGCAAGGGTATGATAGAGATACTATGGACTGAAAGGGTATTAGGATATTATGGACTGCAATGGTATGATGGGAATATTATAGGCTGCAAGGTTATGATTGAGATATTATGGAATGCAAGGGTATGATTGAGATATTATGGGCTGCAAGGGTATGATAGAGATACTATGGACTGCAAGGGTATTAGGATATTTTGGGCTGCAAGGGGATGATGGGGATATTATGGGCTGCAAGGTGATGATGGGGATATTATGGTCTGCAAGGGGATGATAAGGATATTATGGTCTGCAAGGGGATGATGGGGATATTGGGGGTTACAAGGGATGATTAGGATATTATGGGCTGCAAGGTGATGATGGGGACACCGTATTGAGGACTGCAAGGGGATAGAAAAATAAGACATCACCTGAAAACAAGACAAAGCGCATCTTTGAGAGCAGAAATGAATATAAGACACTGTCTTATTTTCAGGGAAACATAGTACTAAACTCCAACCCTTTCATTGCCCCACCCCATATGACCAAAGCCCCACCCCTATGCCCTTCCTGCCGGACCATGGAAGAATGGTCTTGCATGAAGCTGGTCCCTTGTGAAAAAAGTATGGGGACCACTGCTCTAAAACACTAAGCTATGCCAACTTTGAATGTAGGAATGTAGACATGCATTACTGCTAAGGAAATATATTGAAAAATTGAGATGCTTAGCTCATACAAAGGCCATTTTTATGAGCACTCAGCAGCCAAAGTCAAGGTGCATCTCTTTGCACAGTCCACATCTAATGCTTCTATCTGTGTGAAGGCCCCATTACACGTCACAACATCATTAACAACATCGCTGATACGTCACGGGTTTGGAGTTGTTCTGGCGACATTGTTACAACCTCGTTGCGTGTGACTCTGCCAAGTTGTAACGATAAATCGTTGGATCGCTGATTGCAGATTTGAGAGCATGTTCTCAAACCACACGATCAACGATCAGCCAACATGGTATATCATTGTGCTTGACACCGCTATAATGATGTCGCACAACCCCACCCTCTTTTCTCCATCATTGTCTTTTGACAGGACAGAAAAAATTATGTCCCTACACATACCATTTGACCAATTGACTTTGCCTAATGATTGGATTTAAATGGGTTGTCCACTACTTGGACAACTCCTTCTCATTCCCATGTTCTCCCCCCTAAAAATCAAACAGCCTATACTCACTTACACTGTCGTTGCAGTTCTAGCAATGTCAGAAATAACATTCTCAAGACCTTCATGACATTTTAATGACACACGAGCCCCATGACCAATCAGTCAAGGTTTCCTACCCTCCACCTTTGGACACAGGAGCAATTAACGGGATGTGATCGCTGCGGCTGGCCGCTGACTTTTTGTTGAGTACTCCTTTGTCTAAACGCGGGGAGAAGGAAGCTGGGGCTGATTGGTGTCGGGGCTCGTGTGTCATAAAAATGTCATGAAGGTCTTGAGAATGTGAGTTCTGACATTGCTAGAACTGTACCGATAGTGGAAGTGAGCTAGAGATGAGGTAACAGAAGAAATGGAGCAGCACTCACTAGTCTTCTGATTGAAATGGCGCCATCATCCCGTGCTCCCTGCACACCCTTCCTTCCCTGATATTGCCTCATTGCTGACAATGATTTTGTCTCCATGATATAAGAAAATAAAAATCTGAAGACTGGTGACTGCAGGTCCGATTCTTCTGCTTCCTCCTCGGGATAAGCCTGCTGCTTCGGGCTGGAGCATTGCACCGCTTGTCTTAGGTCCCGAAGAGTCCAAGTCGACCATTTGCTGGCGGAGGAGCGGCTCGTGAACAGTGTACAGCTTTTCTTCATGTTGGTATTGCTTGTTGGAAGTGAGTATAAGCTTTTTTTGGTTAGCGGTCGAAGATGGGAATAAGAAGGGGTTGTCCAATAATGGACAACCCCTTTAAGTCCAATGATTGGACAAAACCAATTGGTCATATGATATATATGAGGGCATCATCATTGCAGTCCTGTCAAAAGACAATGATGGGGAGCAGTGGGTGGGCAGTGTGGGAGTCACAGGAGCTTCAAAAGATAAATACTGCCAATTTGGCATCTCAAGCCGCTTTAATTTTTTGGGATATTTTCATCATACCAAAAAAAATGTATTGTATTTAGAATGGTTAAAATCAAGTCATTATGCAATTATGACCAGCGAACGATTTATTCTAGAGCTGCTGTACTTTTAGAAATATATTATTTGATTTTAATGAGCAATTAGAATTTTAAATTAATACAATAAATTTCTAAACTCATAAAAATTACCCCCAAAAGACTAAAATTTCTACTTACTTGGACATTTTATAATGTACTGTATTCAGATTTACCCTTTATTTTTTAATTACTCAAGGCTCTTCTTGATAGGCCTTTTTTAAGAAAATGATTGTGGAAGCAGCTCAGATTCCTGCTGCCTGGAAAAGGTTATTGTAATTTTTAGCCGCGCGTCAGTGATAAATGTCAGATATGTTTGTCCTTTTTTGTTCTTCGACAGATAGTTATAGCATGTTAAATCTTACAGTCGCTGGAGAAATCACTTGGCATTATTATTGATGTGGATCATTGCATTTATTCAGATGTTGGCAAAATGACTAAATATTACAAATTTAGATTTTTTTCCTTTAGCAGATGGTGCAAAGAACTTCTATTTCAGCAGGAAAAACTTTTCCCGCAGGGTTGAATTCTGTTATATAAACTTTATATCCGCTCAGTTTAATAGACTTGCTGTTAATCCGCCATCTCTATTGTGTTTTAAAAGAAATTATTTGTCTTAAAACAATCAAACTACAAACTCGCCACCCAGCTCTCTCCCTTGACGCTCTACATTCATTTCGTGCTAGGACCCGATGCATTCATCGGACGCTACTGTGGAGACACGGAGGTCAGTGGGTGCTCTCGTCTGTTGGCCAAGTCGCCTTTAGGAAGACTACATGGACCAGGGCCTCAACTCCTTACCCATGAGCAGAACACTACTCAGACAACAGAGGGTGAGGGAACCACCCAATGGTATGACTTTTTAAAATCTCCAGAATATATGTTGATACCCTGAAGAAGGAGCAAGGTGTAGCTCCAAAACGCGTTGGAATAAAGCCAGGATTTTGACCATCATCTCCGACGAATTGTGTTCCTTCCACTGTATGAGCAGCACAGATCCAGAAAAACAATGTCCCTTCTAGGTCCATTTTTTTATCCCCAACATTCAACGGCATATAACACAAACCAAGTAAAACACAAAATGTAACAGTTAACAGAGTCTCACCCTTCTGCTGGCTCACCGGGGATTAGAATCTTCGTGCCTTTGGGCTTTCCAGGGCCACTTACTACAATCCAGCAGCAACCCGATTTTGGCAGGCATCCACTGAGAAAAGAATATCGACAAGATTAGGAAGCTAACTGAGCACCGCAAAGTCTGTAGCCAGGGGGCTGAGTTGTCCCAACCTGGGTATCTTGTTTAAGTAGTCTCTGGAATGATGACACAATATTATTCTGGCAGCCGGAATCAAAATTCTTAGTCTGAGGTTATTATTATTATTATTTATTTATAGATATGTGGTTATGGTCTTTCAATCTAGACTGGAGCCATTCGATTGAAGCCATGTAGCTTATGAACATGCAATGTGATCCTCTAGTCGGAGCCGAATTCCCTAGGCTGGGGCCACAAAGCATAAAAGAACTATTGGTGACTGGAGCAAGTCCTTTTATATAGTCTGGAGACTTATCTCAGGTTATTGTGGTGTTCCAGGATTGGTGGAATAAGGCTGTGCTCTTATTGGCTGGATTTCAAGCCGCATACATAATTTTCCCTTTGATTAATGTGGATAGATGGAGTGAGGTGATATACATTAAATGACCACAAACTCATGACAAAGGAACGTTCTGAATTTTGTGGTAAGAAGAAATTTCTTAGCAAACATGAGACAACAAACAAAAGACCAATACATCTGGCCAAATTAAGAAAATTTAACCCACCCCATGCATGGAGTAAAGCTGTGTCTTCACAGCTGAATTCAGGAAATTGGTGGCTACTACAATAGTATGTTGAAAATATTGCATTGTGACACTATATTGTGAGTACAGATACCCAAATCGAGGATTGAAGAGCGTTGAGACAAATAGTGGTGGGAGAGTGAGAGGTAACAGTAGGATTAAGAAGAGGTGAGTATAATTTAATCCCTTAACTAATGATGCAAATAAAATTTTCCCAAGAATTGACCAAATCTTGTCAACTCTCATCAATGTTTATCTTAGTTTTCTTATGCCTCAGGATTCGAACCAGCAAGTCTATATGGAGTGATTTTCTTTTTTATCCTCTTAATCAGAAGGGGAACTGTTTATTTCCTGGTTATTATTATCTGTTGTCCTTGTTTCATTCCTCTTCGGAGAACCTTTCTTTTTTCATTTGTTTGTTTACTCTGCCCTATCACCTTTTGGGTGTAGATATTTAAACCTTCCCTTGACTGATCTTTCCTGCAGGTGATATTCTTTGTGGATTTTACTTGGAGTTACAGCCATACTGCCTTTGGATTTTTGCCAGTCAGATGGAGGTCAGATAGGTAATATCTCTCTATTGATTCTTCTATCTGTTCTACTACTTTCAGCTTTCTTTAGCTAGGAGGTAAAATGCATTTCTTCCTAGCAGTTTACTTTACTATTTCACTTTGGTTTCTTTCCATCTGTACACACCTTCCTGATTCAGGGTTTTAGTGATCTTCCCCTTTCCTTTAGTTCCTAAAGAGGTATGAATATCACTCAACAGCCTATTAGGAAGCTATTAGTCCTTTTAAAGCAGAAATTTTTCGGTTGCGCCACACTGTTTACTAAAGGCAGATTAAATTCTCTGTTACACTGATTCCTCACTCACCTTAACTGGTTGTGCCGTCTCTGCACAACCAGATTGTAGGCTCAGTGGTGAGGAAGGGATCCGAGACCTTTACTCGCCGGTTCCTGGTTCCAAACTAATTGTCCAGCTCCAACTCGCTTCTCCGTGTCCCGAGATCAATCACGTGTCTGTTTTACCAGCCAGGACCTTGTGTGCAGAGATGCTCTCTTCCACTACACTCCCAATAGGGAGGATAAATTAAGGAACAATACAGAAATGGTGGTATTTAGAATATGAGCGCTACACAAGGACACTGCACTGATCAGTATTACCTTTAGATCTTTATTGGATATTAACAAATGTGAGTCCTCGCTACAACATGTTTCGACACTAATAAGTCTTCCTCAAGTGATTCACTTGAGGAAGACGCATTAGTGTCGAATAGTGATGAGCGAGTACTAAAATGCTCGGGTGCTCGAAGCTCGGGCCGAGCTTCCCGAGATACTCGTGTACTCGGCCCGAGTAACGAGCCCAATGTTATCCTATGGGACACCCGAGTATTTTTATGAAATGACTGCCGGCAGCATGTGGAAACCCTAAAAATGTCACAAAAGTCTCAGAAGAGTGCTCAAATGACATGGCAACACCATGGGGAAGACCCCTGGAAGCATTTCTCACTCAAAAGTCACAGCTGTGAACAATCTTGTCCGAGTTGCACGCCAATTTTACGGAGTCACCAGAAAACCTTCCAAAATGACACTAAAATGAATATTCAGGGTGGAAATGTTAAGGGCACATACCCAATAGTGAGATACAGCTGGTGTATGTCACTTTTTGTGATTACATGAAAGATTTTACGTGAAAACATTGTGCGGCACTCCGATGACCCTGAGAAGAGATGTACATGAAGCCCTGTCTTTACATATTGTGCCCATTTTGAGGAACTGGGTCTATTCTAGTATTTTCGTTTGCCAGGGCAGTCTAAAATTGGGAAGTTCACCAATGCCCCTGGATAGAGACGTGCATGAGGGCCTGTAAACCTGAAGTGCCCATTGTAAGGAAGTGGGTGTATTGTAGTATAGCCCTTTGGCAGGGCAGCCAAAAATTGGGAGGTTCAACAATGACCCATGCATACAGACATGCAGTAGGGCCTGTGAACCTCAAGTGGGTGTATTGTAGTATAGCCCTTTGGCAGGGAAGCCAAAAATTGGGAGGCTCCACATTGTCCCTGGATAGAGACGTGCATGAGGGCCTCAAAACATTTTTCCCATTGAAAAGGAGCGGGTCTCCTGTCGTTGTAATGCCCATTCTAAAAGAATGGGCGAAAAAATTTACCACTGCGGGTATACCTGAAACAACAGCCTAACTATTGTAACGGTCATCATGGTGGCACATGAGGAGAAGGAGGAGCAGACCAGCGATTAGCCAAAGTCCAGAAGTGTGTACCCATGGGTGAGTGGAGGTAAATGGCAAATTCCCATAAGAAAATTTAAATTCAGTTGTCATTTGTTGGTGGTGTGGTGAAGTCTGGCCCAATCCAACCCTTGTTCATCTTGATCAGAGTCAGCCTGTCAGCATTTTCAGTTGACAGGCGGGTGCATTTATCAGTAATGATTCCACATGCGGCACTGAAAACACGCTCTGACAAAACGCTAGCAGCAGGGCAGGCCAACCTTCCAAGGCGTAGAGAGCCAGTTCATGCCACGTGTCCAGCTTGGAGACCCAATAATTGTAAGGCACAGAGGAATCTCGCAGTACAGTTGTTCGATCTGCAAGGTACTCCTTCAGCATCTGGCCAAACTTAGCATTTCTTGTGGCACTACCCCGCACCTCAGGGGCTGTGGTACGTGAGGGGCTGAGAAAACTGTCCCACATCGTAAAGACTGTTCCCCTACCTCTGGCGGATTGGACTTGTGCCCCTCTCGGCCGTACGCCTTGGTTGTCCACCGATTCCTGACCTATGCCGCTAGCGTTTTGTGAGGGGAATGATTTGCCTACTTCCGTGACTATGGCCTTCTGGAACTTCTGCATTTTGGCTGACCTCTCCGCCTCAGGAATGAGAGACATAAAGTTCTCCTTGTAGCGTGGGTCTAACAGTGTTGCCAACCAGTACTGATTGTCGGCCAAGATGTTCTGAATGCAAGGGTCACGAGCCAGGCAGCTTACCATAAAGTCAGCCATGTGCGCCAGACTCTTAACAGCCATCACTTCAGTATCCAGACCAACACTATGACTGAACATGCTGTCCTCCTCCTCCTCCTCCTCATCTCCCCTGTCCTCTGGCCAGCCACGCTGAATCGAGGGTATGACTGGTGTGCATGTCATATCCTCAATTTGGCCAGAGAGTTGCAACATGTCTTCATCCTCCTCCTCCTCGTCATAGTCCTCCACTGCACGTTGTGATGAGATGAGGCTGGGCTGTGTGTTTTCCCCCACACCCACTACTGTTTCTTGCTCCAAGTCATCGCGCTCGGCCTGCAATGCATCCTCTTTGTTTTTCAGCAGAGACCGTTTTAGAAGGCAGAGTAGTGGTATGGTGACGCTAATAATGGCGTCATCACCGCTCACCATCTTGGTGGAGTCCTCAAAGTTTTGGGGGACGGTACATAGGTCCGACATCCATCTCCACTCCTCAGGTGTTATGTGTGGAGTTTGACCCATTTCCCGACGGCTTAGGTGATGCAGGTAGTCAACAACTGCCCTCTTCTGCTCACATATCCTGACCAACATGTGCAGAGTTGAATTCCAATGCGTGGGGACATCACACACCAGTCTGTGGGCCGGAAGACGCAAACGGTGCTGAAAGCCGGCAAGGCCGGCTGAAGCAGCAGGTGACTTGCGAAAATGTGCAGACAGACGGCGAATGTTTACCAGCAGTTCAGACAGCTCTGGGTATGACTTTAGAAACCTCTGAACCACCAGGTTGAGCACATGGGCCACACATGGAACATGCGTCAGCTGGCCTCGCCTCAAAGCTGCCACCAGGTTCCGGCCATTGTCACACACAACCTTTCCTGGCTTTAGGTTCAGAGGTGTGAGCCAGTGACCTGCCTGCTGTTTCAGAGCTGTCCACACCTCTTCTGCATTGTGGAGTTTGTCACCTATGCAGACTAGCTTCAGCACAGCCTGTTGCCGCTTCGCAGAGGCAGTGCTGCAGTGCTTCCAGCTTGGGACTGGTGTGGAGGGTACAGTGGATGAGGATGCGCAGGAGGAGGAGGAGGAGGCTGAGGAGCATGACATTCCGGAGCTGTAGAGTGTCGGTGAAACCCTGACAGAGGTAGGGCCTGCTCTCCTTGGTGTGGGAAGGACGTGTTCCGTCCCTCGCTCAGACTGGGTCCCAGCCTCCACAATATTAACCCAGTCTGCTGTCAAGGAGATGTAGCGGCCTTGCCCACAAGCACTTGTCCATGTGTCTGTGGTTAGGTGGACTTTGGCTGAAACAGCGTTGTTCAGGGCACGTGTGATGCTGTTGGACACGTGGTTATGCAATGCGGGGACGACCCATCTGGAGAAATAGTGGCTGCTGGGGACCGAGTAACGTGGGACAGCAGCCGCCATCAGGTCGCGGAATGCTTCCGTCTCCACCAGCCGGAAAGGCAACATTTCTAGCGCTATGAGTCGCGAAATGTGATAATTCAGGACTGTGGCATGTGGGGCGTTGGCAGCGTATTTGCGCCTGCGTTCAAATGTTTGCTGAATGGATAATTGAACGCTGCACTGGGACAAGGACGTGCTTGATGGTGGTGTTATTTGTGCGTGCGCAACTTCAGGTGTAGGGCCGGAGGCTTGTTCGCGGCCAGCATGGACAGGGGATTGGCTCGCACGCACAACACGCGAAGACGTAGCAGTGACATCAGCAAGCACCGCTCCTCGACTCTGTTGTACTTCCCACAAAGTCGGGTGCTTGGCTGACATGTGCCTGATCATGCTGGTGGTGGTCAGGCTGCTAGATTTCGTACCCCTGCTCATACTGGCATGGCAGGTGTTGCAAATGGCCTTTTTAGAGTCATCTGGAGCCAACTTAACAAACTCCCACTCGTGAAGACCTAACATTTGCACAGGCACCTTGAGTCGTGTTGTTGTTCCGGGGAACGGTTGCCTGCCTTCTGCCTGCGGACACGACCCTGCTTCGTACTGCCTGTTGGGATGCTACGCCTCCCTCCCCCTGTGCACTGCTGGCCTCGCTCTGCATATCGTCCTGCCATGTTGGGTCAGCTACTGGATCATCCACCACTTCGTCTTCCTCTTCCGCACCCTGATCCTCCTCCTGACTTCCTGGCAATTGTGTCTCATCATCGTCCACCCCTTGTTGAGACACGTTGCCAACGTTCCGTTCGTGAGAACGTGGCTGCTCAAATATTTGGGCATCCGTACATACCATCTCCTCATCACCCACTTCAACAGGAGCTGGCGAGAGGCTAGATTCTGCGAATGGATACGTGAACAGCTCTTCCGAGTGTCCTAGTGTGGGATCAGTAATGTCCGTGGACGTGTACTCGGCCTGGTGGTAGGAAGGAGGATCAGGTTGGGAAATGTGCGGTGCAGTATCACGGCTACTGACACATGACCATGTGGAAGACCGGGTGTTTGTGGAGGTGCCCATCTAACTTGAAGCATTATCCGCTATCCAAGTAACAACCTGTTGACACTGGTCTTGGTTCAAGAGCGGTTGTACTGCTGCGGACCCCAAGAATTTGGGACAGGGCGTGCGAGCGAGTAGATGTGCCCCTTTGTTGTTGCGAAATTAGTGCTTGCACCTCGGCCTCTGCCTGCACCACCATCACGTCCACTTCCTTGTTCCTTGCCAATGCCCTTGCGCATTTTGATCCTGTATACAGCGACAACAGTCTGGTGACTGTTCAGGTCACAGGAGAGTAGGATTTTAGTCCCTAACCTGTATAAAGGTAGTAAGTACAACAGTCTGGTGACTGTTATGATCACAGGAGAGTAGGATTTTAGTCCCTAACCTGTATCAAGGTAGTAAGTACAACAGTCTGGTGACTGTTATGATCACAGGAGAGAAGGATTTTAGTCCCTAACCTGTATCAAGGTAGTAAGTACAACAGTCTGGTGACTGTTCAGGTCACAGGAGAGTAGGATTTTAGTCCCTAACCTGTATCAAGGTAGTAAGTACAACAGTTTGGTGACTGTTATGATCACAGGAGAGAAGGATTTTAGTCCCTAACCTGTATCAAGGTAGTAAGTACAACAGTCTGGTGACTGTTATGATCACAGGAGAGTAGGATTTTAGTCCCTAACCTGTATCAAGGTGGTAAGTACAACAGACTGATGACTGTTCAGGTCACAGGATAGTAGGATTATAGTCCCTAACCTGTATCAAGGTAGTAAGTACAACAGTCTGGTGACTGTTATGATCACAAGAGAGTAGGATTTTAGTCCCTAACCTGTATCAAGGTAGTAAGTACAACAGTCTGGTGACTGTTCAGGTCACAGGAGAGTAGGATTTTAGTCCCTAACCTGTATCAAGGTAGTAAGTACAACAGTCTGGTGACTGTTATGATCACAGGAGAGTAGGATTTTAGTCCCTAACCTGTATCAAGGTAGTAAGTACAACAGTCTGGTGACTGTTCAGGTCACAGGAGAGTAGGAATTTAGTCCCTAACCTGTATCAAGGTAGTAAGTACAACAGTCTTTTGACTGTTATGATCACAGGAGAGTAGGATTTTAGTCCCTAACCTGTATCAAGGTAGTAAGTACAACAGTCTGGTGACTGTTCAGGTCACAGGACAGTAGGATTTTAGTCCCTAACCTGTATAAAGGTAGTAAGTACAACAGTCTGGTGACTGTTATGGTCACAGGAGAGAAGGATTTTAGTCCCTAACCTGTATCAAGGTAGTAAGTACAACAGTCTGGTGACTAATATGGTCACAGGAGAGTAGGATATTAGTCCCTAACCTGTATCAAGGTAGTAAGTACAACAGTCTAGTGACTGTTATGATCACAGGAGAGTAGGATTTTAGTCCCTAACCTGTATCAAGGTAGTAAGTACAACAGTCTGGTGACTGTTCAGGTCACAGGAGAGTAGGATTTTAGTCCCTAACCTGTATCAAGGTAGTAAGTACAACAGTCTGGTGACTGTTATGATCACAGGAGAGTAGGATTTTAGTCCCTAACCTGTATCATGGTAGAAAGTACAACAGTCTGGTGACTGTTCAGGTCACAGGAGAGTAGGATTTTAGTCCCTAACCTGTATCAAGGTAGTAAGTACAACAGTCTGGTGACTGTTATGGTCACAGGAGAGAAGGATTTTAGTCCCTAACCTGTATCAAGGTAGTAAGTACAACAGTCTGATGACTGTTATGGTCACAGGAGAGAAGGATTTTAGTCCCTAACCTGTATCAAGGTAGTAAGTACAACAGTCTGGTGACTGTTATGGTCACAGGAGAGAAGGATTGTAGTCCCTAACCTGTATCAAAGTAGTAAGTACAACAGTCTGGTGACTGTTATCGTCACAGGAGAGAAGGATTTTAGTCCCTAACCTGTATCAAGGTAGTAAGTACAACAGTCTGGTGACTGTTCAGGTGACAGGAGAGTAGGATTTTAGTCCCTAACCTGTATCAAGGTAGTAAGTACAACAGTCTGGTGACTGTTATGGTCACAGGAGAGAATGATTTTAGTCCCTAACCTGTATCAAGGTAGTAAGTACAACAGTCTGGTAACTGTTATGGTCACAGGAGAGAATGATTTTAGTCCCTAACCTGTATCAAGGTAGTAAGTACAACAGTCTGGTAACTGTTATGGTCACAGGAGAGAAGGATTTTAGTCCCTAACCTGTATCAAGGTAGTAAGTACAACAGTCTGGTGACTGTAATGGTCACAGGAGAGAAGGATTTTAGTCCCTAACCTGTATCAAGGTAGTAAGTACAACAGTCTGGTGACTGTTATGGTCACAGGAGAGAAGGATTTTAGTCCCTAACCTGTATCAAGGTAGTAAGTACAACAGTCTGGTGACTGTTATGGTCACAGAAAAGCTTGGATTCTGATCTGGATCACCCTGCCTTTTATTTATCTTCCATCCGACGTAGCCCAATCCAGTTTTCTTCTTTAGCTCAGCTACATCTCTGGTAGAGAACCTCTACCAGAGATGTAGCTGAGCTGTGCGCTGGGTGGCCGTGGAAAAGTTCATGTGAGTTCATGCTGCATATACTCACATGAACCTTCCTAGACAGCACCGCGGCTGCTTCAAATGAACAGCTGATCTGCATCAGCTGATCATTTGAAATAACCGGCGGGAAAGCTGGCGGTGAGACTTCACCGCCAGCTTTTCTGCTCTGTGCTGCACTCCCTGTTCCCTGATGCCCCCTCATCGCTCCCGCCACCGCCTCCCCACCTGATCCTAATTTAGGACTGGGTGTAGGGAGCAGCTCCAGGGAGCGGGGAGCGCAGCACAGAGCAGGAAAGCTGGCACTGAAGTCTTCTCACTGCCGGGTTCCCTGCCTGGGTCTTTCGCTCCCCGCTCCCGGGTGCTGCGCTCCCCGCTCCCTGGAGCTGCTCCCCCCACCAGTCCTAATTTAGAAGAAAAAGTTTTATATGTGTATGTGTGGCACCCCGCTATGCAAGCGTCACAGAGGGGTACTGCACCCATAAAAGCGATGCAGATACTCCAACTGCAAGCGGATTTTAGGATGATGGGTGGAACCCACACATAAGCACCCCCACACTAGATGACATGGTGGGAGGTACCCGGGAAGGAACAAAACCACTTCCAGGGGGAGAAAGGAGGTCTTTTGTCTTTGGCTGGAGGCCTTTTGGGTCTCTGGTCTTTGCCTCAAGGTCTTCGACCAGCAGCCCGGCAGTGAGCCTGAGGCAGCAAGGAGGGTCTCTCGGCTGAGGGCCCCGGGAAGGACTAAAGACAGATCCAAGGTGCAGACAACCAGCCTGGGGGAAGAGAGGGACTTCAGAGAGTCCAACCTCGGCAGCTTACCGGGCACCGGAGCCCGCATCTGTGAGATCCTCCAAGGACCCAGAAAATCCGGCGATCTGAGGGGTATATATATATATACTACACAGACTCTCAAGCGACCAGAAGAGGGAACCAGGCACCGCTTGATGGTTCAGCGGTCGGCCAGCAGAAGGTAACCCGACGGGAGCGAGGAGAGTGAGAGACAGCAGGAGGCCAGATCCACTCTATGGGGTCAGACTTCAGACAAACTACTGGGAAGCAGGGAAGAATTGAAAGAGAAAAGGTACACGCTGAGGGTTCCATCCAATTACCTATGATTCGCTTGCAGCCACCCATTAGATACTTGTCATTTAACATCTTACTGCACTGAACCATCGCTGCTAAAGTTCCAGTAAAGTACTTGGAGTGAAGTGACTTCGACGCTGCTGCATCTTCTTTCCATGAACTTATTCCTTCACAGGATTGCTGCCCCGGAGGTTCAGTCCTGCCTGCGGAGGACTACACCATCTCAGCCGCAATACCACCGACCTCCGGAGGACTGTGACGGCGCTGGTGCTACTTCACCAGGAACTGCAGGTGGCGTCACGATAAATAAACTCTGTAAATAGTCCCCTGTATATATCAACCCCTTTTTGGAGAATAGTCCCCCAGGACATGGGATCAGGCGCGGCCGCCATACTCCGTGACACAGTTAACCCTTTTGCGGACTGATACCCAAGTACCCCACACCCTGAGGCGACACATATGCAAGGTGTTCGACGGTGTTCGATGAACATTTGACGAACATTTGACGAACACACACCCAATTTGACGAATTGAATTGAATTCGAACACCAGGGTGGTAGCTCATCTCCACTTGTGATAAGCCTTTAAGCCACAAAGGATCTTTAAACAAGGGTGCTGTTTATTTCTTCAGCATGTTTCGAAGCCAGCCGGGTTGCTTCATCAGGATGAAGGAGCACGGCTGGCTCCGGAACACATTGAAGAAATAAACAACACCCTTGTTTAAAGATCCTGTGTACTCTTCATTCCTGTCCAGCAGCGCGAACCACAACTCACCGTCCTTTTGGCTATTGATCGATTCCACTGTACAAGTTGAAGTGTGGGTCCAGCAGCAGCTATACTGAGCGTTTATACTGGTTGTAGGTGCCACAACCATATCAGGTGAGCAGTGAACATCATGGCCACAGTGCCATCTATGACAAAAGATAAGACCCTATTAGCGCTTATATTTCCTTCATACAGATTAGCAGTCTCCACATGTCACTGGTAGGGGTGAGGCTTCCCCTCTGTGAGTGACAGCAGTCTGGGCACATCACTGGAGGGAATGGGACTTTCTCTATGTCAGTGACAGCAGTCTGGGCACATCACTGGAGGGGATAGTACTGTCTCTATGTGAGTGACAGCAGTCTGGTCACATGACTGGGGGGGGCATGGCTGTCTCTTTGTGAGTGACAGCAGTCTGGGCACATCACTGGATGGGATGGGGCTGCCTCTCTGTGAGTGACAGCAGTCTGGGCATATTACTTTGGGGGCGGGGCTGCCTCTCTGTGAGTGACATTAGTCTAGGCACGTCTCTGGTCGGGGCAGGGCTGTCTCTTTGTGAGTGACAGCAGTCTGGGCATGTCACTGGTGGGGGCGGGGCTGCCTCTGTGAGTGACAGCAGTCTAGGCACGTCTCTGGTGGGCGCATGGCTATCTCTTTGTGAGTGAAAGCATTCTGGACACATCACTGGTGGGGGCGGGGCTGTCTCTTTGTGAGTGACAGCAGTCTGGGCGTGTCACTTGTGGGGGCAGGGCTGTCAGTCTGGCCATGTATTCCCAGATCACACTCAGCCCCCACTAATGATGTGCCCTGCTCAGTTTGTCTGATTCCAGTCTCCTGGCCAGAAGGATTGACGCTACAATAACTATAAAGGTATTTACAGGCACAAAGTAGGTAGCAAAAGTATATTGGGAAAGTGATAGTTAGCAAGAGTTAGGACAAAAGAAAGGGGTGTACTTTAGTAGTAGGAATCCTTTTTAATCGAAATATTTGCTGAACACAGAGATTGTGATTCAGTCCTGGTTTCACAGCATGAAAGTCCTCATTTACCTTTCCTTCAATATAATTAATCAAGCATGCTGCCATGAGCACATACTACGGAAAAAGAAACAATTGCCTACATGGTGTACCGGGAAGAATGAACATTTCCTTGGGAAATTTCTCTCCATTTACATTGGTTGTTCAAGTAGAACCTGGAACATTATTGTGCGCTAAACTGGCTGATTCCTTACAATCCTCCACCGATTCAGGGAAATGAGCAGTTCTGCTCCACTTGCATATGTTTACTCAATTAGTTGAAAATGGAAAGTACACAGACTAAATGAGAAAATAATTTATTCCTAAGTTATCAGTGTTTCTTTGGTTTTCTCAACTTTGCACTGAAGATAAACTCCTCCTGCTTATTTTACTATATGTTTCATTGAAAAAAATGGCCAAACACCAACTATGAGAAGCACCCTTTAGTAGATTGGTAAATTTAGCAATGGGCGAAGGAATGGCATCCAATGGTCATGGAGAGGAAGCAGTGTCTGAAACACAAGTAGAGTATATCAAAGAAGCTATGGCTTTTTGACCATCAGGCCACCATCACAAGTCTGCTGGAAAAACGCACGTGTTGCACGGTCTGTTTTGGACATTCAGGTGTCCATGTATGTCATCCGTGTACAATCTATGTGACATTAGTATGTCTGTGGGTGATGTCCGAGTAACAACCATGTGGTAGGGTCACAGCCGGTGTAACGGGTTTCACTCTGACCAGTACGGCTGTCAGTCTCTCTCTTAGCCAGGACCCCCTGGAAGTCCATGGTGCTAAACTGTGTTAGAGGCACACAGCCAACACTTCTCAAGCTGTGTCAAAACTTCACACAGCCCTAGACACACAGCAGCTCCTGCTGCTCTGACACCTCTCTGCCTTCCTCAGCCCTGGACAGCTCCTTATCCTTCCAAGCCAAACCAGTGTGAAATCAGCACTTCACTAAGATCTAACTGTTGTTAAACATGTGAGTGCTGCCACAGAGCAAAAGATACAATCAACCATGGGCTGTATACTGGTCATTAGGCACATGTTGTCACATCACCATACCCCTACATATTGTAAGCTTGCACCCTTTCATGTAGCATTAAAGGGTGTTTAGCTTTCTATTTATCCCAAAAATTAATAATTAATTTAAGAAAAAAAACAACGTGGTGTCCACTCTATTTTTGATTGCCAGTGTCAGGATTCTGGTTCTTCCAGATTACTTTTTGTGTCTCCTCCTTTTCTGAGATGGTGTCTGCTACCTTGTGCTGTCCATGTCTTCCTGTTTTCCTACTTATAAAGCTCTGGTCCATCTTCCAGGCTTTTCTTTAGTATTGTGCTTCTGCTCTGGCTCCTCTGTGCATCATCTGAGTTTGTTCTATCTCCAGTGATCCCAGGTCAGTTCTTCCATCTACTCTGCACTCATCTACTTTGCTAGCCTCACCTGTTCTAGTCTTGCCTTCCAGCAAAAGGATGTGCTCACCAGAGAAGTATTCCTGCTTCCAGCTACCTTCTGTTCTCTCTGCCACATGTAAGCTCTGCAAACACTAAAGGCTCTGTTCCTGTGATTTAGATTGTTTGTATATTATTTGCAAGTGCGGTGCTCTGGACTGTTTTCAGGACTTTAGTATTAGCTGCTCCCCACTGTGCCAAAGTTTGGGACTGTGTTTACTTAGAGACTATTATACTACCAGCCTTGCAGTGTTCTTACTGACTATATTCTGTTACTGGTTTATTGTGTGAACTCTTTATCTCACTATTTTCGCTGCTGACCTAGCCAGATTTCAGACCTATTTCCTGAAAGACTGTATTTAGCCCTCTTATTTGCCCTTCTCCCGGAGTGCTGCACCTGCACCACAGCCTGTTTGTTGCACATTTTGTTAAATATAGACTTGAACTTAAACCTTGTCTCTGTCTTGTCTTGTCCTAGCTATCAGATTCCTGAAATTACCCACACAAGTTGCTACAGCTAGACAGGTTAAAAAAGACAGCGGCAGCCTGCATACCAGAGCTGGCAGTTATTCCTTGGCTGGTAATCCGATTGCTAAAATTATTTATTTATATTTTTGTCTCTTCAACAATGCAATAAAATTAAATACCAGGCAATCAAAACAACGCACCTACCCAAACATGGTATTATTAGAAATGTCAGCTCAAGATTAAAAAAAATAAGCCGACACACAGATCCAGAAAATGAGAAAGCTACGGGAGCGGAAAATAGCGCAAAAGTGCAATTCTTTTTCTCTTAAAACCTCTGCCTTTTTTCACTCCTTGGATAACAGTAAAAGTAACATCTTTAGCATCTACGAACTCGTACAGACTAGGGATGAGCGAGTCTACCCATTACTACTCGCTATTCGGCGAATAGTCGGGTACTCGCTGGACTCGTTACTCTGCGAGTCTTTTAGCGATTACTCGCATAGTAACGAGTCCAATGTAAGTATAGGGAAATGCAATTCCTCTGCTGCTGGACCCTATAAAGAGGTCTGGTAGCATAGGAAAACCTGCAATACCCTATTTTATTGTATATAAGTCGGTTATAAAAAGGCGTTCGTTGTAAAATGAAACCGGTTTTTGACGGTTTTGCACTGTCCGTCTCATTCCGCTCCAATAGACAACGTTACACTGAACCGAATTGAGCGTGACCATCATTTACCGTCATAATCCGGTTATCTCTGTTTTTAATGAATGGTAGCTAAACGGTCAGGCTCTATCTGTTCCGGCTCTAACCGAATATGGGTCTTTGGAGCCGGAATCCTGTACTACACAAGACCGGTCACCGGACACTCGCTGTTATTAGCGAATAGCGAGTAAGATGAGCGAGTGTTCTACTGTATTCTGTGCATACAGCAAGCCGAGCTTGCACATGGGCAGGCATGCTGGCTTGCATTTTGCCAAAGATGAGGTGAACCAGCGCAATTTCAGACAGTAATACATACAGCAGATTAAGATCATTTGACAATCTGTAATCACCAGAATTTCACGATAACATACAGATTGCTGAACTCAATAGCTCCTGCTGGGGAATCTCTCCAAAGAACAAAATGTTTTCAGGAGGAGGGGTACGAGGGGCTCCTTTGCGCAGCCGCAGGGCTTTACCAATCCCGGATTCATTCCGATTTTCGATACTATTCCGGTTCAATCCAGTCCCATAGACAGCCGTTGAAGTAAAACAGTTTTAACCGGACAGGTTTAGTTTGACAAACGGATTACACAGGATAGTACCGGGCAAGATTAATCTGGTTACATTTAACATGGCTGTCTATGGGACCGGAGTGAACAGGAACGGGACAATCCTCTGAAATCCGTTTGGAACTTAGGGTTAACGCTTTTTTACTACCGCCCGCAAAACAATGTATTAGGGGATTGCAGGTTGTTCCTCTGCTGCCAGACCTCTTATCTCTTAATGGGGTCCAGGAACAGACGAATTATTCACTATTACTCGCTTCCCCATTCATTTACATTGGACTCGCTAGACTCATAACGAGTAGCGAGTCCCAGACTCGGACTCGTTAGAGTCTAGCGATTCCGAGTAATTTAGGACTCGCTCATCCCTAGTACAGACCCAAGACATCATATCAACACGTCAGTGTTACCATATAGAACTGACCCAAGGCATCATACTGACATGTCAGTATTACCATAGAGTACTGACCCGAGGCATCATACCAACACGTCAGTGTTACCATATAGTACTGACCCGAGACATCATACCAACACGTCAGTATTACCATAGAGTACTGACCCGAGGCATCATACCAACACCTCAGTGTTACCATATAGTACTGACCCCAGACATCATACCGACACGTCAGTGTTACCATATAGTACTGACCCAAGGCATCATACCGACACGTCAGTGTTACCATATAGTACTGACCCGAGACATCATACCGACACGTCAGTGTTACCATATAGTACTGACCCAAGGCATCATACCGACACGTCAGTGTTACCATATAGTACTGACCCGAGGCATCATACTGACACGTCAATGTTACCAAATAGTACTGACTTGAGGTATCATCCTGACACGTCATTGTTACCATATAGTACTGACCCGAGGCATCATACCGACACATCAGTGTTGCCATATAGTACTGACCCGAGGTATCATACCGACACGTCAGTGTTACCATATAGTACTGACCTGAGGCATCATACCGACATGTCAGTGTTACCATATAGTACTGACCCGAGGCATCATACCGACACATCAGTGTTGCCATATAGTACTGACCCGAGGCATCATACCAACACCTCAGTGTTACCATATAGTACTGACCCCAGACATCATACCGACACGTCAGTGTTACCATATAGTACTGACCCAAGGCAACATACCGACACGTCAGTGTTACCATATAGTACTGACCCAAGGCATCATACCGACACGTCAGTGTTACCATATAGTACTGACCTGAGGCATCATACAGACGTGTCAGTGTTACCATATAGTACTGACCCGAGGCATCATACTGACACGTCAATGTTACCAAATAGTACTGACTTGAGGTATCATACTGACACGTCATTGTTACCATATAGTACTGACCCGAGGCATCATACCGACACATCAGTGTTACCATATAGTACTGACCCGAGGTATCATACCGACACGTCAGTGTTACCATATAGTACTGACCTGAGGCATCATACCGACATGTCAGTGTTACCATATAGTACTGACCCGAGGCATCATACTGACACGTCATTGTTAACATATAGTACTGACCCTGTCCTCCATCCTGGGCCCATCCATGGAAGTATGTGCCCCATCCTGTTTATATATATATATATATATATATATATATATATATATATATATATATAAAATATATCCCCTATCCTGGTATTTATGTCCCAAATTCTGGTATGTATGGCCCCCATCCTGGGCTCCTTTCTTGTATATATGCCCCTTATCCTGAGCCCAACTTTGTATATATGTCCCCCATCATGGGCCTCATCCTGGTAAATACTGGAACATTTGCATGATACTAGCTTTTTGTGTTCAATGATTGAGGTTAGAATTAACACATTACGTACCCTGATGTACAGCATATATACCATCCTATCTCATTGCAGAGGTCACCATTTTGGAGGTAAGGCAAGGGTCACCTTGATTGGGTTTATTTTGTATCACGACAGGCGGTGCCAAATGTTGATGCTCTTCCGCAATCATACGAACCAGTGCGGTAATGAACCGGTGCGGTAATGTTATACTCAAGACTAAACTTTTTTATTGAGTTCAATGTCTTTTTAATATGAGAGTCCACAAGTAACCAGTCGTTTTAAGACTGAGAAAAATACAGAAAATTACTGATGATGTGGTTATTTTATTAGCAGCATGTTGGGATTGTGGAGGCTTTTAACATGCTGAGAAGGAAGAGCACATGTTCTGGCAAAATGTGACCTATATTTAAGGAAGGAAAGCTGTCTTAACAAGGAGTCAAGTGACTGTAATTTCATAAATCACACAGGAATATGAGTGGTTGGCACGACATCTCTGATCTCGGCTCAGCTGCGGACTGAGGACTTAATAGAATGAATTCCGAGTATTAAGCCAGTTCATCCATTTACTTTTCTCATCTTGACCTCTCCTTTGAGAACAGTCCATCAGAGATACAAAATCTCACGTTCGCCCTTCTGAAGAACTGGAAAGTGAGGATTTACTTTTCCTTTTTCCTTTGTAGTCTTTCATGTAACTTTTATTATTATTATTATTATTATTTATTTATAGAGCACCATTGATTCCATGGTCTGTACAAGAGAAAGGATTACATGCAAACAAGTTAAAAATACAACAAACAAACTAACAGTGACAGACCGGTACAGAGAGGAGAGGACCCTGCCCTTGTGGTCTTACATTCTACAGGGCAAAGGGGAGGGAGACAGTAAGTTGGGTCACCTCTGGTGGGGGTGGAGCACTGGCATTGGTGGTGGTGGAGCACCAGGTCGATTGGTGGTTGAGCTCCAGGTCTGGTGGTTGTGTAGCTCCAGGTCTGGTGGTGGTGGAGCTGCAGGTTCGTGGTGGTGTAGCACCAGGTCTGGTGGTGGTGTAGCACCAGGTCCGGTGGTGGTGTAGCACCAGGTTTGGTGGTGGTGGAGCACCAGGTCCGATAGTGGTGGAATGCCATGTCTGGTGGTGGTGAAGCACCAGGTCTGTTGGTGGTGGAGCGCCAGGTCCAGTGGTGGTGGAGTGCCAGGTTTGGTGGAGGTGGAGTGCCAGGTCCAGTGGTGGTTGAGCACTAGATTAGGTGGTGTTGGAGCACCAGGTCCAGTGGTGGTTGAGCACTAGATTAGGTGGTGTTGGAGCACCAGGTCCAGTGGTGGTGGAGCGCCAAATTCTGTGGTGGTGGAGCGCCAGGTTCGGTGGTGGTGGACTCCAGGTTCGGTACTGGTGGAGCGCCAGCTCTGTTGTTGGTGAATCACCGACTCTGGTGGTGTTGGAGCACCAGGTCCGGTGGTGGTAAAGCGCTAGGTCAGGTGGTGATGGAGTGCCAGGTCTGGTGGTAGTAGGGTCATTACTGTAGACTGTAAGCTATTCTGAAGAGATGGGATTTCATTTTCAAGTTTACTCAAGCTCAAGAATGAATAATGAATGATACCCCCCAACATATGTACAGTACTGTCCTTTCTTACTTTTCCTCTTGTCTCTAGATATCCTGACATGTTTTTCTGAAAATGACTATCTATATACACAATATGTGTCTCCATTTGACCACCATTGGTTGTGATATTATTTGCTGCTTGTTATAAGAAATTAAGTCCTAACAACATTTGACAAAATGTAAGGCTGGGCAGGTCTGTTAATGCATGGAATTCTACTTGAAAAAAATAAAACCCTGCGGTACTCAATCCTATAGTTTGCACAGATGTAACGCCGAAAATGATGCATTGTAACAAAAACACAGCAGCAATGTGAAATACTGCAACATACCGTATTTTTCTTTTTATAAGATGCACCTGATTATAAGACACATCCCCAAATTTGGTGAAGGAAAAGAGAAAAAAAATATTTTTAGTGTTAAATTGGGTCCATCTTATAATGGTATATGTCCCTCATAGCCCTCTCATCCTGGTACATTGTCCCTCATCATGGGATATAGCCTCCCATCCTAGAATTAACCCCCTTAATCTGGATATGGCCCCCTTATATTAGATATAGCCCCCTTGTGCTGGCACACATCCCCCAGTGAAGCTACACGTCCCCTAATGATGGTACACGTCCCCTATTGATGGCACACGTCCCCCTTTGCTGGCACACATCCCCCAGTGCTGGCACACATCCCTCAGTGCTGGCACACGTCCTCCAGTTTTGGCAAACATCCCCTATTGATGGCACACGTCCCCCATTGATGGCACATGTCCTCATTGATGGCTCACATCCCCCAGTGATGGCACATGTCCCCCAGTTCTAGCACACGTCCCCCAGTGCTGACACACTTCCCCTATTGATGGCACACGTCCCTTATTGATGGCACACGTCCCCCATTGATGGAAAACGTCCCTCATTGATGGCAAATATCCCCCATTGATGGCACACATCCCCACTGATGGCACACGTCCCCCATTGACAACACACGTCCCCCACTGCTGGCACACATCCCCCATTGCTGGCACACGTCCCCTATTGCTGGCACACGTCCCCTATTGCTGGCACACGTCCCCTATTGCTGGCACACACTCCTTATTGCAGGCATTCATCCCCTATTGCTTGCTATGGCCCCACATGCTGTCGCGGCTCCCCATGCTGCTGCCCATAGTAAAATAAAAAAGACTTTACTTACCTTCTCCAGCACTGTACTCCCAATGTCTCCCTCCATGCCGCTGTGCTCCTCCATTTCCTGGTTCTCGGTAATGCCGGTCATGTGATCGGCACAGCAGAGTGACATCATCTCTGCATGCTTGATCACAACGGGAAGCAGAGAGACATGAGGAGGACAGCGATGGAGAAGGTAAGTAACGTCTTTTTTATTTTACTATGGGCATCAGCATGGGGGCCATAGCCAGCACAGGGGGGGTGCATGTGCAATCTACGGGGGGGATGGGTGTGCAGGCACATACTGTACAGTCCAAAGGTTTGGACACACCTTCTCATTCAAAGAGATTTCTGTATGTTCATGACTATGAAAATTGTAGATTCACACTGAAGACATCAAAACTATCCTTCTCCCTGACAGTAGTCACTTAGACGTAAGATATTCATTGTTATAAGCCCCTGTACTTTGTGTTCCCATCCAGTCTTAGATTGTAAGCTCCTTCGAGCAGGGTCACCTTCATTTTTGGCCTATTTATTGTATTTCCTAAGTTGATTCTATGTTTATTGTGTGTAACTACTGTTCTGTATTACCATTCTGTACCGTATATTTTTCTTATATGTACCGTTGTACTGTAAAGCGCTGCGGAATATGTTGGCGCTTTACAAGTAAAGTATTATTATTATTATTATTATTATGAATTATCACATGTGGAATTATATACTTAACAAAAAAGTGTGAAACAACTGACAATATGTCTTATGTTCCAGGTTCTTCAAAGTAGACACCTTTTTGCTTTGATTACTGCTTTGCACACTCTTGACATTCTCTTGATGAGCTTCAAGAGGTAGTCACCGGAAATGGTCTTCACTTCACAGGTGTTCCCTGTCAGGTTTAATAAGTGGGATTTCTTGCCTTATAAATGGGGTTGGGACCATCAGTTGTGTTGTGCAGACGTCTGGTGGATACATAGCTGATAGTCCTACTGAATAGACTGATAGAATTTGTATTATGGCAAGAAAAAAGCAGCTGAGTAAAGAAAAACGAGTGGCCATCATTACTATAAGAAATGAAGGTCAGTCAGTCCAAAAAATTGGGAAAACTTTGAAAGTGTCCCCAAGTGCAGTTGCAAAAACCACCAAGCGCTACAAAGAAACTGGCTCACATGAGGACCACCCCAGGAAAGGAAGACCAAGAGTCACCTCTGCTGCGGAGGATAAGTTCATCCGAGTCACCAGCCTCAGAAATCGCAGGTTAACAGCAGCTCAGATTAGAGACCAGGTCAATGCCACACAGAGTTCTAGCAGCAGACACATCTCTACAACAACTGTTAAGAGGAGACTTTGTGCAGCAGGCCTTCATGGTAAAATAGCTGCTAGAACACCACTGCTAAGGACAGGAAACAAGCAGAAGAGACTTGTTTAGGCTAAAGAACACAAGGAATGGACATTAGACCAGTGAGATCTTTGGTTCCAACCACCGTGTCTTTGTGCGACACAGGAAAGGTGAATGGATGGACTCTACATGCCTGGTTCCCACCGTGAAGCATGGAGGAGGAGGTGTGATGGTGATGGGGTGCTACGCCAGATGACCTGGCCTCCACAGTCACCAGACCTGAACCCAATCGAGATGGTTTGGGGTGAGCTGGACCACAGAGTGAAGGCAAAAGGGCCAACAAGTGCTAAGCATCTCTGGGAACTCCTTCAAGGCTGTTGGAAGACCATTTCCAGTGACTACCTGTTGAATCTCATCAAGAGAATGCCAAGAGTGTGCAAAGCAGTAATCAAAGCAGAAGATGGCTACTGTGAAGAACCTAGAATATAAGACATATTGTCAGTTGTTTCACACTCTTTTGTTAGGTATATCATTCCACATGTGATAATTCATAGTTTGATGCCTTCAGTGTGAATCTACAATTTTCATAGTCATGAAAATACAGAAAACTCTTTGAATGAGAAGGTGTGTCCAAACTTTTGGTCTGTACTTTATAATATGTGCCGCTCTCCCAGTCCATCACCTTGGTGTGGTTTCAGCATATTATATAAGCGGGGGCACGTTGCTTCCTGCAGCCTGCACCAGTTCGCTCCAGCCCTCAGACATGCTCCAGAGCTGCCCCACCTCCCCTGTAGTATATAATCCATATATTTGGATTATAAAATGCACCCCCCACTTTTCCCCAAAATTTGGGGGAACAAAAGTACGTCTTATAATACGAAAAATACGGTAATTGGATATAGAACAATATTATAGCTACGGAGAAATTAATCATTGAGAAACTTAGCTTATAAATATGGCCATATATATCGGAGGGAGTGTCCTGGCCATGAGGGAAGAGAGACGCTGATTACAGAGCTCCTGCTCCCTGGCCCCTTTTCAGCCTAATCACCGGCCCGCAACCTGGCCTATTATCACCATATGTCGGCGAAAAGGAAGGGGAAACGTTCAGCTACCGGCACCCGACCGCTACACCCCCCGGGAGGCAGTATATCCCGGTACCTCCGCAGCTCCAGCAAGCCCCCAGGAGCCGCAGACTCAATCAAGGTGGCGGACCCCACCTCCCTCTCTGTGCCTGCAGAGAATATGGCAGACAGAGAACTACGCTGTTCTCCTCAGGCAGTGACAATTGAACCCAGTATGTCCCCCACTGTGGAGGAGAGCGGGGATACGGAGCTGACCGCAGGAGCAGAAAGCGGTGAAATATCAGTGACACAAGCTCCAGAGACAGCAGGAGCCAGAGGTGCTGGAGTTCACATAACTGGCCTCGGAGATAAGGAGGAATGCTCTGCAGGGGGAATGAGCACAGGGCTCCCTGGCACCTCACAGCCTGAAGTCAGGCAGGGTGACAGAGTGGAGAGACAGGCTCTGCTTAAGACAGAAGTTATTCCTCCTCACTCATATGGACATTTGATGCTGTCTCCCACAGTTGTAAGAGAGGCACAGTTGCGGGGGTGGTCACCAGCACCAGGGATGCCGTCCCATATGTACCCTGGCCCAGTCACCGGTTTTCAGGGGGTAGAGAAGAACAACATGGTCCCCCAGGAGGCTTTCAGTGACTGGAGTGTAGGACAATGCTGCAATACCCCTGTTACGGTCACCAGCCCCAGCCATACAGTTGCCCAAGACATTCTAGCGCCGAGTGGGGAAATATGGGACTCGTTTAAAGCACGCATACTTAATGTCCCGACCAGAGAAGAATTAGTTGAATTTGTCTCAAAACTGGAATCCTCAATGAAAGCTGAGACAGCGGCTATAAGAGGAGAGGTCCAGAACATATCCCATAGAGTCTCTCAGTCCAACTCCACCGTCAACAGTCTCTCTAGGAGGGTCCAATCACTGGAAGATGTAGTGGCTAATCAGGCGTCTAGATTTGAGGCTTTTCTAGACTCTTTAGAAGATCTCGAGAACCGCGAACGCCGCCAGAATATTAGGGGGATGGGCATCCCGGAGTCTATCCCAACAGAAGCTCTGAAAGAGACTCTGCAAAACCTATTTAATTCTATTAGACACAAACCAGAGGAGTCCTTTATTGAATTCAACAGAGCTCACCGTTCCCTGGGCCCACCCCCGTCCGAGAGTGCATTACCTAGAGATGTGGTGTGCCGTATTCACAAATATCAAATCAAGGAAAAGATCCTCAACAATACTAGACGCTGTAAAGAGATTTGTTTACAAGGCTGCCCCCTACAATTG
The DNA here is from genome assembly GCA_033576535.1 of Allobates femoralis. Lineage (NCBI taxonomy): Eukaryota > Metazoa > Chordata > Amphibia > Anura > Aromobatidae > Allobates > Allobates femoralis. The sequence goes on from JARQOC010000005.1 coordinate 22,506,378, forward strand.
ATGGCGGACCTCTCCAGGAGGACCCTCCAGAAAAGATGAGCCCTGCGTTCCCTACTGGACCTACTGAGACAGAATCAACTCACGTACTCCTGGGGATAACCTTTCCGCCTGCAGATTCGATGCAGTAACCAACTGATCTCGCTCTCCCATCCTAGGGACCTCCAGAGGTTTGCATTGTTGGATATTCCTGATCCGGGCCTGGTGTTTCCGGAGTGGCCTGGTCCCTCTGCTGAAGGATTCTTCCCACTTCTCCCACGTCCACAGAGGGCCCCGCGGAAAAGAAACAGAGGAGGCGGTCGGTCCCGCAGACGGAGGCTCAGCGAATCTGCCCGTTCGGACGTTGGTTGATTACTTTCGGAGACGTGATGTATCCTTCTTTTTCTATTTGCCATGTTTTTTTTCTTTCCCCTTTTCATTCCTCCAGGTGCTGAGGACTACACCCGTATGACTCTCATTATATTACGCTACTGATGTTTGGGGCTTATGGACTATGGCTTGACCTCCCTATTCCCCTTCCCCTCCCTCCCTTTCTAACCCTCTACCCCCCTCCCTCCCTTTCCTTTCCCCCGCTCTTCCCCTCTGTCTCCCCAATACCCCCTCCCCCCCCTTTTTTTTTTTCTCTCTCCCTCTTCCCTTCTTTAATTCTTCCCCTAGGTCGAGCTAATGGAAAGCCTATTGTGCTCAACCCCTTATTGAGGGTCCTCCCGGTACCTCAGATTGGATGCAGCTGCTCGGCCCCGTAATTGGGCTGACCATACGAGCCAGGTTGCCACCTTTGTTATGATTTAGTTATCAGTATAAAGGCTGTTGGCCGGGGAGTATATGCTCTTCGAGTCGCTGTTTATACTATCTTGTTTTAGTCTATTGTTAGATTTATTTCAGGACTGTGTCCTCTATTTTATTGCAGTGTGTCGTTCTTACCCCTCGTGGAAAGGGCGCCACCCGCTGGGGACACCACTTCTTGTCTGAAGAGTGGTGCTTCTGTTCATGAATATACCCCACAAACATTGTTTGTATATAGTTTGATTGGTCGTCTGAGAGACTAATTTCTCCTCCTCCCTACCCTATACCTCTTCCTCCACTACTCTTCCTCTTACCCTTCCTTTCATTTTCCTCCTTATCCTCATCTTCTTCCCCATTTTCTCTCTTTCATTGTGATAGTCGCGGTAGGCTCTGGTTACCGTCCTACCGAAATGGGTTCCCTGAAGGTAGGATCCCTGAATGTTCGGGGGTTCAATACACCCCAGAAGAGGGCTCACGTTCTCTTAGACATGCATAAAACCGGGGTGCAGGTGGTGTTTCTGCAAGAAACACACTTCACAATGGACTATGTTCCGACCTTCAGTGATAAGAATTTCCCGACATGGATCCACAGTGCAAACCCTGATTCTAGATCTAGGGGGGGTCTCTATTGCGTTACATAGAAATCTGCCATATACTGTAATAGAGAAGGTAGTGGATCCTGGAGGTCGCTTTATTTTCCTTAAGTTACGAGTGGCTGACAATCTGCTCACCTTGTTGAACTGGTACCTCCCGAACACAGAGCAAACCAGGGTGTGTAGGTCACTCTTACTAAAATTGGCAGAGTTTGTGGAGGGGCAGGTCGTGGTGGGGGGTGGTTTCAATTTTGTCTTTGACCCTTCGGCTGATACCATCTCTGGTCGGGGAGCCGTCCCGCGTAGACGGGTGAGGGCGCTTCAGGGTCTGCTGCATAGGCTCAGGCTGGTCGATGTTTGGAGGATTCAGAATCCCAAGGGCAGGGACTATACGTTCATGTCTGGGGTTCATGGTTCTTATAGCAGAATTGACATTTCCTCGTCGGTCACGGGCTCCTCTCATGGAAACCGGAAGCGACGATTGGTAATATTCTTTTATCAGACCATAGTCCTATTTTCCTTTCCTTTGAGGTGCCCGGTCTGACGGGAAAACAGAGATCATGGAGCCTGAATGGTAATCTTTTGCGCGATGCCGCCTGTCTGCAGGATCTGAGAGCGGATATAGTGACATTCACTCAATCTCATACATCAGATCCGACTTCCCCCCCTTGAATGGGAGCCACTCAAATGCTTCCTGAGAGGGACGTTAACTAAACATGGAGCCAGGTTGAAAAAGTTCCGGAACGAACGGATTTGCGACTTATTGACGCAGATTAGTCGCCTGGAAGCTAACCATAAAACCTCTCTATCACACGCGCTGAGGATAGACTTGACCACTAAGAGACTTGAACTTAAAAACTTTCTAGACGATCAATATCAGAGACACAGGGAGCGGACGAAAGGATTTTTTTACAAGAAGGCAAACACATGCGGGACATCCATGGTGAGGCTGTTCCACCCTAGGGGGGGCCCCACTTATATCGCCTCTGTTAAAAAGCCCAAGAGAGGGCTGGTCCACATTAGTGAGGAAATTTCAGGGGTTTTTCAGGCCTTCTACTCCGAACTATACAATATCAAAGGAAAATTTGCCGACATGGACCCTTCTGCGCTACGAGACAAAATTCGGTCCTATATATCTAATGTAATGTCATTGTCTGACGAGGACGTGCTCTCTCTTGAGGAAGATATTACAGAAGAGGAGTTGTTGGATGCTGTTAAAGCGACTCCGATATCAAAGTGCGCCGGTCCCGACGGTTTCACGCCCATATTCTACAACAAGACTCTACTCGGAGACTTGCTGCCTCATATGCTTCCGACATTCAAGACATTGTTAGAGGGTGCCACTTTTGCCCCTTAGGCTTTGGAGGCACACATTTGTGTGATCCCCAAACCTAATAAGGATCCTTCTGATGCAGCAAGCTACCGACCCATTTCCTTGATAAATGTGGATGTCAAGCTGTTCGCCAAGGTCTTAGCTGATAGGCTATCTCAAATGCTCCCCTCCATTATACATTTGGACCAAATGGGCTTTGTCAGAGGTCGGGAGGCGAGGGACAACATTATTAGATCCCTCCTCCTCGTCGAGAGGGCTAAGGTGTGGAAGTCCCCTCTATGTCTGTTGTCCATTGATGCAGAAAAGGCCTTTGACAGGGTCCACTGGAGCTTTTTGTGGGAGGCATTGAAGCATATAGGCCTGAGGCGCAGATTCTTGAACGGGATTCTGTCACTATACTCCCAACCAACTGTCAGAGTACGGATAAATGGGACTTTATCTGACCCGTTTCTAGTGCAAAATGGGACACGACAGGGGTGCCCGCTTTCACCCCTGCTCTATACTATTGTTATGGAACATTTGGCTAATGCTATAAGACTTAACAAGGACATTCAAGGTTTGCAGGTAGGGAACCTTCACCATAAGACAGCTTTGTTTGCTGACGACCTCCTCCTGTATGTCGCGAACCCGTCCATAGCTTTGCCAGTGTTATTACAGGAATTTGCGACATTTGGTGACCTTTGTAATTTTAAAATTAACTACTCTAAATCCGAGGCAATGAATGTTTCCCTGCCGTCTGCTGAGGTCCATTTTTTACAGAGAGATTTTTCATTTCGGTGGAAGAAGGGCTACCTGTCCTATTTAGGAGTGTGCCTTCCTGACGAAGATCTTCCATTTTAACCACCAGGCCTTGTTAGACAAAGTGGGGCCCCTCTTGGGGTCCTATAGACCGTTGAAGTTGTCCTGGCTCGGCAGAATCCGGGTTATCACAATGGACATACTTCCTAGATTCTTGTACATTTTTCAATCCGTACCCGTTTGGCCACATAGCTAATTATTCATCACGCTCTGCTCCCTGGTCTCTCGGTTTGTCTGGAACGGCATAAAGCCGAGGGTAAGTTTCAAGATCCTTTCCGCTCCTCGTGACACGGGAGGGGCTGGCCTCCTTGACCTTCGTAGGTACTGCCTATTTGCCATACTGGTCAGACTTTTGGACTGGAAATACAGGCTAAGACCAAACAATGAGTTCAAATCGAACAAGCGGACTTAGACGTGCATTTACATTACCTTCAATGGGTCCCCCCGCAGGCTATAGATCATTCTAGATATTTGCCTTTCCTTACGAAAGAGACGCTTAAAGCATGGCGGACAGCCCTTACAGACTTACCCGACGTTCTGTCGGCGAGCTCCTTGACTCCACTGTTTTATAACCCAGCCTTTCCCCCAGGGATGACTAATACTACCCTGTTGCTGTGGACTGCTCGAGACGACGCTCGCGTCGGTCAGGTCCTACAGGATGGAGAACTTCCATCTTTCGGCGTTTTACAGAATTTATCTCCGGACCGGACTCTGAAATGGTGGGAGTATCTTCAGGTTAGATCTTTCCTTGAGTCCGCCGCCTTCCCTCGAGGTCCAAATATTAGCACATCCCCTATGGAACAGCTTTTTGCAGTAGAGGAGGCCCCAGACCGAGGGATCTCGGTTATCCATCACATCCTATCCGCAGCAGTAGGTCCCGAAATCCACAGGTACCGACTAGCCTGGGAAAGAGAACTGGGGCGGGCTATCTCGGATACTGAATGGGAGAGATGCTTCCTTATGGCCCAAAAGACATCCAGTTCAAGTGATGCCTTGGAGAAATGCTATAAACTACGTTTCCGTTGGTACCTCACTCCAGACAGGATGCATAAATGCTTCCCTACCACTTCCAGCCTTTGCTGGCGTTGCGGATCCGAGGAGGGCACTATGCTACACGTTTGGTGGGGCTGCTCCTTGATTAGTGGTTTTTGGTCAAGGGTGTTTAGGAATTATGGTCTGGTTACTGGCAAACAAATAAAAGGCTCTCCTGAGATGGCCCTACTTTCTTTGCTCCCTGGTTCGCTAAGGTCCCAAAAGAGAGACATTCTCAGATTTTGCCTCTGCGCGGACCGGTCGGTGATCCACCGTCATTGGAAGGATCAGACCCCGCCTTCAATTTTTGAATGGTATACTGAAATGGAATCTCTAGTCCGCCTTGAGGAGTTGTCAGCCGGGCTCGAGCAGACTCTTCCCCAGTTCACTCTTGTTTGGTCTGAGTGGATCCTTTTTAGGGACGCTCCTAACTTTAACAAATTATTCTCTTAGATTTTATTACATAATGAAAGCTTCTATCTAACATCTTACTACCGGTATTGTTGGCTGTGAGATCTGTGCCTACCTTGTTTTCTGATTATCCTTATCTCTTCCTCTTTTAACCTGAACCTTTTCTCTTTATCTCTATTCTCTTATCCCTCCCATGCCCCCTCCTAGACGACCAATGGGTTACAAGTTTGTTTCGTTTTACTTGTTCCCCCTCCCCTCTCCATCTCCCCCCTGCTCTCCTGTCGGGAGATCGGGCATCCTTTGTATTATTTCTCAAATAGTGTGCTCTTTCACAGATCGCACATTCGTTCTCTACGTACGATTTGAAACTATTCCGGTGTTACCGCAATAGAGTGTTGAGGAGACGTTATGCCATATTTTACTCTGTATTCTGTAATCTCCTGTGATCTGCATTGAGGATGTTAAATCTAAACCCTGACATTTATTTTCTCCCCCCCCTTTTTTTTGTAATACTGTTTTTCACTATTATTATAAAATTCAATAAAGATAAATTTAACCATAAACATGGCCATATAGATAACCACCCAGTAGCCATGTTGAGGCGTGTCTCTTTTACTTGGTCCTTACACATCAGTCACAGCCTCTATCTGGATTTTCAAAAAAATCTTCTTTTGTATGGGCGAGTAGGAACTTGCTAACAGAGAACAATAACACCTACTGCCAGTAGTGGAAAGGGTGAACACCAGAGGGTGTGACGCTATAATCTTAATAAGAAAAAACCTTTGGCACTCAAACTTATAGTGTGCATAGGTGCAACGCTGAAAACAAAAACACAGCTGTGCTGTAACATACTAAGACATATATGGATTTAGAACAATATTATAGTTATGGAGAAATGATCAAATGAGATACATAGCTTATGAATATGGCCCTACTGATAAATGCCCAGTAGCCATGTCAAGGCATGTCTTTTTTGCGGCGTCCCTACACTTAGTCACAGCCTCAATCTGGATTTAAAAAATTCTCCTTTTGTATGGGTGGGTAGGAACCTGCTAACAGAGAACAATAACACCTACAGCCAGTATTAGGAAGGGTGCAGAGCTGAGGGTGTCACTCTGTAATCTATACAAGAAAAAACCCTGTAGCACGCAATCCAAAAGTGGCAACACCGAACACGATACATTGTAAGAAAAACAAAGTGGCACTCTGAAATAATAACATATAAATGAATATAAAACAATATTACAGGCAAGGAGAATGAAAAAATAGGACACTTAGCTTATGAATATGGCCATATCGATAACTGCCCAGTAGCTACATTGAGGCGTGTCTCTTTTACTGGGTTGCATATAGCCACAGTCTCTATCTGGATTAAAAACAACTTCTACTTGGTCATTGTCATAGTTTTAAACTCTAAATATATTTATTGAAGACATTATCGCATAAAGTGTTATCTAATGTTGAAACTCCACTAGTTATAATCTAGAATGCCTTAGTGCCTTGTGCTGCTTGGTCGGTTTCCTTCCCTGCTGAGCCAAAGCCTAGTCTCTGGATGGATTGATGGATTGTTTATATTTGTGTTTCAATTTCTTTAGTTTGTGGTTATCAGGAGTTCTCATTAGCATATTGTCTCTGTCCTATCACATCCCAGCTCGTGCTATTTGTACTCTTCTGTTCCAGCCTTATCTGCTGGCTATATTTCTGTGTGAATTTCTCCTAAGGAGTTCCAACACTGCAGCTAAGGGATTTTACCTCTTATGCAAAAAATGTTGTTGTTATTATGTTTGTTTATTTACCTTCCTTAGCCTTACTTCTGTTTTCTCTTAGGTCAGTAAGAAGTTACCCTTGCTTGCATTATTATTTCTCCTTTGTAAACTTTTGCACAAGCCTTATGTTTCCTAATTTGGATTTACTATATAGCTCTGCATGTTTGCTCTATCTTGGTCATTTTACATAGTAACCTTCCCGTTGATTTCTCAGGAGATACGTAAAACAACTCGACGGCCTTTTAGGAATATAGGCACACATTGTGTTAACTTAGTAGTGCAGCTAGGGATGTTCCAGTCTTTACAGGAACCTTTAGGGTGTTGTGCATCTAGTCTGTACAAGAACTAGTAGGGTGTGGGTACAGTTGCAGAGTAATTGTTTCTTTGTCACGAGAGGTACTAATGGACAAGGGGATAAGGTAGCAGGACAGAGGTGATGGGCAAAAGGCGATCAGGGAACTAGTTTGACCCTAGACTAGGGGTTCCTAGCTGACCCTGTATCCAGAAGTACCTCTGAATGTGAGGATGTCTGGGTCACCACCCTTGCCCTGCTCTTGACCAGCTCTAGGCTATAACCACCTCACCTCCACAAGGGTCCAGAATTAACATAGCAATTCCCATAAAGATGCAATCTCCATAAAGCTACACAACAAGAAAGCTCCAGTAGAACAGTACTCGACATCAGTACAGTTCACAGTCTTTGCAAATAATAAATTCTTTCAGCGACACCAGCTGATGAGTCATGGGATTACTTAAAGGCTAGATGAGTAGACAACCACATCACCTTATAAACACAGCAGCCTTACTCCATTTAACTACTGTAGCAAATGACAGAGACTGCATAGATGTCCACATGTGACAGTTTTATTCCCTTTTTGCCCATGTTGGAATATGTATGTTCATAACAAATACATTGTGCATGTATGAAGCAAATTCAAGCCCTCATTACACTCAGAGGATGTTGGTTGCATTAAACAGCAAGTCTCTGCCTGTAACAGCAGCAACTGGAGCTAGCTGTGATCACTTCTGTTTTAGACTTTTAAATACTACAAGGGTTGCAGGGGTGTGCATGGACCATCCGCTATCAGCCTTCCTACATCGTGATAGGGGGATTCCAATGGGATGTCATGACACTTGGGGCCTGTTGAAGACCCACTGTTGGTGACCTGTTGCTGATATGATGTTACATGAGATCTAGTAATCGCAACTGGAACTTATGATGGAGTTTGAGTGTCAAAAGAGTATGTTTTTTACCACCCTTGTCCGACAGCCGCACGGTACTGGAATGGATGTTGGACTACTGTAGCGCAATATATTTTCACAGCTGACTATTAACAATTAAATAGATTTTTGGAATGGTAATACTCAGTCAAAGACAAAGCAAATTATCTTCAATGAAGTCTATAGCTCTATAATTCTTATGTAAATGAGGATTCTTGTGCGCCCCTGTGGTTTTGGTGCCACAAGTGGTATTACCCCTACATCATTAGTAATGCCACGTCTAAAGGGTATTGGAGCTCCGTATACTGGAAGTCCAGTGCATGCACACGCTAACTGATCCCTAACCAAGAAAATAAGCATTAGGACCTACTCTCTGGTTCAGCGGAGTCTCTGGTAACGGGAAGGGGTAGTTACAGTTAGGGAGAAGGAGAAGGAGAAAGGTCTGGGAAAGATAGCTCGAGCTACTTGTCCCACAGAATACGTTGCTAGCAGGGGACCAGTCCCTAGGCTACTCAGAGATTACAAAACCTGATGACAGAAGCTGGAAATTAGTGAATTCCATGTTCACTAGTCACTTAAGTGGTGATACAGAGGGCCAGAGAGCTGTTAGAAGTTGCAAGAGGGAGTACAGGATAGCTCAAATGCACCTTGAAACCTATTAAAATTACCAAAGTCAGCAGGAAGGCTATTTTTCTCACCTAGCAGCACCGGACTCCAATTCCCATCGGACCGGCCAGACTGCATACCTGGTGGAAGTGTACTATTCTGGACTTGCTGCAACATCTTTAGTAAAAGCTAAAACAAAAATACTATTTTCTCCTGTTTATTGCTCTCCTGCCCTGCACCCATGATTCCCACTACTCATCATACTGATCCCATGGGAGCCAAGCCCTAGTTGGGAAGGGTCTACCATCTTTACTGCTACACCACCTATCTCCCAGGGATTATCTGCAGTGCCGGCCACTCAAAGGCTGGAAATCCCGACTGACATCACAAACGTTTTATTTTTCTTTTAATTTTTCTCCAAGATTATTCTCCCGTTTCCAATGTGAGCCAGGGCCACAGCACTGGGCGCAGCCACCATGGTCCTGACCACTGGCCCAGCTGTTGGCCCTTTGTGCTCCAAACTACATCTAACAATATTTTCCTAAGTAAAATGTTCTTATTGGATTGTATGAAAAGTGAATCCTTCTCCTCCAATTAGCTGTCACGTCACATCACCCTTCAGCACCCCCGCATCATCACATCTCCCTTATCTTTTAATATGCTCTATTCCGCTCTCCAATACCTTGTTGCACCCGCCCTTTGATTTCCATTATGGACCTACAATATCTTCTTCTTTCCATATGAATCAAAAGTTCCTTCTCAAATTGAAAATAACATCTTATCTTAGAAAGAAATCCAAGCCGCAGTCATCTCTTGTAAATACGGGAAGACTATCTGATTACACAAAGCAATACTTTTTACATATTATATTTGCTAAACTAAACAGTTCAATGTAGGAAGGAGAATAGACAAGAAATGAAAAAAAAAGAAAAAAAAATGGATATAAGGGAATTCTCCATGCTAAAATTACCTACTGCTTTTATTGTGGAGACACAAGGGTTAATGGGTGCTCTCACCCGCTGACTTGCCTGTCTTTAGAAAGACCGCCGGGACTGGGGCTCATCCCATTGAAAGCCCAAACTTCTTTACTGTGGCAGGACTCCACTCAGAATACACAGGGTGAGGGTAAAACATTATTGGGTCCCCAATAGTCAACAGCATATAGTGCATTACCAGCAAGGACACAAGATGGTGCAAGGGACACAGTCTCACCGTTCCGCTGGCTCATCAGGGATAAAAACGCCAGTGACTTCAGAGAATCCAGGACCATCTACCCCAGCCAGCAACCCTCCACCTTTGGTGGGCACCCACTGAGAGGAGGTAGCGTCAAGCTTAGGAAACTGACTGAACACATCCAGGTATATGGCCAGATGACTGGATTGTCCCAACCTGAGTTCTCCAAACAAATATGTGAACCCAGTGTAGGGCAGTTATGTAATCCACAAGCTTGAACCATTGTCTCTAGGCTAAGGTCATGTAGACTCAAACAGGGACAAGAGAAGGCCACTTTTATATCATTTAGCTCCCTTTTCAGGGCATTGTGTCCCACAGGATTGAGGGGAAATATTAATGGATGTTCCCTAATTGTTCATTTGTTCATTCCAACTGCATATTTGTTCTTCAAATGATGCAGTCTAAGACACTCCAGAAAGCTGATGAAACCCTAATTTGCAGGCATTAGAATAATTAGCATATAAAGAAGACTCATTGGCAAAGATCAAAACTATCCCCGTATGTACTATGCCTTATAACACATTTATATACAGTGGATAACACAGGATTCTGCATAGACAAAAGGAAATATCACAGCTCACCTCCTCCTCCTGTACAATGACTGATAACACCTCTATATACAGTAGATAACACAGGATCCACCATTCACAATAGGTGATGTCACAGCTCACCTCCCCCTCCTGTACAATGACTGATAACACCTCTATATACAGTAGATAACACAGGATCCACCATTCACAATAGGTGATATCACAGCTCACCTCCTCCTCCTGTACAATGACTGATAACACCTCTATATACAGTAGATAACACAGGATCCACCATTCACAATAGGTGATATCACAGCTCACCTCCTCCTGTACAATGACTGATAACACCTCTATATACAGTAGATAACACAGGATCCACCATTCACAATAGGTGATATCACAGCTCACCTCCTCCTCCTGTACAATGACTGATAACACCTCTATATACAGTAGATAACACAGGATCCACCATTCACAATAGGTGATATCACAGCTCACCTCCTCCTCCTGTACAATGACTGATAACACCTCTATATACAGTAGATAACACAGGATCCACCATTCACAATAGGTGATATCACAGGTCACCTCCTCCTGTCAATGACTGATAACACCTCTATATACAGTAGATAACACAGGATCCACCATTCACAATAGGTGATATCACAGCTCACCTCCTCTCCTGTACAATGACTGATAACACCTCTATATACAGTAGATAACACAGGATCCACATTCACAATAGGTGATATCACAGCTCACCTCCTCCTCCTGTACAATGACTGATAACACCTCTATATACAGTAGATAACACAGGATCCACCATTCACAATAGGTGATATCACAGCTCACCTCCTCTCTGTACAATGACTGATAACACCTCTATATACAGTAGAAACACAGGATCCACCATTCACAATAGGTGATATCACAGCTCACCTCCTCTGTACAATGACTGATAACACCTCTATATACAGTAGATAACACAGGATCCACCATTCACAATAGGTGATATCACAGCTCACTCCTCTCTGTACAATGACTGATAACACCTCTATATACAGTAGATAACACAGGATCCACCATTCACAATAGGTGATATCACAGCTCACCTCCTCCCTGTACAATGACTGATAAACACCTCTATATTACAGTAGATAACACAGGATCCACCATTCACAATAGGTGATATCACAGCTCACCTCCTCTCTGTACAATGACTGATAACACCTTCTATATACAGTAGATAACACAGGATCCACCATTCACAATAGGTGATATCACAGCTCACCTCCTCTGTACAATGACTGATAACACCTCTATATAAGTAGATAACACAGGATCCACCATTCACAATAGGTGATATCACAGCTCACCTCTCTACTGTACAATGACTGATAACACTCTATATACAGTAGATAACACAGGATCCACCATTCACAATAGGTGATATCACAGCTCACCTCCTCTCCTGTAAATGACTGATAACACTCTATATACAGTAGATAACACAGGATCCACCATTCACAATAGGTGATATCACAGCTCACCTCCTCCTCCTGTACAATGACTGATAACACCTCTATATACAGTAGATAACACAGGATCCACCATTCACAATAGTGATATCACAGCTCACCTCCTCCTCCTGTACAATGACTGATAACACTCTCTATATACAGTAGATAACACAGGATCCACCATTCACAATAGGTGATATCACAGCTCACCTCCTCCTGTACAATGACTGATAACACCTCTATATACAGTAGATAACACAGGATCCACCATTCACAATAGGTGATATCACAGCTCACCTCCTCCTCTGTACAATGACTGATAACACCTCTATATACAGTAGATAACACAGGATCCACCATTCACAAAAGGTGATATCACAGCTCACCTCCTCTTCATGTATAATGACTGATAACACCTCTATATACAGCAGATAACACAGGATCCACCATTCACAATAGGTGATATCACAGCTCACCTCCTCATCTGTACAATGACTGATAACACTCTATATAAGTAGATAACACAGGATCCACCATTCACAATAGGTGATATCACAGGTCACCTCCTCCTCCTGTACAATGACTGATAACACTCTATATACAGTAGATAACACAGGATCCACCATTCACAATAGGTGATATCACAGCTCACCTCCTCCTCCTGTATAATGACTGATAACACCTCTATATACAGTAGATAACACAGGATCCACTCATTCACAATAGGTGATATCACAGCTCACCTCCTCCTCCTGTACAATGAATGATAACACTCTATATACAGTAGATAACACAGGATCCACCATTCACAATAGGTGATTCACAGCTCACCTCCTCCTGTACAATGACTGATAACACCTCTATATACAGTAGATACACAGGATCCACCATTCACAATAGGTGATATCACAGCTCACCTCCTTCTGTACAATGACTGATAACACCTCTATATACAGTAGATAACACAGGATCCACCATTCACAAAAGGTGATATCACAGCTCACCTCCTCATGTAAATGACTGATAACACCTCTATATACAGAGATAACACAGGATCCACCATTCACAATAGGTGATATCACAGCTCACCTCCTCCTGTACAATGACTGATAACACTTCTATTACAGTAGATAACACAGGATCCACCATTCACAATAGGTGATATCACAGCTCACCTCCTCCTCTGTACAATGACTGATAACACTCTCTATATATAGTAGATAACACAGGATCCACCATTCACAATAGGTGATATCACATCACCCTCTCCTGTACAATGACTGATAACACCTCTATATACAGTAGATAACACAGGATCACCATATCACATAGTGTATATCACAGTCAAACTACTGTAAATGACTGATAACACTCTATATTTCAGTAGATACACAGGATCCACATTCCAATGGTGATATCTAGCTCACCTCCTTCCTTGTACATGCAATATAACACTTTTATCAGTAATAACAAGGATGACCATTCACTATAGGTGATATCTATCTCACCTCTACTCTGTAAAATGACTGATAACACCCCTATACAGTAGATAACACAGGATCCCTTCATAGGTGATTCACAGTCACTCCTCTCCTGTAATATGATACATTCTATATACAGTAGATAACACAGGATCCACCATTCACAATAGGCGATATCACAGCTCACCTCCTCCTGTACAATGACTGATAACACCTCTATATACAGTAGATAACACAGGATCCACCATTCACAATAGGTGATATCACAGCTCACCTCCTCCTCCTGTACAATAACTGATAACACCTCTATATACAGTAGATAAACAGGATCCACCATTCACAAAAGGTGATATCACAGCTCACCTCCTCTTCATGTATAATGACTGATAACACCTCTATATACAGCAGATAACACAGGATCCACCATTCACAATAGGTGATATCACAGCTCACCTCCTCCTCCTGTACAATGACTGATAACACTTCTATATACAGTAGATAACACAGGATCCACCATTCACAATAGGTGATATCACAGCTCACCTCCTCCTCCTGTACAATGACTGATAACATCTCTATATATAGTAGATAACACAGGATCCACCATTCACAATAGGTGATATCACAACTCACCTCCTCTTTCTCATGTACAATGACTGATAACACCTCTATATACAGTAGATGACAAATATACATAGTATATATTGACAGATAGAAATATGAACAGACGAAAACATATAATTTCACGAACACCAGATATAATAAAATTGCGCCATTGAAAAAAATCTGTGTGGGTTCCCCCCATTTTTGATAACCAGCAAAGGTAAAGCAGACAGTTGTGGACTGATATTATCAGGCTGGGGAGGTCCTTGGTTTTTTGGCTCTTCTAAGCATAAAAATAGCAGCCATCAGCCACCCCAGAAGTGGAGCATCACATTGACTCTTCTCGATTGCTCTGGTGCAGTGGCAATCAGTGTATTGGTAGTTGAGGTTGATGTCAGCTGTGAATTGTCAGTTGGCATTCAGCCCTGGTATAAGTAATGGATAGGCATCTATAAAACAACCCCATTACTATCCTAGTAAGTATATACAGTAGAAATAAACAAACACACAAAAATACTGTATTTGAAGAAACACTTCCCAACACTTTCCTTTATTAGCCAATTTCTAAAAAAAACTCATTAAGTTCATATGTAGTTCACCAAATCAGAAGTAATCCACAGATGGAAACCTGAAAGTCATAAAAAGAGAGAAATAAACAAATTAAAACAAGAGCCAATACTTTGTTCTCCAATGTATATTAGATGTAGATGGCATCAAGCCCAGTGGTTAGTAATGGGGAGGTGTCTCTCAGGCACCCCCATTACTAACCAAGTAAGTAAAATGAGCAAAAAGACACACATATTTTATTTAGAAAAACATCCCCTGACTCTTGCCCTGGTAAACTGATTTATAAAAATAAAGCCATGAAGATCCAAAGTAGTCCACTGAATTTGAATTAGTCCAGCAATGGGAATCTGAATTGCTTAAAAAGAGTTAAAGAAATAAAAACAAGAGAGAGTTGTTCAATTTATTCATAAAAAGAAAACCTGCATCTCCGATGTAGCCCATGTTGTTCCCATGATGTCCCCCACATCACTAAACAGTGATGATGTCAGAAACTCAAAAATGTCACTGCTCATGTGACATTCCGGGTCTCAAGCTGCCCTGTGTGTGCTTCACCAAGAGTGATGATGGTGATAAATTGGTAAACGACTGTCTCTTGTTTATATTTCTTTACCTCTGTCTTTTTATGTCTATCAGGTTCACATTTGTGGACTAATTTGGATTCAGAGGACCACTTCATATCCTCATATCCTTTATTTCTTCTAATAAATTGGTGAACGAAGGCAAAAGTCATTTGGTGCTTTTTAAAATAAAATATTTGTGTGTCTTTTTGCTCTTTTTACTTACTGGGTTAATAATAGGGTTGTCTTAGAGACACCTCTCCATTACTAATCCCTGGGTATAATTTCCGTGGATAATTCGTAGCTGACATCAACATCATAAACCATTACCCTTATTGCCACCGCACCAGGGCAATTGGGGAGAGCTGAGGCTAAACGCCAGATTTGGTGCATTCTGTGGACTGCTATTTTTAGGCTGGAAAGAGCCTAAAACCATAGACCTTCCCAAGCTGATAATATACGCCCATAACTGTCCAACCGTGGCTGGTTATCAAAAATGGGGGGGATAAAAAATTAGAGTTGTATCCAAGTGTCCTCCTAATGCTTTCCCATTCCATTTGAGCACTGTTTTGATCTATTTAAGCTATTTCTCTGTGCCCCCCTTTGACCCTTCTTTTAGGGTCTCCCAAAAAAAATATTGAGTTTCCCGTTGACTTCCATTTTACTTATTACTCAAGTTGAGGCTTCTGACCAGCTTGATTTATATGCTGAGAACTCGAGTATTTTAGCGCTGGCTTATCACTATGTAAGAGTAAATAGGAAGGAAGGAAGGAAGGGAGGAAGGAAGGAAGGATAGGAAGGAAGGAAGGAAGGAATAAAGGAAGGAAGGAAGGAAGGAAGCTAGGTTGGGGATAACAGTAAAAGAAGAAAGAAAATGATAGCAGGAAGGAATAAAATAAGTGAAGTTCTCACAGGGGGAGTAATGGACAAAGGGGTTGAGTAGCAATGTGACAGTGATGGGCAAAAGGTGATCAGAGGAACTCATCCAACCCTTAGACTCAGGGTCCCTAGCTGACCCCGTTCCCAGAAGTTGCTCTAAAGGTGAGAATGTCTGGGCTGTCACCCTTGTCCTGCTTCTGACCAGATGTAAGCTAGAACACTCGCACCTCTACCCGGGAGACAGGGATAAGCACAGCAACTCCCAGTTCATGGCAATCTCCACGAAGCCACACAGCAAGAAGGCTTCAGCAGAACAGCACACATGGTCAATACAGCTAACGGTCTTAGCAGAGAATGAACTCTATCAGTGACACCAGCTGATGAGTCATGGGATTACTTAAAGGTTGGGGGGCATGGAAAACCACATCACCTGATTTATTCAGAAACTGGTACTGCAGAGCCACAGAAGTTAACCCTCAATAGACTGAAGGAAACTAACTCCATTTAACTACTGCAGAGCAATTCACAGAGAATGCAAAGCAATCTACACGTGACGGAGAAAGAAGGAAAGAAATATAAATAAATGAAGTCAGGGATAACATTTTCTTTTGAAAAGAAGTAAAAAGGGGATAGAAAATGCATGCAATGAATGTCAAAACATCATATAGCTAAAAAAACGCAGATACTTTGTGAGATAGAAAGCTCTAATTCCAATCACCTTGAGTAATACTATGTTGTCCTTTAGAAATGACTGGAGACACGAATGTAGCAGTGAGTATATTTGAGATGGCTTTCACCGATACAAAGTAGTGTGGAATTAATTTGATTTTGTTTGCTCAGATTTCGCCCTCTGTCTAGAAAAACATATACATGTCTATAATCTGTTTGACAATATCGTGGAATGGAATGTTTGCAATGTGTTTCCTTGACTTTGCCCTTCAGCCTTGTCACGGATTTCTCTCCCGTTCTTCTGTCATTGTTCGTTTTACCGGTCAACGCTGCAAATAAATTTTTCACGAAATAACAGATTTTTTTCCAGCCAACCGAAATGCAATTATAGGGATTGCAAATAGTGTAGGAAGACAAACATAGCTATGTTGAAACGACGTCTTATTAACAATTGGATTCCAGTTCAAGTGATTTCATGGTGTTTTTACGTCTTTGTGACTCCGAAACACGTTTCATGTATTTTTTTAATAAACGTTCAAAAATTAATGATCAATCGTAACCAAATGGACCATGTTTTTGGCACTGAAAAGGCTTGTGCTAAGCTCTTTCTTATCCACGGCATAAGTTCTCAATCACATTTGCACTGATCCTGAGAAGTGTCACCGAATGGAGAGGAGGTGAAGAATGCACAACTCCGCTCCATCAATTCTCTATGGGACTGCCATGGAAAAGCCGAGTGTTGTGCTCATTTCCAGTGTTCAGACCAAGTGGAGGTTAATCACTACACGACCAAGGATGTATATATACATCCTTGGCCAAGTCCCTCCCTCTAATGCAAGCTCACGCCCTGAGCTTGCATCATACCCTACACATGTCAGTTGATTTGGTCATCTGACATGTGAAGCTAAAGGGCCCATTACATGATACGATATCGTTGGTATGTCACGGATTTTGGGGCAGTGTAGTGATGTCATAATGACGTTGTTGCATGTGACACGTCGATACGACCAACGATAATGCATTAGATCGTTGATCGCAGATTTATGAACATATCCATAAATCTGTCGTTCATCATTTGTACAATCTGCAGCATCGGTGTGTGTGACACCTTGATAACGATCTCGTTTACGACTTCGCCTATTCAGAACTGAAGCACGTAGGCAACCAAACAACCGCAAGTATCATTCGCTTGTCACAGAATAGTTGTTGCATCGTTCAACATATCTGCATGTGTGACACCTCACTAGCGATCAAGAAACGATGTTCCAGTGATCTCGGCCAGCTCGAATCGCTGAGACATTGAAGTGTGTAACGGGGCCTTAACAGCACCAATCGGATCAGCAATCTGATCGATGCTGTGAACCCTTTGAGTTGCGCTATCAATCACTGACAGCATGATCCAAAGCACCCATCTGCAATCGCTGCATTCCCCACTGGCATCAGAGGTCTTGTGATGCCATCACAGGATCTTTGCTGTTACCTTGACATTCCGGGGTCCTGTGATGACCCCAGATGCTGGATGGAACCACTTCCTGTGGAAACCTGGCAAGTCCTGCACACAGACGTGCAGCAGCAGGTCTGTGCTCAGGAAAAGCAATCATAGTGTGCAGTACTGAGTCCCCCTAGGGGGCAGTGCAAAATAAAAAAAATAAAAGAGAAAGATTTTAAGAATATATAAAGAAAAGTTCAAATCACTCCCCTTTTGCCCCATTGTAGATGAAACTATTTAAAAAGATTTGCAGATTTGGTATTGCAGCATTCATATAAAAATATAAAATCAATTGGTCAGATCTGTAAACTGCGTAACAGAAAAAAAGTCCAAATACCAAAATTATGTTATTTTGATCACCACAACATTGCAATGAAATGCAATAACGGGCGATCAAAACATCACATCTATCCAAGCATGGTATCATTAGCTCAAGACTCCAAACATAATCCGTCACAAAGCCCCAGATCCCGAAAAATGAGAATGAAAGGGGTCATGAAAAATGGCGCAAAAGTGCAATTTTTTTTTCGGCAAAAACTTCCAATTTTTTTCCACCACTTATATCATAATAAAAGTAACATGTTTGGTGTCTATGAACTCAAACTGACCTAAGTCATCATACCAACATGTCATTGTTACCATATAGTACTGACCTGAGACATTATATTGACACGTCAGTGTTACCATAAAGACTGACCAGAGGCATCATACCAACACCTCAGTGTTACCATATAATACTGACCCGAGACATCATACCGACACGTCAGTGTTACCATATAGTACTGACCCCAGACATCATACAGACACGTCAGTGTTACCATATAATACTGACCCGAGACATCATACCGACACGTCAGTGTTACCATATAGTACTGACCCGAGGCATCATACCGACACCTCAGTGTTACCATATAGTACTGACCCCAGACATCATACTGATACCTCAGAGTTGCCATATAGTACTGACCCGAGGCATCATACCTACACGTCAGTGTTACCATATACTACTGACCTGAGATATCATACCGACACATCAGTGTTACCATATAGTACTGACCCGAGACATCATATCGACACGTCAGTGTTACCATATAGTACTGACTCAAGGCATCATACCGACACGTCAGTGTTACCATATAGCACTGACTCAAGACATCATACCGACATGTCAGTGTTACCATATAGTACTGACCAGAGATATCATACCGACTCATCAGTGTTACCATATAGCACTGACCAGAGACATCATACTGACACGTCAGTGTTACCATATAGCACTGACCCAAGACATCATACCGACACGTCAGTGTTACCATATAGTACTGACCCGAGGCATCATACCGACATGTCAGTGTTACCATATAGTACTGACCCCAGACATCATACCGACATGTCAGTGTTACCATATAGTACTGACTCAAGGCATCATACCGACACGTCAGTGTTACCATATAGCACTGACTCAAGACATCATACCGACACATCAGTGTTACCATATAGTACTGACTCAAGGCATCATACCGACACGTCAGTGTTACCATATAGCACTGACTCAAGACATCATACCGACATGTCAGTGTTACCATATAGTACTGACCAGAGATATCATACCGACTCATCAGTGTTACCATATAGCACTGACCAGAGACATCATACTGACACGTCAGTGTTACCATATAGCACTGACCCAAGACATCATACCGACACATCAGTGTTACCATATAGTACTGACCCCAGACATCATACCGACACATCAGTTTTACCATATAGTACTGACCCAAGACATCATACCGACACATCAGTGTTACCATATAGTACTTACCCGAGGCATCATACCGACACGTCAGTGTTACCATATAGTACTGACTGAAGGCATCATACTGACACATCAGTTTTATCATATAGAACTGACCCGAGGCATCATTTGACACGTCAGTGTTACCATATAGTACTGACGGGAGGCATCATACTGACACATCAGTGTTACCATATAGTACTGACCTGAGACATCATACCGACACATCAGTGTTACCATATAGTACTTACCCGAGGCATCATACCGACACGTCAGTGTTACCATATAGTACTGACTGGAAGCACCGTACTGACACCTCAGTGTTACCATATAGTACTGACCCGAGACATCTTACCGACACATCAGTGTTACCATATAGTACTGACCCCAGACATCATACCGCCACATCAGTGTTACCATATAGTACTAACCCGAGGCATCATACCGACACATCAATGTTACCATATAGTACTGACCCGAGACATCATACCAACATGTCAGTATTACCATATAGTACTGACCCCAGACATCATACCGACACATCAGTGTTACCATATAGTACTGACCCGAGGCATCATGCCAACATGTCAGTATTACCATATAGTACTGACCCCAGACATCATACCGACACATCAGTGTTACCATTTAGTACTGACCCGAGGCATCATATCGACACCTCAGTGTTACCATATAGTACTGACCCGAGGCATCATACCGACACATCAGTGTTACCATATAGTACTGACCCCAGACATCATACCGACACATCAGTGTTACCATATAGTACTGACCCCAGACATCATACCGCCACATCAGTGTTACCATATAGTACTGACCACAGGCATCATACCAACATTTCATTGTTACCATATAGTACTGACCCTAGACATCATACCGCCACATCAGTGATGTTACCATATAGTACTGAACCGCCACCAGGGCCGCTGGAAGAGCGGGGTTCAGCGCCAGAGGATGGTGCTTCAATGAACGCAATTTGCAGCTTGGGCCTCCCTGCGCTGCGGATTCCAGCCCCCAGCTGCTTAGCTGTACCTGGCTAGACATAGAAATTGCGCGGAGCCCCACGCATTTTTTTTTAATTATTTCATGAAATTCATGAAATAATTAAAAAAAAGGGCTCCCCTATATTCTTTTGTCCGGCCAGGTACAAATAGGCACCTGGGGGTTGGGGCAGCCCGTCGCTGCCTGCTGGATCCGGCTGGTTCCAGAAATACGGCGAAGCCCACGTGAAATTTTTTTCTGACAAATCCATAAAACAATGTAAATAAAAGGGACTGCATCTTTATTAACCCCTGGACCATGGGCGAGGGGTTAATAAAGATGCAGTCCCTTTTTTAGGATTGATTTATTGATTTTTCAGAAAAAAAATTACATGGGCTTCGCCGTATTTCTGGAACCAGCCGGATCCAGCAGGCAGCGACGGGCTGCCCCCAACCACCAGGTGCCTATTTGTACCTGGCCAGACACAAGAATATAGGGGAGCCCTTTTTTTTAATTATTTCATGAATTTCATGAAATAATTAAAAAAAAATGTGTGGGGCTCCGCGCAATTTCTATGTCTAGCCAGGTACAGCTAAGCAGCTGGGGGCTGGAATCTGCAGCGCAGGGATGCCCAAGCTTTCTGGGCACCCCCCGCTGCAAATTGCAGACCGCAGCCGCCCCAGAAGATGGCGCGTTTATTGAAGCGCCATCCTCTGGCGCTGAACCCTGCTCTTCCAGCGGCCCTGGTGGCAGTGGCACGCTGGGTAATAAAGAGGTTAGGGCCAGCTTTGTATTATCAGCTGGCCCTAAGCCCGAAATTTATGGCGGTCACGCCAATATTAGACATGACCGCCATGAATTTCTATTAAATTGTTTTAAAAAAGACACAACACAGAGAAAAATTTTTATTAGAAATTAAAAAAAAAGCCATTAGGGACTCCATCTTTAATTAAAAAAATCCTCTTCCGTCCGACATAGTCCAAAACGCGATGTCCTCTCTGCTACATCCCCTGTGCATAGATATAGATGTCTATGCACAGGGAATGAGCAGACTGAGAACAATCTCAGCACTGCTACATCATCTCTGTGAGCAGGTGGGCTCTAGGACCCTGGAGCTGCGGCACCCTGCACAGAGCAGACAGCTGGACTCGGCTCGCAAAGTAACAGCAGTTACTTTGCGAGTTTCCCAGCGATTACTTGCACAGTAATCAGACCAATGCAAGTCAAAAGCAATCCTAGTTTTGTCAGAGTCTGTGACAAAACTAGGATTGATATTGATTTGCATTGGACTCGTTTACTGTGCGAGTAATCACTGGGAAACTCGCAGAGTACCGAGTCCTGCGAGTCCCTTACTACTCGCCGAGTAACGAGTCCTAGCGAGTAGATTCGCCCATCCCTAGTGACAAGCCATGTGCTTGATCAGGAAGTGCTATAAAAGGCACTTCTGGTCAGCGGCGGCTTGATCCAGACTGATGTACCTTGTGGGGCCAGACTGGGTAAGTGTACATTCCCTGAGACCCTGCATGGACTAGACTACATGATAGTAAGGCTGTGTGGATTTGTATGGGGCAAGAATGGAGGAATTGCAATCGATATTCTCTGTCTCCTTGCAGACACCATAGCCATCATCTACATAAGGGTGGGTGTATCCTATGATTACCAACCCTGATGTGTGTACCATGACTCCCCTGATGAAGAGGGATCTGAAACGCATCGGGAGGAACACATCAGATGATATGGTGACGACTATAAAGTAATGAGCCCTGAGCAGCCTTGACAACATCAATGAAAGGTTGATCCAAGTCTATGTGGACTCACTTCATGTGAAGCGGTGGAGTAACTGGGTGAGATCGCTCCGATTTGGAGTGCATACTTTGTTTTTTTTTTTCCACCTATACATGTGGTCTGTGTACAATGATGGAAGTGTATGAACCTTGATATTGCACTTCCTGTAGGTAGGCAGATGCGACTACAGACATAAGCCAGTATTCCTAGGTATATGGACGGAATCTGGATTTGGCTTTATTAACCCCTTGTAAAAGAGTAAAGGGGATTACTCACAGCAATACACAGTTTTTTGCACTGTCACATTTGCACGACTTTCTGTTTTTGTTAGTCTAGACAACTAGGTCTTTTTAACATTTGAGTTTATTAAAAGTTATATTTTAACTTCTCTCTTTTTTATCTATGCTAGTGCCAATACCCCTTCATCCTTAGGCCTCTGCAAATATTCAAGTTTAATACGTGCTCGCCGTTGTTGCCAAATAAATTCCCTGAAGATGGCATTGATCTTGTGGAACCTATTTTAAGGGAGCCAAACTGGGGCACTGTGGAAAACATATAGACATTGTGGCATAATCACCATCTTTATCAAATTCACCCTTCCCACCACAGAGAGGTGCAAGTTTAGACCAAGCCCAAACTTTATGCTTCATTTTAAGCATCAGCAGAGTAAGATTTAAGGGTTCATATTCCATCAATTTAGTTGAAATAACAATTCCCAGGTATTTAAACTCCAGAACCGCTCGTATAGGGGTATTGAGAGACATTCCAATATCAAGGCGAAGTAAGGCGGGCTTGTCCCAATTAGTGGTCAACCCAGAAATACCACCAAAATCAGACAGGAGTGTCATAGTACATTTAAGAGAGCTATCCGGAACTCCCAAAACCAAGAGCAAGTCATCTGTGTATAACGCTACCTTTTCTTTATGATTCCTGTATCGGAAGCCCACAATATTAGGATCTTTTCTAATTCAACAGTTCCACTGCCAAGGCAAACAGCATTGGGGACAGAGGGCAGCCCTGCCTTGTACCTCTATAGAGAGGGAACGATTCAGAAATACCACCCAAGTATGTTTTACTTAGAAATTTTTGCCTGTGTGTTATTTTTTTTGGACACCGGTTTCACTTTGAAATTTGTGTTCGTAAACGAACCTTCATCGCACCTTCTTCATCTTCTTTCAGCAAGAAGCCTTCTGCCATCACTGCAGACTTCATACAAGTGTTTTTTTTCTATTTTTTCTATGGTTTTCAATCTCTTGGCAACTTGACTTTCAAGTTCCTCTCTTGCAACCAAGTATGTCTTAGAATCTTTTGCATGTCTGTCATCTTTTTGACACGGGTTCGGCTTTGAAACGTGTTATCTTCATATAAACACCTTCATCGCATCTTCTTCATCTTCTTTTAGGAAGATATTTTCTTCCGTCAACACAGTGTATTTAAGCAAGTGTTTTTTATTTTTTTCTACGGTTTTCAAGCTCTTGACACCCACTCCTATCCAAGGAACATGACTCTTAAATTGCTCTCCTGCACCCAAGTATGTCCCTCTTCAGGGGCGGACCGTCACCCCCGGGGGCCCTGGTGCAGGAAAGGACCAGGGGGGCGGGGCTACTGGCCGTCGGCGCGGCCCGAGGGGCGGGGCTACTGGCTGTCTGCGCGGCCCGGGAGGTAGGGGTTCCGCTGGCCGTCGGCGCGGCCCGGAAAGGGGGGGAGAGTGCCACTGGGGGCCGCACTGAGCCGCACTGAGCCGCAGGCGCGATGCTCTCCTACCTGGGAGCCGCGCGGAAGTGTTCTAGGAGCTGAAGGAGCAGAGGAGAGGAGGGGCGGGATCAGGCAGAGGAAGCAGGAAGCTCTCTGCTTCCCTTGCCTGACCCTCCTCTCCTCTGGCGGCGGCTTGCGGGGGTCGGCTGCCGGTCGGGGCCCTGGTGCAGCTGCACCAGCTGCACCAGTGTAGTTCCGCCCCTGGCCCTCTTAGAATGTTTGCCTGTCTATTGATTTTTTGACACTGGTTTGGCTTTGAAACGTGTTTTCTCAATAAAAGAACCTTCGTTGCATCCTCTATTTGCAAGAATCCTTCTTCCATTACCATAGCCTATTAAAACAAGTGTTTTTTTTTTTTATAAGGAGTTCAATCTCTTGCCCCACCACCACCAAGGGGACATGACTCACAAGTTCCTCTCCTTCACCCAAGTGTGTCTTTCCTAGAATTTTTTGCCTGCCTATATCTTTTTTGACA
The DNA here is from genome assembly GCA_033576535.1 of Allobates femoralis. NCBI lineage: Eukaryota > Metazoa > Chordata > Amphibia > Anura > Aromobatidae > Allobates > Allobates femoralis. Next base: position 22,531,258 of record JARQOC010000005.1, read on the forward strand.
CTGGTTTGGCTTTGAATTGTGTTGCCTTAATAAAAGAACCTTCGTTCATTATTCTTTTCGCAAGAATTCTTCTTCAATCACCATAGCCAATTCTTACAAGTGTTTTATTTTTGTACGGACAAAAAAAAAACACCCCCATACCACCACCTCCACCAAGTTAACATGACTCACACGTACCTCTTCTTCGCCCAAGTATGTCTTTCTTAGAATTTTTGGCCCGTCTCATTTTTTGGATACCTTATTTGGCTTTGAAACTTGCTGTCTTCTTATAAAAACCTTCATCGCATCCTCTTCATCTTTTTGCAGCAAGGAAAACTGGTTTGGCTTTGAAACATGTTGTCTTAATAAAAGAACCTTTGTTTCATCTCCTTTTTGTAAGAATTATTCTTCCTTCACCCCAGCTTATTGGACAGAGTTCAATCTCTTGGCACCACAAGGAGAACATGACTCAGGCTGGCTTCACACAATGGTTTTTTGGATCCAGGGCTGTCCGGTGCGAACCGGACACCCACGGATCTGATTCCGGCCCCATAGTAACCCTACTACGACGGATAAATGTATTTGAGCATCCGGTTTTTGGATGTCTGGGAGAATCGGGAAGGAATCAGATTTTTCTCCCAGACACAAAATCGTAGCATGCACCAAAATCTCCCCAAATCGAATCCAGGGCAATCCCGCGCTCCCTAACATGGGAGCCTATGAGGCCTGACTGCCCCGGTCCGGGAGGATCCAGGAACCGGGCACCTGCGGCTGCACCCCGCTGTTATTTCAGGACCGCGGCTAGCTCCCTGCGAGCCTCAGTCCTGAATCATCAACAGCGGCAGCTGCGTCCGGCTGCACACCGGACCGGAGGACATATTTGCCCTCTGGTTCTGTATGCTGATCCGGTCTAGGGCTGTCAAGTTCATCCCTGACTGCTCCGGATCATATCTTGCCATGGTGTGAAGCAAGCCTCACAAGTCCCTCTCCTTTACCCATTTGTCAGGTATTTTGGACGAAGTGCCTTAATGTCCGCGCTGCTGCCAGAGAGGAAAATGCACCAACGACACTGGGACGTCTGAGTACTGGTAGTAGAGGTTTATTTCCAACGCGTTTCGGAGCCACGTACCAAGCTCCTTCCTCAGGGAACATCACTTCCCTGAGGAAGGAGCTCGGTACGTGGCTCCGAAACGCGTTGGAAATAAACCTCTACTACCAGTACTCAGACGTCCCAGTGTCGTTGGTGTATTTTCCTCTCTGGCAGCAGCGCGGACATTAAGGTACTTCGTCCAAAATACCTGATCACATCACCGCACCTTGTGGAAGTACAGTCCCTGCAGCAGCTGCATTGTTTGAGCGATTACGCTGGTTGTGTGCTACACAACCTGACCAGGTGAGCAAATCTGATTTTTTCACATTTACCTGCCTATAAAGGATAAGACCCTATGTGCGCATTCTCAACCCTCTAGATATACTTTACCCATTTGTGTCTTTCTTAGAATTTTTTGCCTGTTTGTTGGCTCTTGAAACTGGTTTGGCTTGGAAATGTGTTGTCTCAATAAAATAACCTTTGTTGCATCTTCTTTTGGCAAGAATTGTTCTTCCATCGCCGCAGCCTATTAATATGAATGTTTTTTTGTACGGAATTCAACCTCTTGGCACCCCCCCCCTCCTCACAACCCTTACAAAGGGTACATGTCTCACAAGTTCCTCTCTTTCAGCCATGTATGTCTTTCTTAGAATTGTTTGCCTGTTCATCATATTTTTGGACACCGGTTCCGCTTTGAAACTTGTTGTCTTTACAAAAGAACCCCATTGCATCTTCTACATCTCCTTACACCAAGAAGTCTTCTTCCATCTCTGCAGCTTATTTATACAAATGTTTCTTACGTTTTTTGAGAGTTCAGTCTCTTGGCACCCCGCCACCCAAGAAATATGACCTTCAGGTTCCTCTCCTGAACCCAAGTTTGTCTTTCTTAGATCTTTTTGCCTGTCTGTTGGTTTTGTGACACCGGTTTGGCTTTGTAATATTTTGTCTTAACAAAAGAACCTTTGTTGCATCTTCTTTTTGCAAGAAGTCTTCCATTACCGCATCCGATTCATACAAGTGTTTTTTTAGTTTTTTAAGGAGTTCAATCTCTAGGCACTCCGCCACCCAAGAAGTATGACTTTCAAGTTCCTCTTCTGCACTCAAGTATGGTTTTCTTAGAATTTTTTGCCTCAAAGCTGTACAACGCCATTCTTTTAAAGTTGTTTTTAGAATGTTTGGAGACATTTTTTATTATATTCTCACTATTTGAAGAAAGGAAATATACAAAAAGGTCTGGCACAAAATGTAATATAGCGTTTCAAGCTGACACAAACAAAACCATTCCATAGTCAGGGGAAATCATGACAATGAAGTAATGGCTGACATTCTCTAACTTATGTCAACTTTTTCAAGTTATTGTTGGCAAAAAATATTGCAGAACCTCTTGCTTGGATCATTACTGCAGCCATCCCTGCGGAACAGATGGAGTAGTTGTTCTGATGTGTTTATTGCTGTTTGCTATTATTACTATTATATTTTATTCACAACATATTATCAGCCATACAGCTGTACAAGAGGTTATAAAATTTACAAATGCTATACAAACATATTTATCAAGAAAAATGCAGTGCATGATGGGCGAGAAACATAGAAAAGGATCAAACTCCTTTTTTCTGCTATTTAAGAGCTTTGAAAATACTTGTTTTCTTCAGTATAGTTACACAGCTATAAGAGGGCCTGAAAAAAAATGGGTAAGGTTACAGTCACACATCCGTTTTTTTTTTTTTTTTAAAACCTGCTCCGGTTTTGAGCTTTTAAAAAGCTCCTCATAGGAGCCTATTATAAAATCCGGATTGCTTCACAAGCAATCCGGTTATCTCCTCCGACTCTGCAGCCTGCGTGAAAAATCATGCGGGCTGCAGTTTTCAGAGCGGTTGTAACATCCGCAATACGGGAACCGGATTGCTCAGGATGTGCAATCCTGAGCAATGCGGTTACCGCATTTACTTTGCTTATCACGGCTAGCGGCGGGATAAGCAAAGTGTTCTGTGTGTGTTAAAACTTTTAATTTTATTATTAAATGTTGCTATAATGTCTCTAGGGCGTGCCCACTCCCCCTAGAGACATTCCACCCACTTTGGTGGGCATATAATGCTTTTATCACTTATGTACAGCAGCTGGCTCTTGTCGGCTGCTGTACATTTTTATGAATGAAGGTGCCGGGCTCCTCTGAGAGCAGCGCTCATACTATAGCTATTGTAGCTATAGTATGTGCGCTGTCCGAGGTCCTGAAGGCTTATACAGTAAGATCTATGGGCAAAGCTGCATAAGTGATTAAAGCATTATATGCCCACCTGAGTGAGTGGAAAGTCTCTAGGGGGAGTGGGCACCCCCAGAGACATTCTAGCAACATTTAGTAATTAAATTAAAAGTTTTAACACACACAGAACAGTTTGCCCATCCCTGCGGCAGCAGGGATGAGCAAACTATCCGGTAACAGGTAACCCGGATTGCTGGCTGTCTGAAGCCAATTGCGTTCACCACATCCGGATCTGGTTGCGGTGAACGCAATTCTACATATAAGTGTGACTCTAGCCTAAAATTGAGTTGTGTATCATATAATGAAGCTACCAGTTATTTGCATCTTTTTTTAGGAATAAATACTTTGTGAAATCAGAACAATTCGAATTCATGAATATTTTTTACATTTTTAGGAATTTGTTGAACCCTACACATTTGAGGAATGTGTGATTTTCTTAATAAAAAAGGTATTGACACAGACAAAGCAATCACATTAAATACAAATACAAAACAAAAATATTATAGAGTATAGACTGAAAGGATGCACTCACCACAGGTGGATTTGAAATCTTTATTGTCGATGTGAGCAGGCTGCAGGGTGCAGGCTATTTCAACTGGGACAACGCACATTTTGCTTGATTGAGCACAATTGAGCGAAATGTGCGTTGTCCCAGAGGACATAGCCTGCACACTGCAACGTGCTCACTGTGTAATCGAGAAGAAAGATTTCAAGTCCACCTGTGGTGAGTGCAGTGGAGACACAGGGTCAAAGGGTGCTCTCATCTGCTGGCCCAGCCTCCTTTAGTAAGACAACATGGACCAGGGCTCATCCCAACTGAACGCCCAAGCTCCTTACCCATGAGCTGAACACTACTCAGACAAAACAGGGTGATGGAACCATAATATTCAGGCTTTATTGGATCCCCAAACAGTTAACCGCATATAACACTTGACCAGCAAACATAAAATGTAAGAGGCAACAGTTTCTCACCCTTCTGCTGGCTCACCAGGGATTAGAATATTCGTGCCTCCAAGCTTCCAGAGCTACTTACTCCAAACCAGAGCACCCCCCTCTTGGCGGGCACCCACCGAGAAAGGAATAATGCCAGATATAGGAAGCTGAGCAATCACAGCAAAGTCTGTAGCCAGGCTACTGGATTGCCTCAATCTGTGTTGCTTTCTTATGCAGTCTTTGATATCCCAGCCAAATCCTAGCATTCAATGATGAAGTCCAGGTTGTATTATAATCCAGGTTCTGATCCGGACGGCACCGAAGTGCCTAGGCCTGAGGTTATGGCCTACCAATCGAATCTGTAAATCGTAGATTAGCAGCGTGTATTAAGTCTCCTGGTCAAATGAATAGTCCTCTTTATATACCTGAGCACTCATTGCAGGATATTGGGGACTTCACGATTGATGGAATAAGACAGTGCTCTCATTGGATAGATTTCAAGCTGCATACATAATATCTTTAGTAGTATTGCATTTCTGGCAGGGGAGACTCAAAAACACATAATTTAAATAGAATCTAGCAACCCACAAAGCAATACAATTAAAGGCTCCCATACTTAATCTCTCTTTGTGTCATGACCTTCTCTGACAAAGGGGTGATATAATTACATTACAAACTTTAAACACTAGCAGGCATCTACAAGACTTGTAGAAACAATGAGTGGCTTATCACAAGGAAGCAAACAAAATACAAATATTGTCTGGCTACATAAGAAACCATCCTAAGTTATACTTAAAAAGAGTCCATGTCGTCACAAGTGCATCCTTTCATTCTATACTCTATAATTAATGAACTGTGCCATATAGGATTGCACCTCCACGGAGTGGTGAAGTAATCAACTTTGCCTCTCCTTATGTGAGTAAGGTGAAACTCAGAGGTCTAAAGGCTTAGTGCGGGGCTTTCTCTATTATTATTGTTGAAAACAAAAACTCATACAGTAGTGTTCAAAATAATATCAGTCTAATATGACTAACCTGATTATACACGGTTTTTGATATAAATTATATCACCACATGTCAAACAATTTACCAGTTGGTGAATTAGATTCTTGGAAAATGAACAGATTTAGCATTCATGACCATCAGATTTTTAAGTCTGTGTGTTTGAATTATTAATTGAATAAAATAATAGCAGTGTGGAGTTTAATTAGTGCGGTCAATCATCCTGTGAAGAAACAAGGGTGTAGAAAGCACATGTTGTACATGTATTTTTTCTTGAAAGCCTGAGAAATATGGGTCGTTCGAGACATTGTTTAGAAGAGGAGCGTACTTCGGTAAAAAGTTGTTTGGAGGCGGTAAAACCTATAAAGAAGTGCAGACAATGAAAGGCTGTTCAGCTAAAATGTTCACCAATGCCTTCAAATGGAAAGTAAAAACAGAGAGACGTGGAATAAAGCTGAAGACTACTATTAGAACGAATAGAAGAATAGCCATAAATGCAAGGGCTCAGCCAATGATCAGCTCCAGGATGATCAAAAAAGTCTTAAGTTACATGTGAGGACTCTGACAGTTAGAAGACGCTTGTGTGAAGATCATCTATTAGCAAGAAGTCCCAAAAATATCTGTTATGCCAAAAGGGAGAGGAGATGTAAAGTGAACTCACTGGACCAATGGTGGAGTAGTAGTAGCTGAATACCCAATACAGAAACAGATTGGAGAATGTCCTCAGTAAACCAAGGATATTTATTTAAGGAAATGGTTAACAATTAGAAATGTTTCCGAGGAGAAGAGCCTCTGGATCATGATACCGAACACTTCTGCAGGAGCAACAGGCGAGGAAACCCCTATACAGGGATTATTCCAGCACAGCCCCAGGAGGTCTAAATGCCACGAATCCAGGACTAGAGGGGCGAGTCGAATAGACTGTAGTCGTAGAATTGGAAAGACTGAGGAAACCTGGCTCTGTCATTGAGAAGAATTCAGGAAGCTTTGTTCAATCCTGGAGAGGATGATCCAGCCAGAAAAGGCTAGTATAGCCCACAGTGGGATCAAGAATATTCAGGGAGGCCCAGGAGTACTGGACAACCAGCAAAGGATTCTATGGAGAGAGAGATGTAAGTATAATGCAAAGCAAAGTAAGCAACAGTCTTCAAGTCCAGAGCACTGCGCGTGCAGGACCTGGATGCTGACAACATTCCCAACAAATGAACAGGTTGTCCAGGCACTCCCCAACGGGGGAATGTACCTTTTATACACAGAGCAGCTTAGCACTCAAGCTACGAGACCTAGTAGGGAACAGGTATACTGTCTCTTTAAATGTATGTAGGGTGCAGCACACACTGCCTAAGGACATTCCCAACAGACCTTCCAAGAGGACGCAGGTTCTTGGAAGAGAAGGAAGCAGACGGCCGCATAGAACCACAGGCAGGGTGAACAGTGGAATATATGGCACGAGGTTAAGCAGAACCAGTGGAGTTGCATGATGGGCACTGATCTCCCTGCTCACCAGAGACCGGCCTCACAGCTGAGGGCTTGACAAAGTCCCACTGTTAAAAAACAAAAGGCGTACTGAAGAAAGAACACATCAACTGGCCTAAAGAGAAATGGAGAAACATTTTGTGGACTGATGAAAGTAAACCAAATTTTTTGTAGTTCAAGGGCCGCAAACAGTTTGTCAGCTGACCCCCAAACTCTGAATTCACCACAGTCCACTCTGAAGACAGTGAAATCTGGTGGTGAAGCATCATGATATGGACATGTTTGTCTTACTATGGTGACGGCCTATTTACTGGATCATGGACCAGTTTTCAAATGTCAAAATACTTGAAGAGCTCATGTTGCCGTACACTGAAGAGGAAATGCCCTTGAAATGGGCAACATGACAACAACTCTAAACACACCAGTAAACTAGCAAAATCTTGGCTTTAGTCCAACAAAATTGAGGCTATGTTGTGGTCAGCCCGATACCTGGACCTTAATCCAATAGATCACTTGTAGGGGAAAATAAAAAATGCAGTTTCTGAGGCAAAGAAAAAAAAAGGCAAATAAATTGTGGGATGTAGTTAAAACATCCTGGGCTGGAATAACTGATGACAGGTGCCAGAAGTTGGTTGAGTCTGCAACATAGATGTGAAGCAGTTCTAAAAAGTTTTGGTGTGAGAGTTACTAAGGCTATATGCATGTGATAACTTGTGCCAAAAGAAGGGTTAAGAAGACCGGAGTTTAAGTATTGTGAACCTAAAATAGTGACTGAGACACAGAGTGGAGGACAACATGGAGTCTAGAGATCAATCATTCAGCAGACTGACCACCAGGCAGAACGGTCTGGAGGATGGAACTCTAGCAAGGTTATTCCCATAAGGGAAGGAAAACGATCAGAAGGTCATTTATATGAAAATATTAATTTTTATTACTATACAAAAGACTACACGGTACAGGGGGTGAGAGTAAGGTAGTAAATCCACTGATACAATTGATATAAAAATATATTATACCATATGCATACTTCAAATAATTCAAATCACTCATTTATCAATACATCAAGAGTATACATAATTCTATTTGGGGTACTGAACCACCACAATTTTTAATAAAATTCCAAACACAGGGGACCTTCATACTCCACTGCAGTACATATTATTATAAACCACCATAATATATGGTACATGAGTTTAATATTTATATATGCTTTTATAGTATGCGGATATAAGCGGGGTCAGGATTGGCATTATTATCATAGTGTCATACATATTTTACTCTCACTTTCATATCATATAATTAGAAATAGTCTACATATAATTCGGGTAAATACCCAGTTAATATTATTATTACATGCAGACAATAATTTGTATTATTCCATAGAAAGAAAGAAATTATTGGATATCATAATATGAGAGTATCATATGCATTCTATACATATAGCCACCATTTAAGATGCAGCTGTGTGGCCCATGTGGAATTCAGAGTTTCACATAACACAGGCACTACACAAGCAAGCTTATGCCTGCAGCGTTATCAGCCTCTCAAGGGAGGACATGTGCTGCAGCCATCACCAGAGTCCGTACCACCTCACCTAGATGTAACCATAGATCACTTAACCACTATGTTCAGGCTCCAATATATACTACAGTTTAGGAAGGTCAATAAGTCGTTATATTGAGGTTCATACCTGTTTAGATTGATGTTTGTATCAGGCGTGCGCCCTTATGCGCATTTCAGATTACTCCTTCGTCATGCCCTCTGACGAAGGAGTAATCTGAAATGCGCATAAGGGCGCACGCCTGATACAAACATCAATCTAAACAGGTATGAACCTCAATATAACGACTTATTGACCTTCCTAAACTGTAGTATATATTGGAGCCTGAACATAGTGGTTAAGTGATCTATGGTTACATCTAGGTGAGGTGGTACGGACTCTGGTGATGGCTGCAGCACATGTCCTCCCTTGAGAGGCTGATAACGCTGCAGGCATAAGCTTGCTTGTGTAGTGCCTGTGTTATGTGAAACTCTGAATTCCACATGGGCCACACAGCTGCATCTTAAATGGTGGCTATATGTATAGAATGCATATGATACTCTCATATTATGATATCCAATAATTTCTTTCTTTCTATGGAATAATACAAATTATTGTCTGCATGTAATAATAATATTAACTGGGTATTTACCCGAATTATATGTAGACTATTTCTAATTATATGATATGAAAGTGAGAGTAAAATATGTATGACACTATGATAATAATGCCAATCCTGACCCCGCTTATATCCGCATACTATAAAAGCATATATAAATATTAAACTCATGTACCATATATTATGGTGGTTTATAATAATATGTACTGCAGTGGAGTATGAAGGTCCCCTGTGTTTGGAATTTTATTAAAAATTGTGGTGGTTCAGTACCCCAAATAGAATTATGTATACTCTTGATGTATTGATAAATGAGTGATTTGAATTATTTGAAGTATGCATATGGTATAATATATTTTTATATCAATTGTATCAGTGGATTTACTACCTTACTCTCACCCCCTGTACCGTGTAGTCTTTTGTATAGTAATAAAAATTAATATTTTCATATAAATGACCTTCTGATCGTTTTCCTTCCCTTATGGGAATAACCTTGCTAAGTAATTATTTGCGATTGGTCATGTTTGATTATAAGTCCGTATTTTTTCCAGAATTACGTATATATTGTGAGACATTACTAATGGTATGGTATAGCCAGCCATAATGTACTGGATACAAAAACTGTGGTGTTTCCTAAGGATGGAACTCTAGCAGCAAGGCCTCATGTTACTTGCAGCTTGAAAGTAATTGGTTGAGACGAACAGGTGCATGAACCATGAACTTAGTGGACTTTTCCGGGCGGAATCTTTCCAAGCGTTAAACAATGTAAGGCTCTGCTCTGGCACTACTAGCAAAACCTTTACACCTCTACGAGGAGAAGATATGTGGTTTCCAGATCCTGGACCATAAGGTTCTACACTGGACATAGTCAAAAAAAACTCTTACCTCCTCCTCTACAATATATGTGGTGCCATGAAAAGACAAAAGAGATTATCACAGATTGGACTGTATTGTTTGATGGGATTGTGGAGGGAATCAGAGGACCAGTAAGAATAAATACAACCCAGATGGAACTGAAATTGTTTCTGAATATGCTTTGTTCAACTGAAGCAAGCTGGAAGTTACGTGCCCATTATTAATATTGAAGGATTCTTAAGTAAAATTTTAATGTTTGAAGGGAACTTGTGGTCTTCTTGTCAGCTGAAGGCAACGGCAGCATGTGGCCTACACAGGATTATTGTCCACACCATACAAGTCAATACACCATGTCTTTCATGTAGTTTTCCAGGGCATTGAGAATCAACACTTCCGCCATGACTACCACCCTGTAGCTCTCTACATATGAAGAAGATAGGAAAGCATGAAGGTATCCATGTGTTTTAAGGCATGTGGTCAGAGATCTGCCCCGTGACTTTTATTCCTCTGTTTCTGAACAATTGTGTCTGATCTTGGAAAATTGGTTAACAGGAACACTATTACTCAAATGACAAGGGTGAAAACTTAGATAATGAAGTAAGTTATTAGTTGATGGGTTCTTTCTGCAAATATCAGTAGAAATAGTATCACCAGATATGGTAAGTTGGATGTTCAGAAACTCCATTGAAAAACAAAAAATGTTATAAGTGAGTTGATCAGGTGCCTGATTGAGCAGCTCTCCCACTTTCTCTACACTGCACTTCCTCCTTCAATCACATGGGCGTGATGTCACATAAGATCCTATTGACAAAGGTCTCCCATCCTACTCTCTGTACAGAGAGCTCTCCATACTCCCAGCTTAATATAGCACCTGTTGTGATGTCACGGCCACGTGACTTAATGCGGAATGAAGAAGTGATGGACAGCACTGAAGCTCTCTGAGAGGGAAGGGGGAGGTAGCTGCTCAATCAGGCTAGACATATTGTCCCCTCTGGGAGTGGTGACTGGTAAGGAGTAGAGATGGGCGAGTATACTCGCTACTATTCGGCACTCGCCGAATAGTAGCGGTATTAGTGTACTCGCTACTCGCCGAGTAAATTAGGATTACTCGGAAGTAGCAAGTACCGAATACTTTTGCAGTGTATCAGTAGATTCACTGCCAAAGTCCTGTAAAAGAGAGAAAATGTGGTTAAAAAATAAAAAAATCGGATACTCACCTTAACCGACGGCTGTACCGGGACCGGCCGATGCACATCTATTCATGGAAAAGGACCTTTTCTCTCTCAGCCAATCAGACGGCTGGGAGAGATCTGGCCAATCAGAGGCCGCTACGTCACAATCACGTGATCGCTAGTGGCCACTTGATTTGCTAGATGGAAAGGTCCTCTCAGGTACACCGAGGACCTTTCCATCTGGCCAATCAGGTGGCCGCTAGCAATTACGTCATTGTGACGTAGCGGCCTCTGATTGGCCAGATCTCTCCCAGCCATCTGATTGGCTGAGATAGGGAAAGGTCCTTTTCCATGAATAGATGTGCGTCGGCCGGTCCCGGTGCAGCCGTCGGTTAAGGTGAGTATCCGATTTTTTTATTTTTTAACCACTTTTTCTCTCTTTTACAGGACTTTTGCAGTGTATCTACTGATACACTGCAAAAGTATTCGGAATCGCTATACTCGCAACGAGTAGCGAGTACCGCTACCTACTCGTTGCGGGTATAGCGATTCTGAATAGTAAGGTATTCATTCGCCCATCCCTAGTAAGGAGCAGTTAGCGAATACCTGATTTATACTAATAGACATTATACAAGTGTAACAGGCAACTTAGCATTATAGTATAGGAGTGCAGGGACTGTACAAAAGTTCCCCTTTAATTTTGTAGTAGAGATGAGTGGACACATGGAGGTTCGGAGTCTGGTGGTTCAGTTGGACTCTTTATAAAGGTCTTTTTGGGAGCAAAACTTGACCCAAACCTCATCCGAAGACACTGATTGGGCACTTCAGCTCTCTGCTCACATATAGACAACCTGAAAAAAAAAACACTTCTGGGCGCAAGAGGTCAAGAATTTGTCATATTGTACTGTATCTTCAGAACAGTCTACAGCTAATAACTCTAATTGTAGAGCTTTCAGCCGCTTGCAGTGTTTAATCATCTCACACTGGACTGAGCACTGAGTGTACTCGAGCACAGAGTGCTTTGAATATGTAGAGCATCCGAACTCTGACCTCGAATGAGTTTGCTCCTCTATACTTCCCACTGAAAAACAATACACAATGCTCTTGACTTGATCGGAGTGAGTCCAACTTCTGGTTCCCCATCGATCTTCAAAACCTGAGATCTGATACTATCATCAAAACCCAATTACAAAGATGTAAAAATTCTTCAAAGAACATTTTGAATGACCTCCATTAAACTTGCCAACTTATGTCCATAAACAACAATATAAATATAGCAACAGCATGATTACCATCCAGTAATAATATCTGCACATCCAATTTTAATAAATAATCTCATTTAGAATTACATTTTAAGTAACATCTAATCTCCGGTAGCTTTTTCCGCTTGTTCTTCACATAGCACGAAATGTTGTCACTTCAAATTAGTTTCAGAAAAACTAATCATTAGGAGCATAGCCAGAATGCATTGACCTGCCTAATAATGTAGATTAGGGAGTTACTGAGGCTTTGAGTATTCTGTCACTCAATATTGTATCACAAAATCCTATCATTCTCCACCATCTAAAGCGTTATGATCATTCAGGTATATGATTGGAATTTGATAATAATTCTTTCTTGAAGCATGAATGTCATTGCTGAAAAAACACAAAGGATATTGGAAAATTAATAGCGGTGCTGGGGAGACGGAGTTATCCGTAATTTTTGAAGAGCTCAAAGATTTGCAGAAGACAAGTCATTCATTCCAACCACCATCTGGATCTTTTTCAAAGAAATTTGGATCCAAACTGGTTAAATCTCAGTAAACAAGAGACGGGATTAAAATCTACCAAGCTTTATTACAAGGCGCATTACATTTCTTGCATTGGAAACTGACTTTCTTGCATTCCCAATCTCAACATGGCAAAGTAGATGCCCTCAATTTAGCCTGTGTGTGTAGTAATATGCGATAGAAAATGAAAACCATTAAAAAAAATGTTACATTTTGCAACAATTCCATTTGATTTTGGAAAAACCCTCAAAATGGCTAAATTAGAAAAGTAAGTAGTTAAAGTAATTTAAGTAGTAATTTTAACTCGTTGTTCCAAAGATTGTTGACGTTTGAACTTTAAGTGCAAAACTTTTTTGTATTAAAAAGGCCATATTTGAACAGGAAAGAGTATTAACATATACACCTGGGAATAATAATAATAATAATAGTAATAATAATGATAATCACGCAGTCCTAGACGCTTGGGAAGAGTTGGACTCGTGATTAAATACAAAATCAAGCATAGTGATCTTATTTGATGTGTGCAACTGTTGTATATGTATAATAATAATAATAATAATAAAATTATTATTAGTAGTAGTTGTAGTAGTAGTGGCAGTACTAGTAGTATGGTGCTATTTATTCCATGGTGCTTAACGTGTTAAAAGATGTGCACATTATGAAGACATGTACAATGATATTGAACAATCATGAACATGAAAATATTATCAACATCTAGAGGAAAAGAGAGAACCCTGCCCACAAGGGCTCAAAGTCGTACAAGGGATGGGTGATAATACAGTAGCTGAGAAGAGATGATTCTGCCCATGAGGGCTCACGGTCCACAAAGGGTGGAGGATACAAAAGGGGAGGAGAGAGGACCCTGTCCACGAGGACTCACAGTCTACAAGAGATGGGTAAGGATACAGCGGTGAAGGAGAGAGGACCCTGGTGATGAGGGCTCACAGTCTGCAAGGGATGGGTGAGGATATATTAGGGGAGGATACATTAGGGGAGGAGGGAGGATCCTGTCTGTGAGGGTTCACAGTCTACAATGGATGAGTGAGGATACAGTAGGCAAGGAGAGAGGACCTTGCCCACAAGGGCTCAGTCTACAAGGGATGGGTGAGGCTACAGTAGGTGAGGAGAGAAGACCCTGCCCATGACGGCTCACAGTCTACAAGGTAAGGGTGAAGATACAGTAGGTAAGGAGAGAGAGGACCCTGCCCACAAGGGCTCACGGTCTATATGGGATGACTGAGGATACAGTAGGAGAGGGTAGAGCTGGTCGTGCAGTGGTAAAGTGAAATAAGGGTTACTGCAGATTGTAGGCTTGTCGAAAGAGGTGGGTCATCAGATTCCTTATTAAGGTTTCCACAGTAGGCGAGAGTCTAATGTGTTGCAGCAAACAGTTCTAGAGTATGGGGGAGGCATGGGAGAAATCTTGTATGTGGATGTGTGAAGAAGAGATAGGAGGGGAGTAGAGAAGGAGAACTTGTGAGGATCACAGGTTGTGTGTAGGTAAGTACCAGGACACTAAACCACAAATGTATGGAGAGGACAGGTTGCGAACGTCTTTGTACGTAAAGGTTAAAGATTGAAGCAACGTCTCTGAGCAAAGGTGGAGTATGGGACATAATAATGTATAATATGAAAAAATCCAACAAAATTAGCTATGGTCAAAAAACTAGCTCCAGTAGTTACAATGAATTACAAAAAAAAAAAGAGTACAAAACTGTAAGTTCAGCCAGAGCAGCAAAGGATAAAACATTAATGACAATACTTGTTGACGTAGGAAATTAATGATGAGAGTAGTGTTAGTGTTAACGATGACTGACTATTTTGGTAAGGTAAAACATGTTTGTACCATGTTAGCGAGTAGATAGAAAAGGTATCAACCACTGAGGACTCTCAGATTCTAACATTTTTCAATGACTGACTATACTTCCCACATTAATTTAAGTCCAGAGACGGTTATAGTAGGAGCAATGGAAAGAGCTTCCCTGTCCTAAACTGGACACAAGGAAACTATAAAGTAATGGATTTCTAGATTAACGTCTGGGCCCCCTCTCCTTACCCCATGTGTATCTGCACCTGAACATGAAAATAAACTAAAGGAAAAGATATGATACACATAGTTGGCTACTTTCAGTGAATAATGGGAGCAGGCACCTCAGTGAGAGCTGCTTGCAGTCTTTGTATGGCTTTTGCTGGGGGTAAAAATGTGTTTGGATGCCATGTGTAAAAGAAATCTTGCCCAGCCTTTCTCTTAAATGCTCTGTTTATGGCTCTATATGGGAAGTGAGCCAAAGTGGCCATCAATAATTGAATTCCATTATACTCATTACTTGAGTCGAACCCGTCAGTGTCCGACCTGCTCGAATCGAGTAAAGAGCACTTGAGAATTTTAGTGCTCGCTCATCATTATTCTCAATACATTTTGCTTCCTTCTTAACATTTTGTCTTGTAGGTTCCATTTGAATAGCTGGCCCAAAGAGAATTGCAGGCTACTTAGTAGTATATTGTTTTATGGGCCATTAAAAGTGCATTCATATGGATGCCTGTTAGGTATGAGGCTCAGTGACCTGATGCGCTGGGTCTCACCCATTGTGGTCCCGCCGCTGCAGTCTATATTGCTTTCGCACATGCGCAGATGCCTACGTTACGTGTCCTGGTGGCTGCGCATGCGCGATTAGTGATGACGCCGTGTAGGAAGGGGGTGGCAGAGAATCACTTCCGGTGAGCGGAAGTGCGTCATTTCCGGTCACATGGGCACTGCTCCGAACTGGGCACAATCATAGCCACACCATCCCCCTGATGAAGTGACCACAGCAACTTGCAGGGTCACGAAACATACGTCAGGGCTGGACTTGGGATCTCTCCCCCTGCGGGTGCCTAGCGTTGGTGACTTGGCCTCTGGCAATTGTAACCAATACTGAGGTTTTAATGGCTAGTTATGTGATCTTTTACAAGTCTGTTGCAATTGTAGTCCATGTAAACCAGGATTGTCTTTATGTATGGCACTTTATCTAATACTGTGGAGGTAACTTGTATTCTGTGACACATGGCTGCATGTAATATGTATACTTTGCATAACCTCTCAGTACAACTATGCACTTTATTGTACTGTTGATGCTGTCTTTGGTTTACTGGAATGTACATGACAATATAAATAAGGACCCTTTTGCTTGTAATTTGGATGCCATGTCATCGCTGTGATACCTCCACTCGGCACCTCATCTGTTACACTCTTCTTGTGCTTTTTTGATGGGATTAATAAAAATTGTTGATATTTACAATTTGAAGCTTTTCCAATCTTTTTCTTGGTTTCCATCTGAATAGCTGACAAACAATACATTCCCCAGCTGTATATATTCAGGTGGATGTGAAAAACTGACTTTAAAATATGGAACTTCTGTTGTTTTACCATTGTAGAATGAAAGAGAAGGAAGAAGAGGTGATGTAAAATAGAATACTACTAACCATGCACGTGTGTAGGTTCTGTATGGGTTTACTTGATATACAATGGCACTAAAAGTGTCAGTTCCCAAAAAGTCTAAGAAGGATACTCATGGTTCCTACTATTGGGAAAAACTATGAATGAGCATTCTGTCCTAAAGACCACAAGTTTGGTAATGTCAAGATATAAAAAAATCAATGCTGGCTATCCAGTCCAAAGGCAATGAATGGAGTAGTGGTGCGCATGCGCAGACATAACTACAATATAACAGGACACTTTGGTGCCCTGTTATTAAAAGAGATAGGGTCCAGGGGATGGGATCTCTAGTGATCAGCAAGTTATCATCTATCACGGAGGTCCCCAACCTTTCTGACTTTGAGAGCCACATGCAGCTCTGAGAGAGGCTCACAAGCCACATTCAGTTCTTGTAGAGGGTTGTGAGCCACATTCAGCTCTGAGAAAGGGTTGTGAGCCACATCAAGCTCTGAGAGAGGGTGGAGAGCAACATCCAGCTCTGAATGAGGGTGGAGAGCAACATCCAGCTCTGAGAGAGGGTGGAGAGCAACATTCAGCTCCGAGAAAGGATCGTGAGCCACATCCAGCTCTGAGAAAGGGTTGTGAGCGATATCCAGCTCTGAGAAAAGGTCGTGAGCCACATCCAGCTCTGAGAGAGGGTCATGAGCCACATTCAGCTCTGAGAGAGGGTCACAAGCCACATCCAGCACAGGTAGAGTGTCACATACCCTTTCCAGCTCTGAGTTGGCAGTCATATTCAGCTCTGAGAGAGGGCCATGAGTCACATTCAGCTCTGAGAGAGAGTCTCAAGCCACATTTGTCTCTGAAAGAGGGTCACAAACCACATCCAGCTTTGAGATAGGGTTGCAAGCTACCTCAGATTTCACTTCATTGTAGTGACACCAAGATCCCCCATTACCTGTATAATGGCAGTGAAACCTTTTGCACAGAAATCACACTGAGGAAGTGTTCCAAGATCAAGGGGTTCTCACAATACCACTATTCCGATTTCCTTTTCTATGTGAGGCTACTCACAAAAATCTGAATCTGGGAACTGAGTCTTCATAGCTATTTACTAGACCTAGTACTACTGCAACAAGCTGTCAGACAGCCGTGTGCCACACATCACAGACCTGCAGACTAAATGCGATTCCCGAGCTACAGGTTGGGGACCCGTGATCCAGCGGTGTAACTAGATTTCATGGCGCCCGTGGCAAAGATCTATTCTGGCGCCCCCCCTCCAGAGTAGGTCAGCCTAGGTTGCGGAGCGGGGGGTAAGGTTGTGCTGTCAGAGTCTCAATGAGGCCACTTAACACATGCTGGATATGGATATGTATATAATACAGTATACATCTATTTATATGTATAACAGGCTGTGAACCACCATAAGATTTACATTATATTGTGCCCACAGAGTGCCATCATACTGGTCACACGTGGTGCTATGTTATGCCCCAGGCTCTGGCTGCCTGCAGCCTGCACCACCTCCATACACTGACCTCTGAGGCGGTGCTGGGCTCCGGTGTATGCGGTGCCGATGGTACCGCTGGTCTGGCTGTGGAACACAGAGGAGAGGAGGATGGGTGATGAGTATCTTCCGTGCGTTCCACACACCGCCCGCAGGAAGAGGAAGTGAGGGGGCAGAGCGGGGACCCTCTTCTATGCGGTCCACAGTGTGGAACACCCACAGGCAGTGTAAGTGACAGCCTGGAAGCGGGGGCGGAGCGGGGCTGGCAGCCGGCAGCCGACAATAATGAAGTGCGCAAGCACCGTGCCGCGCCGGTAAGAGATAATAAATAATACCAGCGCGGGGCAGGCCTTGTTTGAGGAGCGGGGGGGGTGCCGCCGGCGCCCCCTCTGAGTTGCGCCCGGGGCAAAGGATCCGGCTGCACCCCCTAGATACGCCCCTGCCGTGATCTATCATGTACATACATAAACATAACATGCTAAGTTAAGTGAAAGCTAGAAATGTGCTGATGAATAAGCGGAGGATGAAGTCTGAGTTGCATTTCCTGACACTTGCGGTTACACAACAATTCAAACCATTTTTGATTCACGATTCAAAAAGGGAAAAAGAAGCAAACTTGCAGGTCAACATTTCCCTCATTAGAGATCTATTAGAAAGTGGACTAATGAAGTTTCTCATGGCCAAGCAGGTATCTGCATAGTGTCCTGCCACTAAGACATCATATCGTTGTGTATCAAATTGATTATCATACCTTTTACAGTGTGTCTGCACAGTACAGGCGCGCCGGAGATAAGCGGCTCCCAGTGGAGTACAGTCTGCGGAGGCAATTCAACAGCAAACGATAGATCCATAAATTGTAAAACTTTTATTCTATCTGATTAAATCATATCATATAATGAGGCAAAACCATCAGAAATACTATCCCAACAACAAGTAGAATACAGGTTGATGGGTTTTAAAAAGAACCTTCTTACCTATAACCGAAAATAAAATCATATATTGGCATGGTATAAACATATCTCTGGTGACAACACATCATGAATCATTTTCATTGTTAAAAACATCTAGTATGACTCAACAAAAATAAGAAAAGACATACTTTCATAGAGAATTTAACATCATTCTAGTGATATATCTCCAGTCACCTCCCCCATGTCACGGCAGGTTGAGCGTGATTGTTGCAACGGTATTATGACCCTCTGTTGCCTTTATCATTGGGGCCTATGAGTCCCTGCTAAGTGCATTGGGTATCAGACCTCTTGGTTGTTTATGGTGAGTTTTATGGTCATATGCCCTTGTAGTGATTTTTCTGAATATAGTGATAGGGACTCGTAAGCGTGAGGACCCTTGATCAGGGTTACGAGTTTGCATGTTTTAACCAAATAACCACCAATACCTTACATTGTTACTCATCATTTTTTTTGCACTTTTTTATCTTTATGCAAGATGCAGCTGGGGCTCTTGGCAATCTGTCCTGTGTGGTCCAGGTATATAGAGCTGGTCGAATAGTATGGGCGTGACCAGTAAGCTGTATATAGACACTCTGCATCATATATTCATATGTGACTGATGCTCTATAGAAAACTCATCAGTATGCATATATAGTACCAGCAATCGCCTCCCCATTGTTATGGCAGGTTAAGAGTGCTTGTTGCATCGGTATTATACACCTGTGTTGCCTTTATCATTGGGGCCTGTGGTGTCCTGCTGAGTGCAATGGATATCAGACCTCTTGGCTGTTTATGGTGAGTTTTCTGATGAATAATGTAGAAATAAGTCAGTTTGTTTGTTTAAATCTTAAGGGTAGATATATTTAATATGAGCATCCAGTAGGCTTCACTATTAAGGAGAAACCTTCTAAGATCTCCTCCTCTGGTGGGACAAATAAGTATTTCCATCCCAAAAAATTGAAGGTTCTTTAGATCACCTTCATGTTCCCTAAGGGAATGTTTAGAAACATTGGAAGGGCTACTAAGTTCAGGGTTACAGCAGACTGGTGATATGGATGACAGATCTGGATTGTATCTCCAATAAGACAGCTCATATTGAAACAATATGTTTTGCTCCTGGGGGTGGTCTCTCTCTCCTTCCCTTTCCATGCAAAAATTAATTGCAAAAATCCAATTTTTAAAGAGAATTTGGTACAGTCAGCAAATTAAGATTTTGATTGATCATCTCAACTAATTTCCTCATTTCTCAAGGGTATATCTTGGATATTAGAAAAAAAATGTGCCTAAGCAAAAGCTTAACTCTAAGGAATATTACCCCTTACAATATTTGAAGCTATTACTTTTGTTGTTATTTTCAGTTTTTACCTACCTGCCTGTCGTATACGGTGCTGTTTATCGTCAACACACCATGCTCTAAGACCATTCCTGCCAGCGGTTCTGGTTCTTCTGCTGACATTGCATCAGCAAAGCGACAGCACAGCATGCTGTGAGGGTTAATACATAGAATTCAGTGATCGGTCTCTTATTAAAAAGTGTACTGTTGTTTACCTGCAAGGTTTGTTTAAGCATTAGTAGGTTATCATTAGCAAAGGAATAGAAAAGTTGAGCTCACTATGCCAGTAATATAAATCCCCAGCAACCCATTAACAAAGTGAGGGTGCCAGGGACTCCAGCAGTCGTGTTCAGCTAATCGATAATGGATGAGAGTTACTCATAGCTACAGATGAGCGAGTATACTCGTAACTATTCGGTACTCGCCAAATAGTACGGTATTCGGGCTACTCGGTATTCCGTGAGTTTCCTTGGCATTACTTGTTAGGAGTTGTGAGTAATACATTCTCTTTCACAGTATATCTATATGAAGTGAAAAAGTGAAATAAAAGTTAAAAAAAGTTGTTAAAAATAAAAAAATAATATACTCACCTATCCGAAGACTGTCCCAGGACGCAAAAAGAACACATCCGCTGGCCTGCCAGGTCCTTAGGTCTGATGGCCAATCAGATGGCCGGTAGCGATAAGGTGGTGTTAATAAACACCTTAATAAAATGGTCAGATTTTCCACAGAATAAAACATGCTCCACCCACTTGGTGAACAGTAGCCACAGGAGGTTTAAAACAAGAAAATACTACCCCCAACTTCATGGGTTCTTCTGGTAAGGTCTCCTCAGCAGGGATAGAAACAGGAGACGAAGCAGGTCTCGGTCTCTCCCTTAGGCGTCTGTCAACCGTATGACAAGGGACATCGCAGGCTCCAATGACTCAGATGTACTGAACCAGGGTGTCTTGCAGTCTGACTGACAAACCCAAGCAGAACTGACTCCTGAGGGCTGGGTCATTCCACTGGGTGTCAGTCGCCCATCTCCAAAACTCCGAGCAGTACTCCTCCACTGCTCGTGTGCCTGGGTTGAGTTTACGGAGATTAGACTCAGCAAAGGTCACCCTATCTGGTTCACCATACACCTCAGCCAGAGCAGCAAAAAACCCATCCACTGACCGCAACGATGGTGAGTCGGCTGGGAGGGAAAAGGCCCAGGTTTGGGGGTACCTTTTAAGAAGGGAGACTATAATCCCCACCCGCTGTTCTTCATTTCCAGACAAACGGGACAGGAGCATGAAATAAAGTTTACATGCTTTACAGAAAACGAAAAATGTGTCTCTTCCCCCAGAAAACCTATCTGGAACAGAGACCTTGGGTTCTGGCATAGCCTGAGCATGAGCCGACGCCAGGTAACCCACGATTTGCTACAGCTGTTGCACTACCTGAGTTCGCAGACCAGTTACCTCTTCAGAGATGGTGTGTATCAAGCAAAAAAATGTATCAGCTGAGGCAGTGTGAGACATAGTGACTCAAGGAAAAAGGTATGGGCTGCGGATAATGTCACGGTGTAGGGAGAATGCTGATGAGGGAATGGCAGTTATGGGCAGGGTGACCAGGGAAGACTAGTCTGACCCTAGGAACCCTGAATGGCCCTGTCCGCGAAGGTATCGCTGATGGTGAGAAGGTTCAGGTCTCAAGCCTCTCCCTAAACTCCTCCACCAGCCCTGAGCTATTTCCCCCTCAATTCCCTCCACAGAACCGGGATACAGCAACTCCAAAGGAAAGGAGATTAGCCACACAAACACACAGGTCAGCACAGCACAGCTTCCAGGCATAGAGTGAGACTATCAGCAGCAACACCTGGTGGAAGGAGAGGCTACTTAAAGGCTAGGGGAGGGGAACCCAGGTGAGTCACACTTCAACCACTCAACCAGCAGCCGAACCTCATAGTGAATGAAGCTCTGGAGCAAAACATAGAAAACAAGACCTTCA
This sequence comes from Allobates femoralis, assembly GCA_033576535.1. Classification (NCBI taxonomy): domain Eukaryota; kingdom Metazoa; phylum Chordata; class Amphibia; order Anura; family Aromobatidae; genus Allobates; species Allobates femoralis. The sequence continues at coordinate 22,553,133 of JARQOC010000005.1, forward strand.
AACCAATGGCTCATGCAGCCCTTAAAGGAAAACAACACATACAGCAGCATCCAGCGATGTAAGTGCAAACTAAGCACGTGACACTGGTGTGAGCAGGGGCAGCTCTCTGTCCATAGATGTTGTACATACAGAGCCTGGTGTGAGGGGGTGCTGCTCTCTGTTTATAGACATTGTACATACAGAGCCTGGGTGGGCGGAGGCAGCTTTCTGTCTATAGACATTATACATACAGAGCCTGGATCAATAATTTGGAACAGTGCTTTTAGAGTTTTTTTTTTTTAATTTTGAAGATTATACTGTTATCATTGGGAGGTTTCTTCAATAACATTTGATGTATACGCTAATGGGTGATGACTTTTATTACACTGACTGTCATTTGCACCGACCATTTAGGAAAATTGGAGAAAAAGAACATTTGCATAATAATTTGGAACATTGTGTAGACATTGTATATACAGAGCCTGGTGTAGGCGGAAGCAGCTCTCTGTCTATAGACATTGTATATACAGAGCCTGGTGTGGGCGGAAGGCAGCTCTCTGTCTATAGACATTGTGCATACAGAGCCTGGTGTGGGCGAGGGCAGCTCTTCTATAGACATTGTAATATACAGAGCCTGGTGTAGGCGGAAGCAGCTCTCTGTCTATAGACATTGTATATACAGAGCCTGGTGTGGGTGAGGGCAGCTCTCTGTCTATAGACATTGTACATACAGGGCCTGGTGTGGGCAGGGGCAGCTCACATGTACATACATACATACATTGTACATACATAGCTCTCTGTCTATAGACATGAAACTTACAAGCCTGGTGTGGCGGGGCTGCTCTCTTCTATAACATTATACATAAGAGCCTGTGTGGGCGGGGGCAGCTCTCCTGTCTATAGACATTGTGCATACAGAGCTGGTGTGGGCAGGCAGCTCACATTGTACATACATACATACATTGTACATACATAGCTCTCAGTCTATAGACATTGTACTTACAGAGCCTGGTGAGGGCGGGCTGCTCTCTGTCTATAGACATTACAAAGAGCCTGTGTGGCGGGGCAGCCTCTGTCTATAGACATTGTACATACAGAGCCTGGTGTGGGCAGGGCAGCTCCATTGTACATACATACAACATTGTACATACATAGCTCCTGTCTATAGACATGTACTTAAGAGCCTGGTGGGCGGGCTGCTCCTGTCTATAGACATTACATACAGAGCCTGTTGGGTGAGGCAGCTCACTGTCTATAGACATTGTACATACAGAGCTGGGGTTGGCAGGCAACTCTCAGCTTTGCTGGATGGGTAATCTAAACACTCTGATTGTGTGAGAACAGCTGCCTCCCAGTAATCTAAGTGATCATCGTTGGATTCAGAGTCTCTTTGCTATATCATGCTGCTCTCAATATGAGTAGCGAAACCACGTGAAGATTCCTTACATCACCTTAGACTTTTATGACGAGCATATTATTTCCATTTTAATTACAACCTCCGTTTACACAAAAGTCTGGTTCTGTAACTTAAAGAACCATTTCATCCTCACCCTGCTATCAGGCGGGAGGTTAAAATGCTTCCATTCTCATCCTATTCACATTCAGGAACTTGCGGGTGCATCAGTTTTTTACTTTTCCCCCTGATCGGGTGGTCCCACTTTTTTGCAACATGTTGCATTTCTGGTCTCTGTGTCAAAAAGGGACCACCCAGATTTGGGTGTCACGCGCACTCTAGGAGCATCCGGATACAGAGCGTGACAGTGGCGCACAGACCAACGGTGTCTGTCGCACTACACACAAAAACAGACAGGGGAAACACCAGTAGAGACAAATACAATGGAGAGCCCTGCTTGTAGGGAACAGGTGAAAGGACACCACCTGCAGTCACCTGGGGCCCTGATCTCCCTACCGTTCTTATATGGGTTCTTTCACCCCATTGCTGAGCAGGATACCTAGTTTCTTACTGGACCTGATGTTAATCCTAAACAGTAAGATGGCCGACAGAGCACTAGTCCCAATCGCTGCGCTAACAACAACAAGAGGGGAAGGCGAGAAAGACAGGGAAACAATAAAACATCGTCAGCCTGCTGCCTTTCTCCTAGGCAGCAGACGGCTTGCCAGTGGTCAGCTTCTCCAGAATAGTACCTTCACCTCAGGTAGCTACGCCAGAATGGAGTTCAATCACCAGCAATGAATGCTGAACATTTTACCATATAAAGAGGATGGGGGTGGTCACAAAGTAGCCACACCTGGGTAAGAGAACTAAGCAGTATTGCAGCAACAGAAACTATCATTAACTCCTACATTGCCAAATAAAGAAACATATAAAATGAACTCTCAGTGCAGGAATGAGACACAGGTCCAAAACTTTTCATAAGTCTCCAAAGTAAGAGTGACCATCATGACACCCGGGGCTATGCAAGTAGATGTAAAATAGGTCTCTATGCAACCTTGAACCAGCAGACTCCGGATCCCACTCAATTTGGCCTGTGCATGCCCAGAGCACAATTCTAAATGACAGATGTCATTTACAACTGGATGCAGCAAAAAGAGGTACACTACCGGATGCAACTGTCTGCTCCTACATGGTATTATCACTGATCTGCGAGCCCGGATCAGTAATAATACCGGTGCGGGTTCATCCAGTTGCATCATTGCGGGGGATACCTGGGAAATCTGGGGGGATGAAGGCAGGGGCGCCACTACCACAGGTGCAGGGGTTGCGATCGCACCCAGGCCCTGCAACCTAGGGGGGCCCCAAAAGTCCCTTTGGCCTATAGAACAAGACTAATACTATTAAAGATTTGCAATAATTGGGGGTCCCGTTGGAGCTCTCGCATCGGGGCCCCTGGGCATGAAGATTTACCCACATCCCCCCGGATTGGCAAAAACATAGTGTGAACCCAGCCTAAGGCTACGTTCACACATTGCGCATTTTGTTGCGCCTTTTGGCCGCGATTTTGGCCGGGCTAAAAGGTGCAACAAAATACGTGGTGCATTCACACACCACGTTTTTATGGCTACAGGGGAGGAAGAATCCTGCTTCCTCCTCCCCTCTGTCACATCTCTGCCCGCCCCTAAAGATTTCACAGTGTATTATTATACACTGTGAAATCTAAATTCAATAAAGCCAGAGGTTTTCAAAATAACAAACATGGATACTTACCCTCCGGCGGCTGGATGGCGGGTGTCCGGGAGCCAAGATTCCGAGTGGAAAAAGACCTGTGGTGATGTCAGAGGGCGTTCCGGGAGCTGATTGGCCGCTCGCAGTCTTGTGATACGTATCACTTGTCCGGAACGCCCTCTGACATCACCACAGGTCCAGCGGCGGCTCCTGGCTCCCGGACACCGGAACACCCGTCGGAGGGTAAGTATTTAATTCTTTATTATTTTTAATACATTTGTCTTTAACTTTGATTTCGCAGTGTATATTAATACACTGCAAAATCTAACGCGCGGTCACAGGTTTCACCCAGGGGAGGAGGAACCAGGATTCTTCCTCCCCTCTGTGACGTCAGATGCAGCAGCGCCCGCAATGTGTGAACGCAGCCTTAGTTTGCAATAAAGAAGAATAAACTTATTATTCCCCGGTGGCACAAAATAACAAAAGAGAATAAAACACAAGTACAAAACGAAATCGTAATCTCCAGATTAAGGACTCAATCAAAAGATTGTGCCACCGATAGCACATCTGACTATTCTTCTAAACTTTCCCATCCGGCACGTCCTCGAGCACTAACACCGGTTCCGGCAATGATTGCCTCCATTTCAAGCCGAACGTTCCCATCTGTTAATAAACTATTTGACTTAATCTTCTTTTGAAACAGGGACAGATTCGGCAATCTGGGCTGCTCTGTGCGGAATGGCCGTCTACGTAGAATAAAAGCTATTACTGTCTAAATAAAGCTAATACCCGGAATTCTTTCATCACAAAAAAACAATTCTGGAAATGGCCACAAAAAAGGCCGTTAAAGTGCTGAAATCACACAAAGCGGCTGGAAACAGCGGGGAACGTTATTACTGCCTCGGAGCTATTCCTGCAGATTGCTAGATTTGCTCCGAGTTATGTTTTATGACGTTCCATTTTTTATGTAAAAATCTAAATATTGAGTCAAAATTCAAAACTCGGCAATAAATATTTGTACAGTTTTTTGGGGGTGAATTTACTGAGCAATAAATAAATAAAGCATGAAAAGCTTTGAATACAGCGTTCCTGTGTTCTCCGATGCCCATTGAAAAGAGCAATTATTACCGGCGCTGGAAATGTATCAAAACTTTTTCCTGTTCTATTACTTTTTCCTTTCCTTTTATTTTCTCTCTCTCTCCATCCTGTCAACTATATATATATTTTCTTTAAAACTGGCATCAAACCTTCAAGGCATTATTTATTGAAAGCTTTACCTATACCCATAAACGTGATAAAAATGACTTCTGAAAGTTACAGGTATTATTCGGCAGCAGTGATATATAGGCTTTATGGGGTCGGTGACATTGTAGCATGCTTTTATCAACTTGGAAAACTTTTATGAAATAAGATTTAACAGGTAAAAAAGCAAAATCTTTCAATTCAAAAAGCATTTTAAGAATGGGAGGAATAAGGCTAACCAACAGCATATGTGAAAAAGACTTGTGTATACTAATAGATCACAGACTGAACATGAGTCAACAGTGTGATGCAGCAGCAAGAAAGGCAAACACAGTTCTGGGATGTATTAACAGAAGCCACAGTCTAGATCACGTGAAGTCATTATCGCCCTTTACTCCTCTTTGGTCAGACCTCATCTGGATACTGTGTCCAGTTGTGGGCACCACATTGTACAAAAGACATCAACAAACTGGAGCAAATTCAGAGAAGAGCGACCAGAATGGTGACCGGTCTGCAAACCATCTATAGGGGGTGAGACAATGCGCAAATAGAGTCTTATCTCCTTACAGATATTGGCAAGAACCTTAATGAAAGCTGCTCACCAGGAAAAGTTGTGTTACACACAAGTATGTGCGCCTGGATACAGCTGCTGCAGGACCCACACGTCCACGATCAACGTGGTGAACAATAGCTGTATTGGGACAAAGTGTCTCAGAATCCGCGCTGCTGAATGAATGAATGAAACCAGAAACTGGAACACTGGTTTCAACCCATTGAAACCAGTGTTCCAGTTTCTGGTTTCATTCATTCAGCAGCGCGGATCCTGAAACACTTCATCCCAATACAACTACTGGTCTGCAAACCTTGTCCTATGAGGAAGTGTTACAGGATCTGGGAATGTTTAGCTTGAGAAAAAGAAGACTGAGAGGAGACTAAATAGCTGTCTACAAATATCTCAAGGGTTGTAACACTGTAGAGGGATCAGCTTTAATCTCATTTGCACAAGGAAACACTAGAAGCAATGGGATGAAACTGAATGGAAGGAGACGCATATTTGATATTAGAAACTACTTTTGGACAGTGAGGATGATCAATGAGTGGAACAGGCGGCCGCGAGAGGTAGTGAGTTCTCCTTCAGTGGAAGTCTTCCCATAGAGGCTGGACAGACATCGTCTGGGACTATTAAGTGAATCCTGCTTTGAGCGAGGGGTTCGGTAGGATAACCCAAAAGGTCCCTTCACACAATGATCTAGAAGGTCCCTTCCCATGATGACCCAGGAGGCCCCTTTACATAATGACCCTTGAGGTCCCTTCACATGATGACCAAGGAGGTCGCTTTAGACAATGACCTAGGAGGTCCCTTCACATGATGGTCCAGGAGATCCCTTCAAACGATGACACAGGAGTTCCCTTCACACAATGATCCAGAAGGTCCCTTCCCATGATGACCCAGGAGGCCCCTTTACATAATGACCCTTGAGGTCCCTTCACATGATGACCAAGGAGGTCCCTTTAGACAATGACCCAGGAGGTCCCTTCACACGATGGTCAAGGAGGTCCCTTCACACAATGACCCAGGAGATCCCTTCACACAATGACCCAGGAGATCCCTTCACACGATGACACAGGAGGTCCCTTCACACAATGACCCAGGAGGTCCTTTCACACGATGGTCCACGAGGACCCTTCACACGATGATCCATAAGGTCCCTTCACAAGATGACCCATGATGTTTATTCACACGATGATAGTGACAGGACAGCTTACGCAGAGAGGTCAACTGAGATGACGTCCATTTTAATTGCAAAGGGCATAACTTCTACTTTTCTTCTTCCATACAGAGGGCAGAAGAAGACTGTGAAAGTCAATCTGCAGAACTCAGGCTAAATCAGTGAAAACAATGAGACTTGGGCAGGTGGATAGATATTCTGTCTCTTCCATATTGTTGATTTAGAAGACAAGGACAATGATGATGATAATGAGAAGGAGGACGATGACGATGGCGATTAGGAAAAGGATAACGATGATTGTTTGATAAAATGTTCATACTGCACGTTTCAGGCTTAATTTACTTAATCTTAGAAAATAAGTTGGATGCATAAAGCATGGCAGAGGCCATTAAGACCGGGGTCACCACAACTCCGTGTTTGCTCAGCTGTTTCAGGGGATAATGTTTCCTTTTAGTAATTGAAGTAATTATTAAGAAACACCTCTACGTGTCAATTAATTGTTTGCCACAAAGTCCTGACTAAGGGTGCCTTCACACTGCGGTCAGGTCCGGTCCGGGGCTGTCAGGGGTGAACCTGAAAGCCCTGGACCAGATCAGCACACAGAACCGGAGGGCACATTAGTCCGGTGTGTATTCTGCCGCAGTTGCCGCTGCTGATTATTCAGGTCCGTGGCTCGCAAGGGAGCTAGCCGCGGTCCTGAATTATAACAGCGGTGTGCAACCGCCGGTATCCCGTTCTCAGATCCTCCCGGATCGGGGCAATCCGGCCCCATAGGCTCCCATGTGAAGGGAGTGCCGGATTGCCCCAGAAGGATCCGGGGAAATCTGGGAGGATCCGGGGAATCCGGGAGACACCAATTAGGTGCAGATTGGACTCCCCGGACACAAAAACATTGCAACGTTTTTGGATCCGGGAGAAAGATCCCACTTCTCCCGGATTCTTCCAGCGAGATATCTGCCATCCGGCTCCATCCGGCCCCATAGGCTACTATGGGGCCAAAATCCGGTCCGGGCTGTCACCTCTGGCAGCCCCGGACCGGACCTGACCATAGTGTGAAGGCACCCTTAGAGAATCAAATTTTGCCGTAACCTGACCAGAATATGTTGAGTTTGATAGTCGTGTTCATTGTTTTGCAACTAGCTTGCTAACTATTCATAGCCCCAGACAATGGCGTGAGCTCATGGGCCCTGATGCAAAAGCTCCAACAGGGCCCCCAATTATTGCAAATATTTAAAAGCAATAGTCATTTTCTATAGGACAAAGGGATATTTGGGGCCCCCTAGGCTGCAGGGCCCGGGTGCAATCTAGTTGCGCCCCTGATCATTAGATTCAGAGTCTCTTTGCCTAAAACATGATTATCAAAAACCTGCTGACAGATTCCCTTCAATTTGGATGACATCTATGCGTGTTTTAGACGGACAACACTTGGACCTATGATATTCTTTAGGGCTGATTTTTATTTGGAGAGGGTATAGAAACGTTTTTCCTATTTTACTCTACATTTTCTAGAAAAACAGTTTCCACTGTGATCAGACTCTGATTAGCATAATCGGATCATTTTTCTCAGATGGAGAGAAAATGGTGGTGTGACCCTACCCTTATTGTGGGACCCATGATAGCTCATTATTCTTTTTCTACAATCCCAGCAGGGGCATAATTACGAGTGCTGGGGTTGCAATTGCACCCAGACCCTGGAGCCTAGGGGACCCCAAAAGTCTCTTTGGCTTATAGAAAAATACTAATATTAATAAAAATTTGCAATATTTGGGGGCCCCATTGGAGCTTTTGCTTTACGGACCATGGGCGTCAAGTTACCCAATGGATGGCGGTACCCTTGACTGCAGGTAATCACACTATCCTAACTGTGGCACACCGCGGTAATGAAACCATTCAGAAGTAATCTGCGTCCAGGGGCATAACTACAACAGGTGCAGGGGCCCTGGACATTAGGGGCCCCCAAAAGTCCCTTTAGCCCATAGAAAAAGACTAAGGCTATTAAAGTTTTGCAATAATTGGGGACCCTGTTGGAGTTTTTGCATCAGGGCCCACGAGCTCAAGCCATTGTCTGTGCCTATCAATAGTTAGTAAGTTAGTTGCAAGAAAATTAACACGACTATCGAGGTCAACATATTCTTGTCAGGCTAGGGTAATATTTCATTCTCTAAGTCAGGACTTCATGGCAAACAATGAATTGACAGGTAGAGGTGTTTCTTAATAATTACTTCAATTACTAAAAGGAAACATTATCCTATGAAACAGCTGAGCAAACACGGAGTTGTGATGACACCGGTCCTGATAGTGTCCTCCATGCTTTATGCATCCAACTTAAGTAAATTGTGCCTGAAACGTGCAGTATGAACATTTTATCAAACAATCATCGTTATCCTTTTCCTAATCCCCATCGTCATCGTCCTCCTTCTCATTATCATCATCATTGTCCTTGTCTTCTAAATCACCAAGATGAAAGAGACAGAATATCTCTCCACCTGCCCCACGTCTCATTGTTTTCACAGCTTGTCATTGTAACCTGGCTTCTGAAGATTGACTTTGAGTCTTCCTCTGCCCATTGTATAATAGAAGACAAGTAGAAGTTCTCTTCCACATGCCCTTTGCACTTAAAGGGAACCCCCCAGGGCCCATTAAAGTAAAAGAGCCCCCTGTGGCAGCACTAAGGCTGTATTCTGTGCAGGTGGCTCTTATGTCTATTATCCCCGGGGACACAGAAATAATGAGTTTTATACATTTCCCTCCATACCTCTATTGAGTCAGGGAGGTACGTTCTCTCCCCAGGACTCAATCACCTGCCTGCTGTCCATCATCCCCCCTCTGGGCTCAGGGCACTGCCTCCTCTCTGCCACCTGATATCATCAGTGCCTGCACTATTTCTTGGGCATGCGCCATGTACGCTGCCCAACAACTTAGGTCACATGATCTCTGAAGATCATGCCTGCATACCATGGAGGCCCCAGATCCCACCATGCAGTGTGTTACGATGTATTCACACTGCGGGGCTGGGGCCTGGGCTACATACAGGGGCGATCTCCAGAGATCATGCGACCTAAGCTGTCGGACAGCGCACACAGCGCATGCGCGAGAATTCAATGAACAGTACAGCCCCTGATGACGTCAGGCGGCAGAGAGGAGGTGGCGCCCGGAGCCCAGAGGGGGATGATGGACAGCAGGCAGGTGATTGAGTACTGGGGAGAGAACGTACCTTCCTGACTCATCAGAGGTATGGAAATTTGTAACACTTATTATTTCCGTGCCCCTGGGATAATACATTTAAGAGCCACCTGCACAGAATGCAGCCTTAGCACTGCTGAAGGTGGCTCTTATATATCAATAGACCCTGAGGGTGACAGGTTCCCTTTAAAATGGATGTAATTTCAGTTGACTTCTTCACATAAGCTGTCCTATCACTATCACTGGCCATTATATGAATTGTATCACAGATTTATTGCCAGATTCCACCTATCTCTATATTTTAAGTTGTCTCTGAGCTTGTGGGTTGAGACTAGCTACTCAGGTGTCTCTTAAACACAGCACCTATAGAGAGAGAAACCTATGTTGCCTTGTGTCTATGTATCACATGTGGAGAAACAGTAGCATGGTAGACCTTGTGCAGCAGCACTGAGCATTGTACCTGTGCATCAAGCTCTGGTGAAATAAAGCACTGAACAGAATGTGGCAGTAACACTATGTATATGTGTGTGTGTGTCTCTTTTTATTTACATCTGTCCTCCAAATCTTGTGCAGTCTGATGCTCCATCCCACCCATTACCTGCTTTTCACTAATGAAAACTCCATAAAAGTATAAAGCTTGTTTCTCATGTTGGCCTTGAAACTTTCTAAATCCTATACAGGCATACGTATTGCCTTGCCATCATTCCTAATGTTCCCCATCTGATACTAATGTCCACTATCCTGGGCCACTTCCAGGTATATATGTATCCTATCCTTGATTCCTTCCTGGTGTATATGTCACCATTCTAAAATATAAGTCCTCCATCCTGGGCCCCTTACAGGTATATATGTCCCCCATTCTTAACTCCTTCCTAGCATATACAGTATGTCCACTTTCTAATATTTACACTGTGTGCAGAATTATTAGGCAAATTAGTATTTTGATCACATGATACTTTTTATCCATGTTGTCCTACTCCAAGCTGTATAGGCTTGAGAGCCAACTACCAATTAACTAAATCAGGAGATGTGCATCTCTGTAATGGGGAGGGGTGTGGTGTAATGACATCAACTCCCTATATAAGGTGTGCTTAATTATTAGGCAAATGCCTTTCCTTTGGAAAAATGGGTCAGAAGAGAGATGTGACGGCTCTGAAAAGTCCACAATTGTGAGATGTCTTGCAGAGGGATTCAGCAGACTGGAAATTGCCAAACATTTGAAGCGCAATCACCGAACAATCAAGTGTTTCATGGCAAATAGCCAACAGGGTCGCAAGAAGCGTGCTGGGCAAAAAAGGCACAAATAACTGCCCATGAATTGAGGAAAATCAAGCGTGAAGCTGCCAAGATGCCATTTGCCACCAGTTTTGCCATATTTCAGAGCTGCAACATTACTGGAGTATCAAAAAGCACAAGGTGTGCCATACTCAGGGACATGGCCGAAGTAAGGAAGGCTGAAAAACCACCACCTCTGAACAAGAAATATCTTAAGACTGATTTTTCAAAGGTTTTATGGACTGATGACATGAGAGTGACTCTTGATGTTCCAGATGGAAGGGCCAGAGGCTGGATCAGTAAAGGGCAGAGAGCTCCACTCCGACTCAGACACCAGCAAGGTGGAGATGGGGTACTGGTGTGGGCTGGGATCATCAAAGATGAACTTGTGGGACCTTTTTGGGTAGAGGATGGAGTGAAGCTCAACTCCCGGACCTTCTGGAAGACAACTTCTTCAAGCAGTGGTGCAGGAAGAAGTAGGTATCGTTGAAGAAAAACATGATTTTAATGCAGGACAATGCTCCATCACATGCATCCAACTACTCCACAGCGTGGCTGGCCAGTAAAGGTCTAAAAGAAGAAAAAATAATGACATGGCCGCCTTGTTCACCTGATCTGAACCCCATAGAGAACCTGTGGTCCCTCCTAAAATGTGAGATCTACAGGGAGGGAAAACAGCACACCTCTGGGGACAGTGTCTGGGAGGGAAAACAGTACACCTCTGGGGACAGTGTCTGGGAGGCTGTGGTGGCTGCTGCTCACAATGTTGATCGTAAACAGATCAAGCAACTGACACAATCTATGGATGGAGGCTGCTGAGGGTCATCATAAAGAAAGGGGTCTATATTGGGCACTCATTTTTTGGGGTTTTGTTTTTACATGTCAGAAATGTTTATTTCTAAATTTTGTGCAGTTATATTAGTTTACCTGGTGAAAATAAACAAGTGAGATGGGAATATATTTGGTTTTTATTAAGTTGCCTAATAATTCTGCACAGTAATAGTGACCTGCACACACAGATATCCTCCTAAGAGCCAAATCTAAAAAACCCTCCAATTTCCAAAAATATTAAGCTTTGATATTTGAGTCTTTTGGGTGATTGAGAACATTGTTGTTGATCAATCTACTCTATAATTGCCGTAGGCATTTTCATGTCGGCCCCCGACGTGCCGTGGCTATGTCACACTCTGTGACGTCATCACGCCGAAGCATTGGCCGCGAAGCGGCCATTACGAGCCGTCGCAATGCCCGCGAAGCGGGCATTGCGACCCCTCGCCGCTGTCATCCCCTGTGTCCCTGTGCCATCCCCTGTGCCCCTGTGCCTCAGTGCCCCTGTGCCTCCCGCTCCGAAGCAGCTGCTGTCAGCACATGCTGACACAGTGCTCCGGAGCCTGTGCCCCTGTGATCCCGCTCCGCCTCTGTGCCCCTCTGCCTCTGTGCCTCCTCCTCCATATGCCCGCACACCCCCTCCTCCATATGCCCGCACACCCCCTCCTCCATATGCCCGCACACCTCCTCCTCCATATGCCCGCACACCCCCTCCTCCATATGCCCGCACACCCCCTCCTCCATATGCCCGCACACCCCCCTCCTCCATATGCCCGCACACCCCCTCCTCCATATGCCCGCACACCCCCTCCTCTATATGCCCGCACACCCCCTCCTTCATATGCCCGCACACCCCCTCCTCCATATGCCCACACACCCCCTCCTCCATATGCCCGCACACCCCCTCCTCCATATGCCCGCACACCCCCTCCTCCATATGCCCGCACACCTCCTCCTTCATATGCCCGCACACCCCCTCCTCCATATGCCCCGCACAACCCCCTCCTCCATATGCCCGCACACCTCCTCCTCCATATGCCCGCACACCCTCTCCTCCATATGCCCGCACACCCCCTCCTCCATATGTCCGCACACCCCCTCCTCCATATGCCCGCACACCCCCTCCTCCATATGCCCGCACACCCCCTCCTCCATATGCCCGCACACCCCCTCCTCCATATGCCCGCACACCCCCTCCTCCATATGCCCGCACACCCTCCTCCACCTCCATATGCCCGCACACCCCCTCCTCCATATGCCCGCACACCCCCTCCTCCATATGCCCGCACACCCCTCCTCCATATGCCCGCACACCCCCTCCTCCATATGCCCGCACACCCCCTCCTCCATATGCCCGCACACCCCCTCCTCCATATGCCCGCACACCCCCTCCTCCATATGCCCGCACACCCTCCATGCCGCACCCTCCTCCATATGCCCGCACACCCCCTCCTCCATATGCCCGCACAACCCCTCCTCCATATGCCCGCACACCCCCTCCTCATATGCCCGCACACCCCCTCCTTCATATGCCCGCACACCCCCTCCTCCATATGCCCGCACACCCCCTCCTCCATATGCCTGCACACCCCCTCCTCCATATGCCCGCACACCCCCTCCTCCATATGCCCGCACACCCCCTCCTCCATATGCCCGCACACCCCCTCCTCCATATGCCCGCACACCTCCTCCTCCATATGCCCGCACACCCCCTCCTCCATATGCCGCACACCCCCTCCTCCATATGCCCGCACACCCCCTCCCATATGCCCGCACACCCCTCCTCCATACCCGCAACACCCCGCATGCGAAGTCGCTGCTAGGCAGCACCTGCGCCGGTGCAGTAATCCCCATAAGGTACCGCACACGCGCCGAGTGCGAGTTGCGGCGCGGTTGCGGTAATCCCCATAAAGTATACGCGCAGACTGCGGCAGGCCGCAAGTGCGGTTTGCCGCCCTGCGAATCCCCTAATTTGTATGGGGACTTCGGCAACGGCGCAGTGCGTTTTTTTTTAATGAATTTTTTATGAATTTAAAAATTTTTTTATTTGAATTAAAATAACAAATAATAAATACATTTAATAATAATAAAAATAGTAAAAAAAATATATAAATAAATAATAAAATAAAAAATAATATATATTTTTTTTTTTTTTGTTATTATTAAAATATTGGACCCCCCAAAAAAAAGTATTGGACCCCCCAAAAAAAGTATTGGACCCCCCCAAAAAGTATTGGACCCCCCCCCAAAGTATTGGACCCCCCTAAAAAAGTATTGGACCCCCCCCCCAAAAGTATTGGACCCCCCCCCCCCCCAAAAGTATTGGACCCCCCCAAAAAAGTATTGGACCCCCCCCAAAAAAGTATTGGACCCCCCAAAAAAGTATTGGACCCCCCCCAAAAAGTATTGGACCCCCCAAAAAAAGTATTGGACCCCCCAAAAAAAGTATTGGAGTCCCCCCCAAAAGTATTGGACCCCCCAAAAAAAGTATTGGACCCCCCAAAAAAAGTATTGGACCTCCCCCCAAAAGTATTGGACCCCCCAAAAAAAGTATTGGACCCCCCCCAAAAGTATTGGACCCCCCAAAAAAAGTATTGGACCCCCCAAAAAAAGTATTGGACCCCCCCAAAAGTATTGGACCCCCCAAAAAAAGTATTGGACCCTCCCCCAAAAGTATTGGACCCCCCAAAAAAAGTATTGGACCCCCCAAAAAAAGTATTGGAACCCCCCCCCAAAAGTATTGGACCCCCCAAAAAAAGTATTGGACCCCCCAAAAAAAGTATTGGACCCCCCCCAAAGTATTGGACCCCCCAAAAAAAGTATTGGACCCCCCAAAAAAAGTATTGGACCCCCCCCCAAAAGTATTGGACCCCCCAAAAAAAGTATTGGACCCCCCTAAAAAAGTATTGGACCCCCCAAAAAAAGTATTGGACCCCCCCAAAAAGTATTGGACCCCCCAAAAAAAGTATTGGACCCCCCCAAAAGTATTGGACCCCCCAAAAAAAGTATTGGACCCACCAAAAAAAGTATTGGACCCCCCCAAAAGTATTGGACCCCCCCAAAAAAGTATTGGACCCCCCCTAAAAAGTATTGGACCCCCCCAAAAAGTATTGGACCCCCCCAAAAAAGTATTGGACCCCCCAAAAAAAGTATTGGACCCCCCCAAAAAAGTATTGGACCCCTCCCCCAAAAAAGTATTGGACCCCCCCAAAAAAGTACTCAGACCAGCTATAACTATTATAAGCAAATGTATGCACGTTCTAGAATCCCGATGCATTTGCATCGGGCTCACAGCTAGTAATAAAAATAATCCTCTAAAATACAACTTGTCTAATAATTCTGCACGCAGTGTAAATGTGACACTGGTCACTAGTCTTGGAGGAGCATATATTTGATATGCGGTCCGGCCTGTTGGTTAATATTAGGTCCAGCAGTGCCCCCCTTCTTGTTGGGTCCTGAACCAGTTGTGAAAGGTAATTGTCTCTCATTGTTTTCCTATTACCTTTGCTGGAACTGCAGGTTTCTGATCCCCAATGTATTTCAGGGTAGTTGAAGTCCCCCACAATAATGACTTCTCCCTGAGTCGCTGCTTCATCTATTTGCTTTATGAGGATATTATAACAAACCCCTATCAGTAATTTATTATTTTTTCCCCCTTCCCTTATCTCCTCCCTCAGAGACTCTACATTTCCATTAGATTCACCTATATTATCACGCAGGATGGGTTTTAAGGATGATTTTACATATAAACATACACCTCCTCCTCGCCTATTTGTACGGTCATTTCTGAACAGACAATAACCCTGTAAATTAACAGCCCAGTCCTGGCTCTCGTCCAGCCAAGTCTCTGATATCCCCACCATATATATCCCTTTATATTAACAGCCCAGTCCTGGCTCTCATCCAGCCAAGTCTCTGATATCCCCACCATATATATCCCTTTATATTAACAGCCTAGTCCTGGCTCTCCTCCAGCCATGTCTCCGATATTCCCACCATATATATCCCTTTATATTAACAGCCCAGTCCTGGCTCTCGTCCAGCCAAGTCTCTGATATCCCCACCATATATATCCCTTTATATTAACAGCCTAGTCCTGGCTCTCCTCCAGCCAAGTCTCCGATATCCCCACCATATATATCCCTTTATATTAACAGCCCAGTCCTTGCTCTCGTCCAGCCAAGTCTCCGATATCCCCACCATGTATATCCTGTATATTAACAGCCTAGTCCTGGCTCTCCTCCAGCCATGTCTCCGATATCCCCACCATATATATCCCTTTATATTAACAGCCCAGTCCTTGCTCTCGTCCAGCCATGTCTCTGATATCCCCACCATATATATCCTGTATATTAACAGCCTAGTCCTGGCTCACCTCCAGCCATGTCTCCGATATCCCCACCATATATATCCCTTTATATTAACAGCCCAGTCCTTGCTCTCGTCCAGCCAAGTTACCGATATCCCCACCATGTATATCCTGTATATAATAACAGTCCTAGTTCCCCGGCTCTCGTCCAGCCATGTCTCTGATATCCCCACCATATATATCCCTTTATATTAACAGCCCAGTCCTTGCTCTCGTCCAGCCAAGTCTCCGATATCCCCACCATGTATATCCTGTATATTAACAGCCTAGTCCTGGCTCTCGTCCAGCCATGTCTCTGATATCCCCACCATATATATCCCTTTATATTAACAGCCCAGTCCTTGCTCTCGTCCAGCCAAGTCTCCGATATTCCCACCATGTATATCCTGTATATTAACAGCCTAGTCCTGGCTCTCGTCCAGCCAAGTCTCCGATATCCCCACATATATATCCCTTTATATTAACAGCCCAGTCCTTGCTCTCGTCCAGCCAGTCTCCGATATCCCCACCATATATATCCTGTATATTAACAGCCTAGTCCTGCTCACCTCCAGCCATGTCTCTGATATCCTCACCATGTATATCCTGTATATTAACAGCCTAGTCCTGGCTCTCCTCCAGCCATGTCTCCGATATCCCCACCATATATATCCCTTTATATTAACAGCCCAGTCCTTGCTCTCGTCCAGCCATGTCTCTGATATCCCCACCATATATATCCTGTATATTAACAGCCTGGACCTGGCTCACCTCCAGCCATGTCTCTGATATCCTCACCATATATATCCTGTATATTAACAGCCCAGTCCTGGCTCTCATCCAGCCATGTCTCTGATATCTCCACCATATATACCTCTGTATATTAACAGCCCAGTCCTGGCTCTCATCCAGCCATGTCTCTGATATCTCCACCATATATACCTCTGTATATTAACAGCCTGGTCCTGGCTCTCCTCCAGCCATGTCTCTGATATCCTCACCATATATATCCTGTATATTAACAGCCTGGTCCTGGGTCTCGTCCAGCCATGTCTCTGATATCCCCACCATATATATCCTGTATATTAACAGCCTGGACCTGGCTCACCTCCAGCCATGTCTCCGATATCCCCACCATATATATCCTGTATATTAACAGCCTGGACCTGGCTCACCTCCAGCCATGTCTCCGATATCCTCACCATATATATCCTGTATATTAACAGCCCAGTCCTGGCTCTTGTCCAGCCATGTCTCTGATATCTCCACCACATATATCCCTATAAATTACCAGCCCAGTCATGGCTCTTGTCCAGCCATGTCTCTGATATCCCCACCATATATATCCTGTATATTAACAGCCCAGTCCTGGCTCACCTCCAGCCATGTCTCTGATATCCTCACCATATATATCCTGTATATTAACAGCCCAGTCCTGGCTCTCGTCCAGCCATGTCTCTGATATCCCCACCATATATATCCCTTTATATTAACAGCCCAGTCCTGGCTCACCTCCAGCCATGTCTCTGATATCCCCACCATATATATCCCTGTGTATTAACAGCCCAGTCCTGGCTCTCGTCCAGCCATGTCTCCGATATCCCCACCATATATATCCCTGTAAATTAACAGCCCAGTCCCGGCTCTCGTCCAGCCATGTCTCAGATATCTCCACCATATATATCTGACTCACCGTGGCCGGGACTCCGGGTTAGACAGGCAGTAGCTCCTTCCTCCTTGTCATGGGTGGACCGCGCCTGCCGGTAGTGGGGCCCGGTTGAGTGCAGATCAAAAAGTTGCAGACGTCTTGTGGGAACAGATTAAGGGTTTAATTGTTTCGTGACGCCACCTATGAGTGTTTCGGTAAATCTTACCGACGCTGCGGGGCCTCCGGTGGATGGAATGCAGCAAGATGGAACGCTCCCCACATGCTAAGCGATGATCCCCGGAGCCAGGAGCTGCTTAAGATGTTGCGGTTACCTTGTGTGCGGACGGACGTAGTCATAAGGAAGCACGGACACTAAGTCTCTGTAACGGGTAATTTACTGTAACCAGCAAGCAGGCATACAGTTAACGGGTAGTGGACCGGGTGGACTCAGCAGTGATAGGTGTCCGCTCAGAGATCCGCGGTGTTCCTCCATTCTAACTAAGTAAGCTGCCGTTGTCGCCCAGGAATACCAGGTCGGGTACAGGGATGCTGCTTGAATGCCCTATCCAAAGTATACGTGATGGATGTTTTGGGGAGCCTTGGGTCCCTTGGTGGGTACACCGCTGGTGAGACGACTGGATTTGGCGATGGTGGGGGCTCCTGTAGAGCTGCTCCTCCACTCTTCTGGTTCGCATAGCAGAGCTGAACTGCTGCTAGCTTTGGTACCAGCAAACCGGCTGTAGATGGGCACGGGATGGTTTTGAGCCCGCATTTTGATGCCCGTAATTGGTAGGGAAATGGCCGGTAGAAGATGGCTAGGGGGCTGCACCGACTGTGCAACACCCTCTCCTAGGTTGCAGAGCTGGGAATCTGCAGAGGGTCTTCTAGGTTGCTGTTACTTGCAGACTGACTCCTCCAAACTACATTCTAAACTTAAACTTCCACTACACACTACCCTTGCACTCCGCCCACCAGGACCTTGATTGGCCCTCTATGCTAAGTGATGCATGCAGGGTATGGATCTCTAAGTTAACCAGATGACTGCTGGGTCAGAGGATATTGCTGCTGCTGTCTTGGCTGCAATACCCTCCTGTGACGCACTCGTTGCGGGGCGCCACACTCCCCCTTGGTGAAATACGCTTGTCCCCAAGTGTCGCACTACCCAACATTACAGAGGATTTTTACATTTTTATAACAGGTAATAAACACTTTTATTATAAACAGGTATGCATTTACTTATGATGTTGCAAGTAAAAGGAAAACAGGTGAAAACACTTTTGCGAACCTGGCGGACGGTCGGCTGTCCTTAATAAGAGTTCAGAACTATTGCCGCCAGGTTACAAGTGCTGCCGACAAACAGGGAGAAGTCTCTTTGCAAAAGTTCAAACAGCACAGTCACTTATGGAGGGCAGTGTTCCGGACCCGTATAGCGAACCACCCATCGCAGCATACATATTGCTCGTAGGTTACAATGTCCCCTCTATATAGATCACGGTCTGGATGTCCTCTCGGCAAGTGTGACCCCACATCACGACGCCCCACAAACACCTCCTCATATACGCCCTCCTCCCTGATAAAACCCCACCCGGTGGAAAGGTTGAATGTGCTCACC
This sequence comes from Allobates femoralis, assembly GCA_033576535.1. Taxonomy (NCBI): domain Eukaryota; kingdom Metazoa; phylum Chordata; class Amphibia; order Anura; family Aromobatidae; genus Allobates; species Allobates femoralis. The sequence continues at coordinate 22,572,102 of JARQOC010000005.1, forward strand.
CGTCCGGTCTTGTGGAGTTCATCAGGTAATGGAAGTTGGCGGCGGGCTTCAGCGCGAGCTTGCATGTTGGCGCGAAGGCGAGCGTGCCACTCCTCCCTTCGGATGCGACGTACATCTTCGTCGGAGCTGGGCGGATGGTGAATAAAGCCACTAAGACGTGTTGGTTGTTGAACAGCTTGAGTTTGGTGGGAAGTCTGGATGGGCACCCGGTTACACGGCACTGGGGAAGGCGCCGCAGCAGCTCCGGACCAGTGTATCCGAGCAGGTGGCTCGGCCAAAGGGTTCACAGTATCTCCCCAGGCAAAACCGGTGTCGAGGTCCTCAGCGATGCTGTCGGTCTCGTCGTTGTTATCGACCTCCTCTCCCTCAACGATCACATCGGGCTGCTCATCAGGACGAGATGTTGAGATGAATCCCTCTGGGTAGCTGGGCGGCCGTGCTGCAGAATCCTCCTCGAAGTCGTCCTGCAGGGCTTCCAGGCTGCCTGCCTCTTCTTCTGTTATCTCGGGTAATGGTGTTTCAATCCCGGTGACCAGGTAGGCCTCTGTAGTAGCAGAGGAGGCCTCCGGTTCGTGGGAGAAACAGGTAGCAGTCTCTGTAGTAGTAGAGAGACCGGTTGTGAGTTCCTCGGTGGGAACCAGGTAAAGGTCGTCTTCTTCTATGGAGCAGGTTGCAAGCTCCGGCTCGAAAACGGATTCGGGTGCGACTTCAGGCATAGGAGCGGGTGGATCTGTGGCCTCCACTAGAATGAGGCAATCGATCGGCTCCGGCGACGAGGCAGGACAGGTGGTGTGGGAAGGTGAGGTTGTGGAGAAGCTGGCGACGTCGTCCGGACCCGGAGTAGCTGTACCCGGTCGGCTCTGCTGCATCGCATGATGTAGTCTACGGCCCAGGGTCGCGCTCCAACTGCGGATCGTCCATTTGACAGTCTCTATTAACCGCACCCGGAGGTCTTGCAAAGCTTCCAGCCAGAAGTCGGGGCTGCCGTCAATGGTAAGGACGGGACCCGGACCAGGATGGCCTATGGCTGCTCTTGCCTCCGCATCGACCTCCCGCATCAGGTCTTGGAGTCTCGTGCTGGCCATTCTCTTCCTTGGAGGGAACCACACCCGTTCAACCCGATAACCGTCCTGGTAGAGAGCTGGTGAAGAATCGAACGACACTCCCACTTCCTTGGGGGGTTTTGTAGTCCAATTGTGGGAAAAAGTCTTTGGGTTCGCCCCCATGGTTGATTCGAGCAATCAGGGCGGACAAAGAGTTTGGCGCCTTTGTCTTCAGCCCTCCCACGAAGAGGGGCGGTGGCTCACCCCTGGGCTTGCACGTGGCGAGTCCTCAAGGCGGTTTCGGCCATCTTGGGCGCCATCTTGGCCCAACGGTGAAAAGGCGGGAAAGTTCTTTTGAGGACGAACAAAGTCCAAATTGTAGAAATAAAGTCTTTTTAAAGCACATTATACCCGTTAGGGAACGGGCCTGCTCGTATCCTGTTCGTGACGCCATTTTCTGACTCACTGTGGCCGGGACTCCGGTTTAGACAGGCAGTAGCTCCTTCCTCCTTGTCACGGGTGGACTGCGCCTGCCGGTAGTGGGGCCCGGTTGAGTGCAGATCAAAAAGTTGCAGACGTCTTGTGGGAACAGATTAAGGGGTTAATTGTTTCGTGACGCCACCTATGAGTGTTTCGGTAAATCTTACCGACGCTGCGGGGCCTCCGGGGGATGTAATGCAGCAAGATGGAACGCTCCCCACAGGCTAAGCGATGATCCCCGGAGCCAGGAGCTGCTTAAGATGTTGTGCAACAGGTTACTTGGGAAAAGGTGTTTTGCGATCCGCGCTGCCAGACTGACTCGCATCAAAGAAGACACTTGAAGATGAAGTGTTGATCAAATCCTTCTTTTATTCACCGACGCATTTCGGTGCCCACCTGGCACCTTCATCAGGGTTAGTTGAACCCTGATGAAGGTGCCAGGTGGGCACCGAAACGCGTCGGTGAATAAAAGAAGGATTTGATCAACACTTCATCTTCAAGTGTCTTCTTTGATGCGAGTCAGTCTGGCAGCGCGGATCGTAAAACACCTTTTCCCAAGTAACCTGTTGCTTCTCCACGTCTGAGTGGTCGGTGAAGGTCCAGCAGCAGCCATCAGGATATAATTCCTAACACGTCTTCAAACCAGTTGTGGGTGACACAACTGGACTAGGTGAGTGAACCCCTGTTGCTCACCGAGCTTCCTATTTAGTGTCTAGTGATAAGGGCACTATTGCGCCTCTTGTTCCCCCCAACCCCCCTTTTTTGTAAGGTGTTGTGCGGCAGCTGCGGTTACCTTGTGTGCGGACGGACGTTGTCATAAGGAAGCACGGACACTGTAAGTCTCTGTAACGGGTAATTTACTGTAACCAGCAAGCAGTACATGGCATACAGTTAACGGGTAGTGGACCGGGTAGACTCAGCAGTGATAGGTGTCCCTCAGAGATCCGCGGTGTTCCTCCATTCTAACTAAGTTGCCGTTGTCGCCCAGGAATACCAGGTCGGGTACAGGGAGGCTGCTTGAATGCCCTATCCAAAGTATACGTGATGGATGTTTTGGGGAGCCATGGGTCCTTTGGTGGGTACACCGCTGGTGAGATGACTGGATTTGGCGATGGTGGGGGGCTCCTGTAGAGCTGCTCCTCCACTCTTCTGGTTCGCATAGCAGAGATTAACTGCTGCTAGCTTCGGTACCAGCAAACCGGCTGTAGATGGGCACGGGATGGTTTTGAGCCCGCATTTTGATGCCCGTAATTGGTAGGGAGATGGCCGGTAGAAGATGGCCAGGGGGCTGCACCGACTGTGCAACACCCTCTCCTAGGTTGCAGAGCTGGGAATCTGCAGAGGGTCTTCTAGGTTGCTGTTACTTGCAGACTGACTCCTCCAGACTACATTCTAAACTTAAACTTCCACTACACACTACCCTTGCTCTCCGCCCACCAGGACCTTGATTGGCCCTCTATGCTAAGTGATGCATGCAGGGTAAGGATCTCTAAGTTAACCAGATGACTGCTGGGTCAGAGGATATTGCTGCTGCTGTCTTGGCTGCAATACCCTCCCGTGATGCACTCGTTGCGGGGCGCCACATATCCCTGTGTATTAACAGCCCAGTCCTGTCTCTCGTCCAGCCGTGTCTCTGATATCCCCACCATGTCATAATCATTTTCTAACAAAATTATTTCTAATTCCTCCATTTTGTTGGTGGCTTCTGGCATTAGTGAACATGCACTTTATGCATCTCTCTTTACCTTTATTGTTTCCTACTAGATTGACTGTTCTAACCCCACCCCCCATGCCACCCCCAATTTTATTACTTGTGCCCAGGTTACTATTTACACTATCTTCCCCTCCTGTACAATGAATACCCTCCCCCCCAATCCCTAGTTTAAACACTTGTCCAACCTTCTAGCCATTTTCTCCCCCAGCACAGCTGCACCCTCCCCATTGAGGTGCAGCCCGTCCCTAGCATAGAACCTGTAGCCAACAGAGAAGTCGGCCCAGTTCTCCAGGAACCCAAACCCCTCCTTCCTACACCAATTCCTGAGCCACTTATTTATCTCCCTAATCTCCCGTTGCCTCTCTGGTATGACACGTGGTACAGGCAGTAACATAGTAACATAGTTTTTAAGGTTGAAGGAAGACTTTAAGTCATCTAGTTCACCCCATAGCCTAACTGTGATCCGAGAGGCAAAATAAACCTCAACACTAACCAAATTGTGAAATTCCACGATAGAACGGCAAAATAACATCAACCATATGGCAAATCATAAGTAAATGGGATAAATATTTTCCATAGAGCATCCAGATTACAATTCAGAGTGATCCCTCATACAACCATCATAGAGACCCTATAGTTCACTGGTCATACATAAAGTTTTCAACGTAGGATACAAGCCTCTTCTTAAATGTAGTAGTGACCCCTTTCACATCTAGAGAGCCTAAGATTAATGCTCTTAAGAAAGGTCTCTGTACTGTGTCATATGATTAACCTCTTTTAGTAGAGTCCCCCTGCCTTCGTTTCAGCTAAGATAACAAGTTTAAAAGGTCTTGGTATGCGACCCTCAGCCCTCTAATAACCTGTATTATGAGATCATCCTCTAATTCTTTTGTATTAACCCAAGTCTTAATAACCTGTCTTGGTATTGCAGACCCCTCAGTCCTCTAATAACCTGTCTTGGTATTGCAGACCCCTCAGTCCTCTAATAACCTGTCTTGGTATTGCAGACCCCTCAGTCCTCTAATAACCTGTCTTGGTATTGCAGACCCCTCAGTCCTCTAATAACCTGTCTTGGTATTGCAGACCCCTCAGTCCTCTAATAACCTGTCTTGGTATTGCAGACCCCTCAGTCCTCTAATAACCTGTCTTGGTATTGCAGACCCCTCAGTCCTCTAATAACCTGTCTTGGTATTGTAGACCCCTCAGTCCTCTAATAACCTTCTTGTATTGAGACCCCTCAGTCTCTAATACCTGTCTTGGTATTGCAGACCCCTCAGTCCTCTAATAACCTGTCTTGGTATTGCAGACCCCTCAGTCCTCTAATAACCTGTCTTGGTATTGCAGACCCCTCCAGTCCTCTAATAACCTGTCTTGGTATTGCAGACCTCAGTCCTCTATAACCTGTCTTGGTATTGCAGACCCCCAGTCCTCTAATAACCTGTCTTGGTATTGTAGACCCCTCAGTCCTCTAATAACCTGTCTTGGTATTGCAGACCCCTCAGTCCTCTAATAACTGTCTTGGTATTGTAGACCCCTCAGTCCTCTAATGACTTTTGTCGCTCTTCTCTGGACCCGCTCTAGTTCAGCTATGTCTTTCTTATACACCGGAGACCAGAATTGTACACAGTATTCTAAGTGTGGTCGCACTAGTGACTTGTATAGAGGTAAAATTATGTTCTCCTCATGAGCATCTATGCCTCTTTTAATGCATCCCATTATTTTATTTGCCTTTGCAGCAGCTGCCTGACACTGGCCACTAAATGTGAGTTTGTCATCTACCCATACACCCAGGTCTTTTTCAGTGACAGTTTTGCCCAGTGTTTTACAATTAAGCACATAATTATACCTTTTGTTTCCTCTGCCCAAGTGCATAACTTTACATTTATCCCCATTAAAGCGCATTTGCCATTTAGCAGCCCAAGCTTCTAGTTTACATAAATCCTCCTGTAATATAAAATTGTCCTCCTCTGTATTGTGTGGTATAGCGTTCACAGATCGGGTTGGGGTTCACTCACTTGGCAGCAATATTCAGAAACAGCAACAGTCTCTCCACTTAAATAAGTTAATGTCGGTTTATTGTTCCAGCATAAACCGCCCTCCAGCATATAAACAGCAGCCTTTCTGCAGCTCACAGAACATATTGCCCAGTATAGTCTGTCTTTTGTTACCTCACACTCAGGGCTTGTCTGCCATCCGAGACCTGTCACAAGGAAGTGGCCACCTGAGAACAGCCCAGTGGCTTGCAGGCTCTCTCCATGCATCAATCTGCTACACTGTCTCCCACATGTCAAACACAGACTCAACCTGAGACACACCCACATCTCCAGCAAGTTGCAAGTTTAACTCTTGCCATGCTGTTAAGGAGACTGTGGCTTCCATGGCAAGACATTCATAAGAACATTGCAGCAGGCTTCTGCCTGTGTGAAACACATTGTCCATGTATAGTGCTGCCATTCAGACCATGGCTGGCTGCCATATCACAATTGATTACCCTGCAGAGTTTAGTGTCATCTGCAAATATTGAGATTCTACTCTGTATGCCCCCTATAAGGTCATTAATAAATATATTAAAAACAAGCGGGCCCAACACTGACCCCTGTGGTACCCCACTGTTAACTGTGACCCACTCTGAGTGTGTTCCATTAATGACCACCCTTTGTTTCCTATCACTAAGCCAGTTCTTAACCCACTTACACATATTTTCCGCTATCCCCATTGCCCTCATTTTATGTATCAACCTTTTGTGTGGCACCGTATCAAAAGCTTTTGAAAAGTCCATATACACCACATCCACTGCATTTCTTTGATCCAGTCCAGAACTTACTTCTTCATAGAAGCTTATCAGATTAGTTTGACAGGAACGGTCCCTCGTAAAACCATGTTGATATTGGGTCATGAGGTTATTTTTCTTCAGATACTCCAGTATAGCATCTCTTAGAAAACCCTCTAGGATTTTACCCACAGTAGAGGTTAAGCTTACTGGCCTATAATTTCCAAGCTCAGTTTTTGTCCCCTTTTTGAATATTGGCACCACATTTCCTATACGCCAGTCCTGTGGTACAGACCCTGTTATTATGGAATCTTTACATATCTACTCTATAATTGCCGTAGGCAAAATAGTGTCGGACCCCGAAATCGCCGTGGCTTTGTCACTATGTGACGTCACCACGGCGAAGCATTGGCCGCGTAGCGGCCAATGCGAGTCGTTGGCTGCGCGAGCAATGGCCGCGAGGCCATTGCGAGTCGCTAGCTTTGTGCGAGCAATGGCCGCGAAAAAAATACCCCCCCAAAAAATATTGGCCCCCCCCCCCCCCAAAAAAGTATTGGACCCCCCCAAAAAGTATTGGACCCCCCCAAAAAAAGTATTGGACCCCCCCCAAAAAGGATTGGACCCCCCAAAAAAAGTATTGGACCCCCCAAAAAAAGTATTGGACCCCCCCAAAAAGTATTGGACCCCCCAAAAAAAGTATTGGACCCCCCAAAAAAAGTATTGGACCCCCCCAAAAAGTATTGGACCCCCCAAAAAAGTATTGGACCCCCAAAAAAAGTATTGGACCCCCCAAAAAAAGTATTGGACCCCCCAAAAAGTATTGGACCCCCCAAAAAAGTATTGGACCCCCCAAAAAGTATTGGACCCCCCCCCAAAAAAGTATTGGACCCCCAAAAAAAGTATTGGACCCCCCCCCAAAAAGTATTGGACCCCCCCAAAAAGTATTGGACCCCCCAAAAAGTATTGGACCCCCAAAAAAAGTATTGGACCCCCCCCCCCAAAAAGTATTGGACCCCCCAAAAAGTATTGGACCCCCCAAAAAAAAGTATTGGACCCCCCCAAAAAGTATTGGACTCCCCATATAAAGTATTGAACCCCCCATTCACCGTATATACTCGTGTATAAGCCGAGGTTTTCAGCACGAAAAGTGTGCTGAAAAGTCCCCCCTCGGCTTATACACGAGTCATACAGTAGCCCCAGCGGTATACAGCCCCCCCCCCGTTGTATACAGGGCCCCCCTTGCTTGCGGCACACCTGTAAAGTAAGACATCATTATACTTATCGCTGTCGCTGCCGCCGCCGCCGCTCTGTCACCGCGCTCCTCCGGGCCTTCATGCTGTATGTCGGAAGAGGAAGCATGAAGACCCAGAGGAGTGCGGTGGCGATGACAGAGCGGCGGCGGCAGCGATAGCGATAAGTATAATGATGTCTTACTTTACAGGTGTGCCGCAAGCAAGGGGGGCCCTGTATACCACAGGGGGGGGGCTGTATACCACTGGGGCTTTTGTATACAGCTGGGGCTGCTGTATACAGCTGGGGACCTGTATACCACTGATGGGGGGCTGTATACCACTGGGGCTGCTGTATACAGCTGGGGCCCTGTATATCACTGATGGGTGGGGGGGGGCTATATACCACTGGGGCTGCTGTATATACTGCTGGGGCCTGTATATACCACTGGGGAGGCTGATTTATACCACTGGGGCTGCTGTATATACTGCTGGGGCCTGTATATACCACTGGGGAGGCTGCTGTAATACTGCTGGGGCCTGTATATACCACTGGGGTGGCTGCTGTATACTACCACTGGGGAGGCCTGTATACCACTGGGGGGCCTGTATACCACACTGCTGGGGGCTGTATACCTGTACTAGGGTCCACCCTCGGCTTATACACGAGTCAATAGGTTTTCCCAGGTTTTGGGGGCAAAAGTAGGGTGGTTGGCTTATACACGGGTCGGCTTATACACGAGTATATACCGTAGCCCCCGAAAGCTGATTATACAGATCGGAGATGAGTGAAAGTGGAAACCGAGGCAGGAACAAAGACCTCCATCATTCATTTTAACAAAAAAAAACGATCAGGAAGGCCGGATATGACCTTAACATAAACTTTCAGCAAAATAAACCTTCATGGCTGTCCGCTCAGGACCAGAGACGTTATACAAGCGAGCCTTGGGCAACTTTGCGTTGGAAGGGAGATTAATAGCACAACCATAGGGATGGTGAGGCGGTAAGATCTCAGCTTCTTTTTCTGAAAAAAACATCTCCGAAGTCTTTCAGGTATTCCGGAAGACCCTCCAGAGTAACGGAGCAAACATACACAGATTTAAGACAGTTTTCAAGACAATAAGGACCCCATTTGATAATATCTTTAAGATTCCAGTCAATGATTGGATTATGCATACGCTGCCAAGGAGTACCCAACACAATTCCAGCAGGTAAATTGCCCAAAACATAGTAGGAGATTAGTTCTGTGTGAAGGGACCCCCACCTTGAGTGTGTATTCCAAAGTAAGAAATTGAACCAAATTCTTGAGCAATGGAGTTCTATCAATAGCCATGATTTGAATGGGGTTTACTAACTTAACTGTCCCTAATTCTAACTTCAGAACCAGTCCTGAATCAATAAAATTGGCCCCTGATCACACAGTCAATAAATGCAAATGTTGACAGACACTGATTTTGAGAGAAAAGTTCAGCATTCAGCAATATTTTATCAGAGGATTAATAAGGTACCTGCTGTGTAGAGAGAGCTGTTGGCTGAACATTTGTCCAAAGCATCTTTCAGCCGCCACCCATCTCACTATAGGTACCGTCACACAGGGAGATATCGCCGGCGATGTTGCCGGCAACTGAGGGGCGTGGCCAGGTTGCGGCGACATCGCCGGAGAGTTGCCTCGTGTGACAGGGTGATAATCAGGGGAAAAATCGTCTGAGTAACATCGCCAGGTTTCCCAACAATGTTGGGAAACCTGGCGATGTTGGTCAGGCGATCATGCCTGATCGCCCTGTGTAACGCGGCAACCTGCAATGTTGCGGGCGATTCCGCCTATCTCCAACATTGCGAGTGATCGCTCGCTGGGTTGCTGGGCAACCCAGCGAGCGATAGCCGCGGCAACTAGCCGGTGACATCGCCGGTAAGTTGCTCAGTCTGACATCTCCCCAGCGATGTTGTCAGGGATGCGCGCTCCCGCGATCGCCGGCAACATCGCCGGCGATATCTCCCTGTGTGACGGTACCTTTAGGAAAGTCAATCAATTTGCAATACACTGATTGTCTGTCTTGCTCAGTCCCATAGGCAATGAATGGAGAGGTAGCGCTCATGGGCGGCCATCGATTCATTCGAGTGGGTCAATTCAGAGCCTCATTTTTAAGATATGTGCAAATCTTATTGGACTTGCTTAGTTGGGCCATCCCCTGTCATTTGTTATAATAATATGTTGTTAAATAATATGTTATATTTTTACATGAAGTCATTTAACACGGAAACACGTCTTTCATTACCTGCAACTCACATCTGTCTGGGTTCCTAGTATTAATATTTGCAGCAGTTGCACCGGAACGTACAGTATAACTGAGCGTCAGGACACAATCGGAGGTGACATTTACCCAAGCGACATCACACAAAAGCACAAAACTCGCTCAGTCTACATCAGTCCAGAGACCTCTCCTGGGAGAAAGTAGAAAATCCTCATTGATGACCACCAGCTTGATAAGAAGGACATTGTGGAAACTACTGGAGTGTAACCTCCATCATCACGAGGGACCATGAAAAGAAATGAGATGATGGGGAAAGTAATGAGGAGGGGTCTGTGCTCCGATGATGAGATTCTCCCAGCCGTATACTGCAAATGCCAAACAGAACATGAAGTCTATATCCCAAATGTTCCTACACGTGATTGTCAAGACTGTGGGCACTGCCATTGCTATGCCCAGAACATTGCAATATATCCTACTGTTCTTCAAAATCACATTACAGTGAATTTTACTCAGCTTTTATATATTAAGTATTTTCCTACTAAGCTATAAGATTCTTTAAATCTAAGGCCCCTTTCACACCCGCGTTTTTTCCAAATTGCGGTAGATCTGGCAGATTTACAGCATCTGCCGCCTAACGGCTGCACTTGCGGCACACTTGCGGAAAGCCACAGGGCATTGTCTATGGGGCTTGCGGCAGGTGCGGCAAGTGCGGTATAGCCGCGGTTCCAGTACTTGCGGCAGTTGCGGCCATGGATAAAATGCCGGATTCGGACAAAAATGCCAGTGTGAAAGGAGTCTTAGGATCGGGACAAAAAGACGCATGTGCCGCCTAACGGCCGCATTTGCGGCACACTTGCGGCAAGCCCCATGCATTGTGGATTGAAACGTTGCCACCTATTCTCTGAATACCAATAAAGGTCTGTAAGGGTATGTGCACATCAGTCGTTTTGTGGGCTGCTTTTGGACGTTTTCCGTCTGCGTTTTCCGCTCAGTTTTATGTTAATTTATGTTAATCCTACCCTCCGGTTGGATTAACATGCTAGTCAATGGATTTTAGAAAACTCTGTCTTCACTAGAACGGTTTTCTTCTGGTCGTTTTCAGTCAAAACTGAGTTTTCTCAGTCAAAACTGAGTTTTTCCACCGGTTTTCCAAAAATAGAGCAAGTGATTTCTTTCCACCGTTTTTCCAGCGGTTTCAGCTGATCAAGTGCACAAAAAACTCAGTTTTCAAAACCGCCGAGAAAACTGCCGAGAAAAACGCTGTAAAACCGGGCGGAAAACGAGCAAAAAACGAGCAAAAAACGAGGGACACTGCTGAGCACAGAAAACTCAGTTTCTGCCAGTGTCCACCGGTTCCCGGTCGGTCTGCAGAAATGCAGAACCGACTGATGTGCACATACCCTAACTGAACTATTTTTTGGAGTGCTGCCTACTTCTTTTTTCAGTATGTACCTGGCAATTGGAAAGTTGCAAAGGTAGGCATTGCACTCAAGGCTGATTTTTGTGTGCTATTCTTTACTTTTTTGATCTATCTATCTATGTAAAACAGAAAAAAAAAAACAGAAAAAAAACAGAAAAAACTGCACAGCACTCACAGACTAATGTGAATCGGTGCTAGCAGGGCTGCTGGATCAAATAACTAGAAAAAAATACTCTGCAGCACTCAGCTACTACCAATGATGTACATATGCTAATAAGCTGTATATATATATGAGAAAAAAGTTTAAAAACTTACGTGTTTTTCAAAAAACTCAAAATCTTATCTTTTTATTTCTGAAGTTCTTGGTACATACATTAGTCTGTGAGTGCTGTGCAGTTTTTTTTCTGTTTGGAGTGGCTGGCTTCCATGCTGCAATTTGCACCCTTATTGACCACAGGTGATCTAGGGTCGAGATGGAGTCTGCCCACTGAGAAGTGGGGGGTGGACAAGGAGGACTTGGGTGTCAGCGATAGGACTCATCAGACCTGAAGTCCCTTTGTCGCAGTTGATGAGCAAACAGACATTGGCCAATATGTGTACTAAGAACTTCAGAAATAAAAAGATAAGATTTTGAGTTTTTTGAAAAAAAACGTAAGTTTTTAAACTTTTTTCTCATATATATATATAGCTTATTAGCATATGTACATCATTGGTAGTAGCTGAGTGCTGCAGAGTATTTTTTTATATCTATCTATCTATCTATCTATCTATCTATCTATCTATCTATCTATCTATCTATCTATCTACAGAACAGAAAAAACTGCACAGCACTCACAGACACAATGTGAACTGGTGCCAGCAGGGATTCTGGGTCAAATAACAGTGCAATGCGGTTACCGTATACTTTGTTCATCCCTGCTGCTGCAGGAATGAACAAAGTGTTAAATGTGTATTAAAACATTAAATATGAATATTAGCTGTGGCCAACATGTCTCTAGGGGGTGCCCACCCTCCCTAGAGACATGCTGACCACTTATGTCAGCATGTGAGGGGTTAAATTACCCATTGACAGTATAGCAGGCTATTGTCGGCTTTGTACAAATTTGTGAATAAATCCACGGCTCCTCACATTAGAGCAGATACTGTACGTAATGTACTTATAGTATCAACCGCTGTCCAGGGTCCTGATACCTTTAACATTAGGTGTATGGGGGTGCGTCTAGTCTAGTGCACTCTCTGGCCTTCATGTTATTCAGGATGAGTACAGAAGCACGTGACGGGGGCAGGGGAAAGGATCCGTATAGGGATATTAGGTGAGCTCAGGGTTCAAGCACATGTTAGTGTCAGAAGATGTCCTGTTTCCCTTCTCCCTATGTCTGGGGCCATGCTCCCCTTTCCATCCCAGTTGTTATTCTGGGAGTCGTTTATCCTGTGAAGTCGGTGTATATCCTTTGGTCTATGTTCCCTTGTATGTTTTTCTTCCCGTGTTTGACTATTTCAGCAGTGAAGCCTAGAGCACTCACTGGCCTTTGCATTATTCAGGTTGAGTGGAAGGAGGTGCTGGCAAAGCGGCACCCTGAGAAACCCCAAGACCCTTTACCCCTATACAGGGATCTGGAATTACAGCGACGCCCAGGAGGTAACTGCCTAAGATGAGCAGCGGACCGGAGCAGGAAGGTCGCCAGGAATGGAATAAAAACCAGGATCCGAAAACATAGTCAGTAGTCCGAGTCAGACCAGGAGGGCAGCTAAGGTACCAAATCGTCAGGCTGAAGCAGGATCAAAAATCCAGGCAAAGGTCAGAGTCAAAACCAAACACACACTATATCGCTGGGGAAACCAAGACTATATCTGGCGGCCTGCAAGACAGGCACCATGGTATAGGCTCCATAGGCTGGAGTTCACTGACTGATGACAGCCCCTAGAACGAGGCCAGACGGTGATGTACGACTGGCACCAACCACCCCACTTCTGACAGAAGAACAAAGACTGCGCCTATCAGACGCCTCTACAGGACTCGCTCTTCTGCAACCAACATCACCCAGAGGAGAAGCACGGCGGCGCCCAGCGACAGAGGCAGACGTCGAAGGAGCAGGTCTATATGAGGACAAAGCCCTCCTATCACCGGCACCATCAGCCGAAGGAATCCGGCGCCTCCCAGCAGCCGAGGCAGGAACACCGGCCACCGAGTCCAACGGCGACGTGACAGTCTCCCCTCTTCCTTCATCTGGAGCTTTCCTCTCCTTTCCATCCCTGTTGCTATCCTGGGAGTCATTTATTCTGTGAGGTCCATGTATATCCTTTTGTCTATGTTTCCCTGTCAAACTTCCTTCCAATGTTTGACTATTGCAGCAGTGAAATCTAGAGCACTAAATGGCCTTTGTATTATACATGGTTAGGGAAGGGACAGCTAGGGATTAGGCATGAGACAGCAGAAGGAGGAAGGACCTGTATAGAGATGTTAAGGGAGCTCAGTGTTCAAACCCAGGTTAGTATAAGGACGTGTCCTGTTTCCCCTTTTCTTACAGCTGGGGACTTCCTCCCCTTTCTATACCTGTTGATATCCTGGAAGTTGTTTTTTCTTTGAAGTCCGTGTATGTCTTCCTTCCCTTGTTTGACTATTGCTGTTGTTAATGAGGCGGTCGACAGGGATTGGGGTATTTGGGTAGTGGGGCTGATGGCGGTTATGATGGGGATCACAGCTGGTCGATCCCCGATCCCGTGCCCTGGACCCTCAATGGCGGGGAACGTGGGGGATAAGGGGATTGTTAATGTGACGCCACCTATGGTACCTGGTAACGGGTATTCCAGTGCTGCAGCCGGCTGCTGACGTGATGGTGGGTGCAGCAGAGTGTGGTACAGCTCCCCACAGGTGGAGCTTTACCTCAGGGCAGCGGGGATGGATGAGGGGAGTAGTAGTTAAGTCTTTGCTCATACAGCGGTGAATGGCGGCAGATAGACAGGCACACAGACACACAGGGATTGTTGTTTCGGTACCTTTTACTGATGACAAGGTAACAGGTACAGTCCAGAGTAATAATAACCAGGTCCCCGGTGAAACTTGGACTTCCACCTTAGAAAGTTATGAGGCCTCCTCTGTCTTTGTGCTCTGTGGTGTAGGATGAGTTCTGCCTGAGCCTGAACCCACCGCTTCTCCCTCTCTGGGCTTTGTCCTAAACTGGCAATGAGGTCCTTCTGCGGGGTCCCTGTTTCTCATATGGCCCCTGGTCCTATACTTGGTCAGTTTTAGCGTCTCTCACTGTGTTATCCTCAAGGCTGAACTCCTCCTGAGTCTTCTGGGCTTTTGCTGTAGCTCTGAATGCTGGCAGCATCGGACTCTGGTGTCCGGGTGTACTAAAGGGCTGCAGAACATGGTTCCCTTTCTTAGTTCCCTTCTTTTCCACTTGCCTTCGACCCTTTCCCTGGGGTGCGCACAGTGGAGAGTGGTCCCTGGTCCTGAGCCTGGATCTCCCTCAGCGACCAGTTCCTCCGTCTCCTCTCTCTTCTTTCTCCTCACTAGACTGAACTGAAACTACAGGGACTGACTAACTGCTCCCCTCAGGCCTGGGTGTTCATAAAGGGGAACTGACTTAATGCAGCCAGTAGAGCTCCCCCTTCAGGTCTGGGGTGGAAGGTGTTGTATGCTGTGTTAACCAAGGTGTGAATCCTTGAGCCTGTGGCAACTCCTTCTTCACAATCTCCAGATGCCTGTCAAAGCAGGCTGCTCTTAAGGGAGTAGAATTAGTAAGGGTTGTGTTATTCACAGAGGCGCCATGATCCAAAAGTGACTGGACAACTTTCAGGGTGCCACATTAAGTCTACTGCACTCACAGGCCTTTCAATTATTCATGGTTGGTGGAGGGACAGCTAGGGATTAGGCCTGTGACAGCAACAGGGGGAAGGACCTATATAGGGATGATAGGCGAGCTCAGGTTTCAGACACAGGTTAGTGTCTCCCTACGTCTGGGGTCTTCCTCCACCTTCCAACCCCATTGCTATCCTTGCGTTTTTGGTTTACTGCCATGACACTTCCTGCCCTTACATTACCAGTTGTCTATGGTTTGGATCTTTGCACCCGCAAAGGAGTTTTTTAGATTTTTCTTTTTTTTAAATCAGAACTAAACTTTCTTGCAACCACTTTTTTCTGGTTACTATAACCCTGAGTCACGTATTCAAAGCGTAGAAATAGCAGCATTATAGTGTAACACAACACTCGCCCGGTGAGATGGATGTCTGGCTTTGAGCATTGCTTAGACTTCATTGGGAAATATTATTGTAAAGAGGTGTCGTACGTAGAGACAGGATTTCATCACTTGCTCGCAGAGCGATTTTCATAAAAAGTCTGTGTCTAATTTTCTGCAGCACTGGTTTGCTAAATTGAAAGAATGCAATTACATGTACCTTAGTAAATGTATTCATGACGGGTGAATTCTAAGAGGAGGAGGATCTAGGATTTCAGATGCGGCCTGATTTACATGTTTACCACGGCTACTCCTGCAATGAAGTTTTGGTTAAAATGAAAAAGAGACAAATTAGGGTTTTTAAATGCATTACAGAGGAATCCGATCCAAACAAGCTTTTATTTGTGATTGAAATAATACAAGGAGATGTCGGGTGCATTAACAACAAATTAACAGACACCCTGGTCCATACATAATGCTCCAGCTCTACATACAAATAAAAAATAGGGATATTTATGCAGAAAAGTCATTTATTTTCGCATACTGGGAATGGTAACATTCAATTAAAATATGATAATTATTTCAAACTAGAAATAGGCCTGGTGCTATTGCATCGGGAGTGCGGTGAAGTGAACAAGTGCCGTAGAAATAGCCGCTGAAAAGTACAGTCCTCTATCCAGAAAGAACACTGTTGTTGCAGGATTTATATGGTGTATATGATGGCTCACTAGTTAGCACTGTATATGGTGGCTCAGTGGTTAGCACTGTATACGGTGGCTCAGTGGTTAGCACTGTATATGGTGGCTCAGTGGTTAGCACTGTATACGGTGGCTCAGTGGTTAGCACTGTATACGGTGGCTCAGTGGTTAGCACTGTATATGGTGGCTCAGTGGTTAGCACTGTATATGATGGCTCACTAGTTAGCACTGTATGGTGGCTCAGTGGTTAGCACTGTATACGGTGGCTCACTGGTTAGCACTGTATACGGTGGCTCAGTGGTTAGCACTGTATACGGTGGCTCAGTGGTTAGTACTGTATATGGTGGCTCAGTGGTTAGCACTGTATGGTGGCTCAGTGGTTAGCACTGTATATGCTGGCTCAGTGGTTAGCACTGTATATGGTGGCTCAGTGGTTAGCACTGTATACGGTGGCTCAGTGGTTAGCACTGTATATGGTGGCTCAGTGGTTAGCACTGTATGGTGGCTCTGTGGTTAGCACTGTATGGTGACTCAGTGGTTAGCACTGTATGGTGGCTCAGTGGTTAGCACTGTATATGGTGGCTCAGTGGTTAGCACTGTATGGTGGCTCACTAGTTAGCACTGTATGGTGGCTCAGTGGTTAGCACTGTATATGGTGGCTCACTAGTTAGCACTGTATGGTGGCTCAGTGGTTAGCACTGTATACGGTGGCTCAGTGGTTGGCACTGTATATGGTGGCTCAGTGGTTAGCACTGTATATGGGGGCTCAGTGGTTGGCACTGTATATGGTGGCTCAGTGGTTAGCACTGTATATGGTGGCTCAGTGGTTAGCACTGTGTATGGTGGCTCAGTGGTTAGCACTGTATACGGTGGCTCACTAGTTAGCACTGTATACGGTGGCTCAGTGGTTAGCACTGTATACGGTGGCTCAGTGGTTAGCACTGTATGATGGTTCAGTGGTTAGCACTGTATGGTGGCTCAGTGGTTAGCACTGTATATGGTGGCTCAGTGGTTAGCACTGTATACGGTGGCTCAGTGGTTAGCACTGTATATGTTGGCTCAGTGGTTAGCACTGTATGGTGGCTTAGTGGTTAGCACAGTATGGTGGCTCAGTGGTCAGCATTGTATACGGTGGCTCAGTGGTTAGCACTGTATATGGCGGCTCAGTGGTTAGCACTGTATGGTGGCTCAGTGGTTAGCAATGTAAATGGTGGCTTAGTGGTTAGCACTGTATATGGTGGCTCAGTGGTTAGCACTGTATGGTGGCTCAGTGGTTGGCACTGTATATGGTGGCTCAGTGGTTAGCACTGTATATGGTGGCTCAGTGGTTAGCACTCTATACAGTGACTCAGTGGTTAGCACTGTATACAGTGGCTCAGTGGTTAGCACAGTGGGGGGAGAGAGATAGCAGAGCAGGGTGGTGGTCAGTGTAGAGCGAGGGAGAGCAGAGCAGGGGACAGCGCGGCAGAGCGGGGTGACAGCGCGGGGTGACAGCGTGGTGGCACGGGGTGACAGCGCGGCGGGGCAGAGCAAGAAGAACAGAGCGGAGGTGAGTGGGGTAGAGCAGTGGATAGAGTGGCAGAGTGAGGGAGGGCAGAGCAAAGTGAGGGTGAGCAGAGCAGGGGTGAGTGGGGCAGAGCGGGTGCACTGCACAGCAGAGCAAGAAGAACAGAACGGGGGTGAGTGGGGCAGAGTGTAGGGACATTTGCAGTAGAGTGAGGGGACAATGGAGCAGAGTGGGGGGCGAGAGGGGCAGAGAAAGGGAGAGAGGAGCAAAGCAAGGGAGAGCAGAGCAGAGGATGGATGTCGCCGGGCCGGACGGGGCAGATCCAACATGGCGTCGGCGATACCGTTACATAGTGACGGAAGTTGGTTTAGGGCTTTTATTATAATAGATAGAATACATACAGCAGTACTGGTGTGCAGCAGTGCCAGTGTGCAGCGGTGCCGGAGTGCAAGAGGGGACAGCAGGTGGGTGCTGTAAGGAGGGGCCGGGGGACAGTGGCCGGGTGCAGGCAGGAGGGGGCTAGGGAAGAGCGGGCAGGAGGGGGCCGGGGAACAGCAGGCAGGAGGGGGCCGAGTAAGAGCGGCCGGGTGCGTGCAGGAGGGGGCCGGGGGACAGTGGCCGATGCGGGCAGGAGGGAGCAATGGGGACAGTGACCGGATGCGGGCAGGAGGGGGCCAGGGGGACAACGGCCAGGTGCGGGCAGTAGCGGGGGGGGGGACCCTCCTGCCAGCACCTGACTGCTGTTCCTTGACCTCCTCCTGCCCGCAGCAGAGTGCTTAGCAGAGTATACGGCGACTCAGTGGTTAGCAGAGTTTACGGCGGCTCAGTGGTTAGCAGAGTATATGGCGGCTCATTGATAGCAGAGTATACAGGGGCCCAGTGGTTAGTAGAATATACAGTGGCTCAGTGGTTAGCACAGAATACGCTGGCTCAATAGTTAGCACTGTATATGGAGCCTCAGTGGTTAGCACTCTATGGGGGCTAAGTGGTTGGCGATGTATATGGTGGCTCAATAATTAGAGCAGTAATGTGCCTCAGTGGTTAGCACTGTATACGGTGACTCGTGATTAGCACTGTATGGTGGCTCAGTGGTTAGCACTGTATGGTGGCTCTGTGGTTAGCACTGTATGCTGCCTCAGTGGTTAGCACTATACAGTGGCTCAGTGGTTAGCACTGTAAGGTGGCTCAGTGGTAAGCACTGTATGGTGGCTCAATGGTTAGGACAGTATCGTGGCTCAGTGGTTAGCATTGTTCGGTGGCTTAGTAGTTAGCACTGTATGGTGGCTCAGTGGTTAGCACAGCGCGGTGGCTCAGTGGTTAGCACTGTGCGGTGGCTTAGGGTTTAGCAAAGTATGGTGGCTCAGTGGTTAGAACAGTACATTGCCGCTCAGTGGTTAGCACTATATGAAGGCAGAGTGCTTAACTCTGTATGGAGGCTAAGTGCTTAGCACAGTATGGTGGGTCAGTGGTTAGCATTGCATAAGGTGGCTCAGTGGTTAGCACAGTATAAGGTGGCTCAGTGATTAGCACTCTATGATGGCTGAGTGTTTAACACTGTATACGGTGAGTCAGTGGTTAGCACTTTATGGTGGCTCGGTAGTTAGCACAGTATGTGGCTCAGTGGTTGACAGTGTATATGGTGGCTCAGTGGTTAGCACTGTACGGTGGCTCAGTGGTTAGCACTGTAAGGTGGCTCAGTGGTTAGCACTGTACGATGGCTCAGTGGTCAGCACTGTGTATGGTGGCTCAGTGGTTAGCACTGTATACGGTGGCTCACTAGTTAGCACTGTATACGGTGGCTCAGTGGTTAGCACTGTATACGGTGGCTCAGTGGTTAGCACTGTATGATGGCTCAGTGGTTAGCACTGTATGGTGGCTCAGTGGTTAGCACTGTATATGGTGGCTCAGTGGTTAGCACTGTATACGGTGGCTCAGTGGTTAGCACTGTATATGGTGGCTCAGTGGTTAGCACTGTATGGTGTCTTAGTGGTTAGCACTGTATGGTGGCTCAGTGGTCAGCATTGTATACGGTGGCTCAGTGGTTAGCACTGTATATGGCGGCTCAGTGGTTAGCACTGTATGGTGGCTCAGTGGTTAGCACTGTATATGGTGGCTCAGTGGTTAGCACTGTATATGGTGGCTCAGTGGTTAGCACTGTATGGTGGCTCAGTGGTTGGCACTGTATGGTGGCTCAGTGGTTAGCATTGTATGGTGGCTCAGTGGTTAGCATTGTATATGGTGGCTCAGTGGTTAGCACTGTATATGGTGGCTCAGTGGTTAGCACTCTATACAGTGGCTCAGTGGTTAGCACAGTATACAGTGGCTCAGTGGTTAGCACAGTGGGGGGCGAGAGATAGCAGAGCAGGGTGGTGGTCAGTGTAGAGCGAGGGAGAGCAGAGCAGGGAACAGCGCGGCAGAGCGGGGTGACAGCGCGGGGTGACAGCGTGTTGGCACGGGGTGACAGCGCAGCGGGGCAGAGCAAGAAGAACAGAGCGGAGGTGAGTGGGGTAGAGCAGTGGATAGAGTGGCAGAGTGAGGGAGGGCAGAGCAAAGCGAGGGTGAGCAGAGCAGGGGTGAGTGGGGCAGAGCGGGTGCACTGCACAGCAGAGCAAGAAGAACAGAGCGGGGGTGAGTGGGGCAGAGTGTAGGGACATTTGCAGTAGAGTGAGGGGACAATAGAGAAGAGTGGGGGGCGAGAGGGGCAGAGAAAGGGAGAGCGGAGCAAAGCAAGGGAGAGCTGAGCAGAGGATGGATGTCGCCAGGCCGGACGGGGCAGATCCAACATGGCGTCGGCGATACCGTTACATAGTGACGGAAGTTGGTTTAGGGCTTTTATTATAATAGATAGAATACATACAGCAGTACTGGTGTGCAGCAGTGCCAGTGTGCAGCGGTGCCGGAGTCCAGGAGGGGACAGCAGGTGGGTGCTGTAAGGAGGGGCAGGGGGACAGTGGCCGGGTGCGGGCAGGAGGGGGCTAGGGAACAGCGGACAGGAGGGGGCCGGGGAACAGCGGGCAGGAGGGGGCCGGGGAACAGCGGGCAGGAGGGGGCCGAGGAAGAGTGGCCGGGTGCGTGCAGGAGGGGGCCGGGGGACAGTGGCCGATGCGGGCAGGAGGGAGCAATGGGAACAGTGACCGGGTGCGGGCAGGAGGGGGCCAGGGGGACAACGGCCAGGTGCGGGCAGTAGCGGGGGGGGATCCTCCTGCCAGCACCTGACCGCTGTTCCCCGACCTCCTCCTGCCCGCAGCAGAGTGCTTAGCAGAGTATACGGCGACTCAGTGGTTAGCAGAGTTTACGGCGGCTCAGTGGTTAGCAGAGTATATGGCGGCTCATTGATAGCAGAGTATACAGGGGCCCAGTGGTTAGTAGAATATACAGTGGCTCAGTGGTTAGCACAGAATACGCTGGCTCAATAGTTAGCACTGTATATGGAGCCTCAGTGGTTAGCACTCTATGGGGGCTAAGTGGTTGGCGATGTATATGGTGGCTCAATAATTAGAGCAGTAATGTGTCTCAGTGGTTAGCACTGTATACGGTGACTCGTGATTAGCACTGTATGGTGGCTCAGTGGTTGGCACTGTATGGTGGCTCTGTGGTTAGCACTGTATGCTGCCTCCGTGGTTAGCACTATACAGTGGCTCAGTGGTTAGCACTGTAAGGTGGCTCAGTGGTAAGCACTGTATGGTGGCTCAATGGTTAGGACAGTATCGTGGCTCAGTGGTTAGCATTGTACGGTGGCTTAGTAGTTAGCACTGTATGGTGGCTCAGTGGTTAGCACAGCGTGGTGGCTCAGTGGTTAGCACTGTGCGGTGGCTTAGTGTTTAGCAAAGTATGGTGGCTCAGTGGTTAGAACAGTACATTTCCGCTCAGTGGTTAGCACTATATGAAGGCAGAGTGCTTAACTCTGTATGGAGGCTAAGTGCTTAGCACAGTATGGTGGGTCAGTGGTTAGCATTGCATAAGGTGGCTCAGTGGTTAGCACAGTATAAGGTGGCTCAGTGATTAGCACTCTATGGTGGCTGAGTGTTTAACACTGTATACGGTGAGTCAGTGGTTAGCACTTTATGGTGGCTCGGTAGTTAGCACAGTATGTGGTTCAGTGGTTGACAGTGTATATGGTGGCTCAGTGGTTAGCACTGTACGGTGGCTCAGTGGTTAGCACTGTAAGGTGGCTCAGTGGTTAGCACTGTACGATGGCTCAGTGATCAGCACTGCGTGGTGGCTCAGTGGTCAGCGGAGGATGGAGGGCAGAGTGGTTAGTGGAGGACGGAGGGCAGAATGGTCAGCGGAGGACGAGGGAGCAGAGTGGTCAGCAGAGGATGGGGGGGCAGAGTGGTAAGCGGAGGACATGGGGGCAGAGTGATCAGCGGAGGATGGGGGACAGAGTGGTCTGCGGAGGACAAGGGGACAGAGTGGTCAGCAGAGGACGGGGGGCAGAGTGGTCAGCAGAGGACTGGGGGGGCCGAGTGGTCAGCAGAGGACGGGGGGCAGAGTGGTCAGCGGAGGACGGGGGGCAGAGTGATCAGCGGAGGACAGGGGGACAGAGTGGTCAGCAGAGGATGAGGGGCAGAGTGGTCAGTGGAGGACGGGGGACAGAGTGGTCAGCAGAGGACAGGGGGCAGAGTGGTCAGCAGAGGACTGGGGGGGGAGAGTGGTCAGCAGAGGACGGGGGGCAGAGTGACCAGCGGAGGACGGGGGGGGGGGCAGAGTGGTAAGCGGCAAAGTGGCGGCGACATACTTGGTCCAATATGGCGTCCGAAAAGTCTCACGAGACTTCCCGGATGCCATCCTGGACGCTGGATGTCGCTGGAGAGAACCTGGAAGATAGCGTCGGCGACGGTCCAATGGAGGCAGCGGGGGCGGGTGGCGTGGAAGAGGACGGGCTCTGATGGCGGGGCGGTAAGTATACATGGTGGCATGAGTGTGGATGAGGGTGGATGAGGGCATGAGCGTGATGCTTGCGAGAGAGGGGGGGGTCGTATGTGAAGTGGCAGGGGGTCTGTGTGGAGGTGCTGAATGAGGCGGGGGGGTGTGTGATGAGTAGTGTGAAGGCGGGAGTGTGTGTGGCGGGCAGCGGTGACGTCCCGGAGAGGTGGGTGCACAGCAGAGGCTTCTGATTGTGGTGGTGGGGCTTGAAAGCCCCGCTACCGCCAAAGGTCGGCCATCTTGGGTCACCCACAATGGGTGTATAGGCAGCTTCTGTTCCGGATGTGACGTCATAAACGTTACATAGTGACGGAAGCTGGCTTAGGGCTTTTATTATATAGGATAAATTAGTTAATTGATAAATCTGTTTTAAGTTTTAAGTGCAGTACCACCCCTGACCATTGGGTGTGGTGTTGAGAAATAAGGAAAAAAATATTTATACCGTGTTACCCAGTATATAGAAAAACATTATAATCTGATAATCCTCAGTGGTTGATACCTTTTAATGGGGAACTGAAAAGATAGTAAGTAAAGCAAGCTTTCAGGAAACTATGGCCCCTTCATCAGGCTGATAATGACACAAATTCTCTGAAGAGACACACATATATGCATAAGCAGGGTGAGATAACGCAGTAAATACGACAGGTGATGTAAAGCAGAGTCAGGCTAGGGAGGGGGAGAGGAGCTGGGGAGGTAAAGTCAAAATTCCAAGATAAGAGGAACCGATTGTATTATTGTTCTATGATTAGTGGCCTGTGGAGACATGAAAATTCCTCAGTGAGAAAGCTATAAATCCATGCAAGGCAGTTCACATAAGAAGTGTCAAAAGTTCATTGACCTCTAACTGGGTCTGTTGGAAGATGTGATAACCCCAAATGCCCTTTCAATTAGTATAAAAACCCATGAATCCATGTGAGACATTCAATCCTGTTTTGAAAGTGTCAAAGTTTGTTATCAATTTCTATTCCCAAATTCTTCTCTGTCTGAGATCTGAAGTTACTTTTTAGAATGAGCAGATTAATATCACTGTGGTCAGAGCTGCAAAAATGCTTTGCTACAGGTAGATCCATACGCTTTTCTTTTATTGTGTGGCAATGAGAATTCATTCTTGTTCTGAATTGTTGCCCGGTCTCCCCTATGTACAGGCCACCTGTTGGACATTTTGTACATATAATTGCATACACCACATTGCTTGTGGTGCAGCTGAAGTTACCTGGGATCTTGTAGTGCTGATCTGTTTCAGGAATCCTTATCTTGCCCGTTGTCATTATAGATGGAGACTTTGAACTTTCTCTGGTTGCAGGGAAAGGTTCCTGTTGTTGCTGGAGAGGAAAGGGCGCTTCTCACAATGATGTGTTTTAGATTCAAAGGTTGTCTAAAACACAAGAGTGTGTGATCGGGAAATATTGATTGTAGTCGGGCATCTTTTTGTAGGAGTGGTTGCAGTTTCCGTGCGGCTCCTCTTATCACCTCCAGACTTGGATTGTAGGTGACTATGAGATGAACTCTGTTGTTTTCTTCTCTAGTTCTGTAATGTAGGAGATGATTCCTTGATATTCTGGTGGCTCTTGTAATCTGGTTCTCGATTGTTCTTGGATAGTAGCCCTGGTTCAAAAAGGTCTTTCTTAGGTTCTCAAGGTGATTGTCACTATCTGTACAGTCATATGAAAAAGTTTGGACACCCCTCTTAATCTTACTCATTTTTTTGTTTAAAGATGGGTTTTTGCAACAGCTATTTCAGTGCATATTGTAATAACTGATGGACACAGTAATATTTCAGTGTGATAATGTAATAACTGATGGACACAGTAATATTTCAGTGTGATATATGTAATAACTGATGGACACAGTAATATTTCAGTGTGATCTATGTAATAACTGATGGACACAGTAATATTTCAGTGTGATATATGTAATAACTGATGGACACAGTAATATTTCAGTGTGATCTATGTAATAACTGATGGACACAGTAATATTTCAGTGTGATCTATGTAATAACTGATGGACACAATAATATTTCAGTATGATCTATGTAATAACTGATGGACACAGTAATATTTCAGTGTGATCTATGTAATAACTGATGGACACAGTAATATTTCAGTGTGATCTATGTAATAACTGATGGACACAGTAATATTTCAGTGTTATATATGTAATAACTGATGGACACAGTAATATTTCAGTGTGATCTATGTAATAACTGATGGACACAGTAATATTTCAGTATGATCTATGTAATAACTGATGGACACAGTAATATTTCAGTGTGATCTATGTAATAACTGATGGACACAGTAATATTTCAGTGTTATATATGTAATAACTGATGGACACAGTAATATTTCAGTGTGATATATGTAATAACTGATGGACACAGTAATATTTCAGTGTGATCTATGTAATAACTGATGGACACAGTAATATTTCAGTGTGATCTATGTAATAACTGATGGACACAGTAATATTTCAGTGTGATCTATGTAATAACTGATGGACACAGTAATATTTCAGTGTGATCTATGTAATAACTGATGGACACAGTAATATTTCAGTGTGATCTATGTAATAACTGATGGACACAGTAATATTTCAGGATTGAAATGAGGTTTATTGTACTAACCCGAAAATGTGAAATATGCATTATTTCAAAATTTGACAGGTGCAAAAGTATGGGAACCCCAACAGAAAAGTGACATTAATATTTAGTAGATCCACCTTTTGCCTCTAGTGGCTTCCTGTAGCTGTTAATGAGTTCCTGGATGAAGGGATTTTTGACCATTCCTATTAAAAAACAATTCCAGTTCAGTTAAGTTTGATGGTCGCCGACCATGGACAGCCCGAGCTTCACAACATCCCACAGATGTTCAATGATATTCAGGTCTGGGGACTGGGATGGCCATTCCAGAACATTGTAATTGTTCCTCTCATGAATGCCTGAGTAGATTTGGAGCGGTGTTTTGGATCAATGTCTTGCTAAAAGATCCATCCCCGGCGTAACTTCAACTTTGACACTGATTCTTGAACATTATTCTCAAGAATCTGCTGATACTGAGTGGAATCCATGCGACCCTCAACTTTAACAAGATTCCCGGTGCCGTCATTGGCCATACAGCCCCAAAGCATGATGGACCCTCCCCCAAATTTGACACTGGGTAGCAAGTGTTTTTCTTGGATTGCTGTGTTTTTGTGGTGCCATGCATAACGCCTTGTTGTATGACCAAACAACTCAATCTTTGTTTCATCAGTCCACAGGACCTTCTTCCAACATGAAACTGGCTTGTCCAAATGTAATTTTGCATACCTCAGGCGACTCTGTTTGTGGCGTGCATGCAGAAATGGCTTCTTTCACATCACTCTCCCATACAGCTTCTCCTTGTGCAGTGTGCGCTGTATTGTTGACCGATGCACAATGACACCATCTGCAGCAAGATGATGCTGTAGGTCTTTGGAGGTGGTCTGTGGATTGTTCTTGACTGTTCTCACCATTCTTCTTCTCTGCCTTTCTGATATTTTTGTTGGCTGCCACTTCTGGCCTTTACAAGAACTGTCTCTGTGGTCTTCCATTTTCTTACTATGTTCCTCACAGTGGAAACTGACAGATTAACAACTTTTTGTATTCTTCTCCTGAACAACTATGATGAACAATCTTTTTTTTCAGATCATTTGAGAGCTGTTTTGAGGAGCTCATGATGCCACTACTCAGAGAAGATGCAACTAGGAGAACAACTTGCAAGTGTACACCTGAAATAGCTTTTCTCAAGATTGGATACACCGGGCTATGAAGTACAAAGCTCAATGAGGTTACCAAACCAATTTAGTGCTTCAGTAAGTCAGTAAAAAGCAGTTAGGAGTATTCCAATCATGAAAATCAGAAGGGTGCCCATACTTTTGCACCTGTCAAATTTTGAAATAATGCATATTTCACATTTTTGGTTAGTGCAATAAACCTCATTTCAATCCTGAATGTATGTTCATCAGTTGTTACAATTCACACTGAATATGACTGTGTCCATCATTATTACATATATCACACTGAAATATTACTGTGTCCATCAGTTATTACATATATCACACTGAAATATTACTGTGTCCATCAGTTATTACATAATCACACTGAAATATTACTGTGTCCATCAGTTATTACATAGATCACACTGAAATATTACTGTGTCCATCAGTTATTACATAGATCACACTGAAATATTACTGCATCCATCAGTTATTACATAGATCACTACTGAAACATTACTGTCCATCAGTTATTACATGGATCAACTGAAATATTACTGTGTCCATCAGTTATTACATAGATCACACTGAAATATTACTGTGTCCATCAGTTATTACATAGATCACACTGAAATATTACTGTGTCCATCAGTTATTACATATATCACACTGAAATATTACTGTGTCCATCAATTATTACATATATCACACTGAAATATTACTGTGTCCATCATTATTACATAGATCACACTGAAATATTACTGATCCATCAGTTATTACATAGATCACACTGAAACATTACTGTCCATCAGTTATTACATGATCACACTGAAAATTACTGTGTCCATCATTATTACAGATCACATGAATATTACTGTGTCATCAGTATACTAATCACACTGAAATATTACTGTGTCCATCAGTTATTACATATATCACACTGAAATATTACTGTGTCCATCATTATTACATATATCACACTGAAATATTACTGTGTCCATCAGTTATTACATAGATCACACTGAAATATTACTGTGTCCATCAGTTATTACATAGATCACACTGAAATATTACTGTGTCCATCAGTTATTACATAGATCACACTGAAATATTACTGTGTCCATCAGTTATTACATATATCACACTGAAATATTACTGTGTCCATCAGTTATTACATAGATCACACTGAAATATTACTGTATCCATCAGTTATTACATATATCACACTGAAATATTACTGTGTCCATCAGTTATTACATAGATCACACTGAAATATTACTGTGTCCATCAGTTATTACATAGATCACACTGAAATATTACTGTGTCCATCAGTTATTACATAGATCACACTGAAATATTACTGTGTCCATCAGTTATTACATAGATCACACTGAAATATTACTGTGTCCATCAGTTATTACATAGATCACATTGAAATATTACTGTATCCATCAGTTATTACATAGATCACACTGAAATATTACTGTGTCCATCAGTTATTACATAGATCAACTGAAATATTACTGTGTCCATCATATTACATATTACCTGAAATATTACTGTGTCCATCAGTTATTACATAGATCACACTGAAATATTACTGTGTCCATCAGTTATTACATAGATCACACTGAAATATTACTGTGTCCATCAGTTATTACATAGATCACACTGAAATATTACTGTGTCCATCAGTTATTACATATATCACACTGAAATAGCTGGTGCAAAAAAACTATTTTAAACAAAAAAAAATTAGTAAGATCAAGAGGGGTGCCCAAACGTTTTCAAATGACTATAGGGTTGGAACATATCCGATTGTATCTGATGACCGGGCTGTACACAAATAGAGTTTTTTATGTGTTTTGGATGAAAACTGTCCCATCGGAGATATGTTGGACGGTCAATTGGCTTCCGGTACAGATTTGTCTCTATTTCATTGTTCCGTAGTTTAATGATGGTGTCCATAAAGCTGATTTCAGTGCAGGAGTAGTTGAGTGTTAAGTTGATGGTGGGAAGAAACTGATTAAAGTGTTCATGGAACATCTTCAGTTGTTTCTCAGACTCTGTCCAGATGATTAACATGTCATCGATATAATGGTAGTAGGTCATCAGCTCTAAAGGATATGTCAGGTAGACAAGAAACCAGCCTGTTTAATTCCTTGTGATAGTCCTGTATGAGGTCAGATTCCAATCTCTTGTAGTAGCGTGTGTCCGTCAGTTGTCTGTTTGCTTCCTTCAGGTAGTCAGATTTGTTCATCATGACTATTGCACCACCCTTTTCTGCAGGTTTAATGATGATTTCTTTGTTGGTTTTCAAAGACTGTATGGCCGTTCTCTCCTGGGCATTGACGTTGGATGGTTGACTCTTGTGTGTATCCAAAATAGTGGAGTTTACCAAATGTCTGACAGCGTCTATATCTTTCTCCAAATGGGAGTTGTGTTCAGAATCAAGTGTCCAGTTTGACCTTTTCTTGGTTGTCAGGATCTCTCTTCCTTCGGCCCAGTTGAGTTCGGAATCCTCTTTGTTGCTGTAAAATTCCCTTAGGCGTAGTCTCCTGAAGTAATCATCCACGTCCCTGCACAGTGCAATGTTATCCAGAGCTTTAGTAGGACAAAATGAGAGTCCCCTAGAAAGCGCAGCAAGTTCCACTCTGTTGGGGTTGTAATCCGAAAGGTTGATGACACAATTAGATGCTTTTTGACAGGAGGAGTTGTCAGGAATTGTCTTTGTTTTGTTTGTATTGAGTCCTGAATTGATGCACAATCTATGTAATTTCTTTTCCTTGTTATGAATCAGAAGATTTTGTAATTTATGGTAATATTGTTGTAAGTTCTGTTCCATGGTTTCTGTAAGTGTGTCCCTCCGTGTTTCCACTTCCCTCTGGATGTTACTTTTGATGCTGTAGTAGACATGCAGAAGGTGGTTCCTTAGCCTCTCCGAGGTCCTGTGACAAAGGTTTTGTGCATATCGAGTATTATAGATATGCAGAAGTGGATTTGTAATCCTGAGTCCTTTGGGAATCAGATTCTCCTTTTTGCATTTGGAAAGGAAAAATATGTCACTGTCCAATTGTGCACGTTTCTTCAGACGTGTCTTTAATTCCATAAAGATTTGGTACATTCCGGTATCCTCCATTTTGATAAGGTAAAAAATGTTTTTTACCATATCAGCCTGATGAGGGGGCCATAGTGTCCCGAAAGCTTGCTATGTTTACCATCTTTTCAGTTAACCATTAAAAGGTATCAACCACTGAGGACTCTCAGATTCTAATATTCTCCTGTTGAGAAATATTCATTCTCTAAGCTGCACAGAGCCGTTTGATTCATTTTCTCAGATTCCAGAATGCTAAAATATTATCTATTCACTTTATAAACTTCATGCAGAGAAACATCTTTGAAGATAAGAAAGTAAAGTAGATTTACTTTAAAGTATAGATAGCCTTTAGCTATCAATAAATTCCAAAATGAAGACTATATTTCCATAGTAGACAGGAGAGTGTCCAAGATCCATGCCTTGCTTCCCTTGCAGATGGCATGGTGAGATCCTCTGTGAGCATCTACACCGGCCTTTATAAGGCTCACCAAGACTCAACATTGTGTCTTGATTTTAAGACTTCATTGTTTCTAAGGCTCAGGCTTTGCACTACACACCAATTTCTGACCTGCCTACCTGCATTATCTTGGACGTCTTCCGCCTATCGCGGTCTCCTGAAAGTCTTCTGCCTGCCAGCTGTTTCCTGCATCCCACCAGCTGTCTGCATTATCTTGAACGTCTTCCACCTACCGACGTTTTCTTGCATACCACCTGCCTATCTGCAGTCTCCGGAACATCTTCTACCTGCCTGCAGTTTCCTGCATCCACCCAGCTTGCCTGTGGTCTACTAGGCGTATTTTGCCAATCAGCAGTTTCCAGCACCCTACCTGCCAATTTGTTGCTCAGCTATCCAAGTCCTGCAAGTCTCACCTATCTGCTGCCCTGACGCTCATGGCCCATTTGCCTACCCGTACCTGGGGCTTGAAGGATCCAACTCACCTGGTGAGTCTAACCATCATGGTGGCTTAGTCAAGAAGGTGCTAGAAAGTCACTAATATTTACCACCAAAATCTATCCATACCTTCTCTTTTTTCAGTCTTTTCTCTATATTAAGCAACTGTGACTTGTCTATTCTTTCATTCTATCTATCTAGTACCAACGTTGGTCGGATCAATGCTGCCTAGAGACTATCCATTTCTTTGTGGTCAGTTTCTGATTATTGCAGTCCACTGATGGGAGACAGTGAAGCTATAATGGTCAAACATCCTGGTAATGGTAATGTCATCTCCACTATAGTGAGTATAGCTGGGCGGGGAACCAAACAGTGTTGGTACAGAAATGACAGGGGATACGGGAAGCAATATTTGTTACAAAAAAAAAATTCTTAAAGATTTGAACTACTACTATAAAACAGATTGATTTATTCCCTGTACCAGAAGAGGAGATTAGAAGACAGGCAGGGGAAACAGACTAAGGAGGACAAAGTATGGATTCACAGTCTGGTAATTATATATTCTTTTCACATCTCTCAGACCATAAATAGTCTCAGACAGTTCTCTTTTAGAGCTTTAGTTTGCACCCAGTGCTATATTGATATCTACAGAACAGGGACATTGCAGGTTGAGATGTGGGTGTAAGGCAGAGCTGCCACTAGGAATTTCAGGGCCCCCCTACTGGCAACATTTTGTGGCCCCCCTATGACTCCGCCCAGCCTCCATCCAATCTCTGCCTCCATCCAGGCTCCGGCTTCACCCACCCATACATATTATATATACATTCAGTATATACACACACACACAATTGAGACTGCTTTGGGCCAAATACACAGCGCTGTATACACAATAAGGACTGCTGCTGGCTGTATACACAGTAGAGACTGCTGGCTGTATGCACATTAGAGAATGTCCAACAAATTATTTAAAAGTTCAATAAAGCTCATCTGTTCCTTTTGTGCTCCCAAGAAATCCCCAAGAACGATAAGGTCCGCCACCAAAAGTTCTTTGCCCCCAAAAAAGTTCCTTCATAGATTAAACACCATAAACAACATGGAGAACTGAGGCTAGTGTGTGTCAGATTACATACAGAAAAACCTGGGCACTGGTTTACATTTTTTAACGCTAAAGTGCCTCCTAGTCATGCCTTTTATGGTGTTTAAACAGTAAAGGAACCTTTTTTTGAGCAAAGAACTTTTGGTGCCGGACCTTAAGGGCCATAAGGGGTGTGGATATTCGAGGTTACTGTCAAATATTTTGCCTAAGTGCAATATGCAGTGTCTTTTCCCTATTTCATCATTTTATGTAATTTAATACTACCGGGAATAGTGTGGTGGCACTAGCCATATTGTCAGTACTGACAATACAGTTAATACAGTACTAATCAGACAATGTCAGCGGCAGGTCAAAACAATTATATCCCTCAGATTGGATTCATTCACTTACATTTTTTGTCCCCCTAGCTCAGACCTCCATGACTACTTCTTGCCACAACTCAGCTCTGCTAGTACAAGTCCATTTATGCAATTCTATGTGCAGCCTGAGGACACAAATAAAATGACTTGGGTGAAAATTGGATAAATTAGTTCAGGCCATAGATCAAACCCCCAAATTTAAATTTACAACACACAATTTCAAATTTAGATCTCAGTTGAGGTGACAACTTAATGCCGTATCTCAGGGGTGGGGAACTCCATGCCTCGAGGGCCGCCAACAGGTCATTTTCTCAAGACTTCCTTAGTATTGCACAGGTGATGGTTCCAACCGCTGTGCAATACTAAGGAAATCCTAAAAACATGACCTGTTGGCGGCCTTCGAGGCCTGGAGTTCCCCACCTCTGCTGTATGTAAATGAAGAATGGGAGCAATAAGAAACAGCTAAAAAGCCAAACAGACAAAATGTCTGAGTTTAACATACCCATTTAAGGCCTCTTGACACTACAGTTTTGGGGATGCTAGTTGTGGGTAGGGATTGACTTCAGATGCCCCAGCACACTAAATGAATACCGGGGTCCTGGCTGGTTGCTTGGACTTGTGCAGTGTAAGGTTAGGGTCACACTTGGAGGGTGACCCACAGTTCCCGGATCCGCTAACGCTTAGCCCAGTCTGTTGTAACGGCTCTCTTTGCTTCTGAAATGACATAGGTAATTGACTATAGATTTGGCAAGAAAACTAGACAGAACATCCTTTCAAAAGAAATGAAGGAAGTTTCAAAGTTAAAAAACTTTTCCTTTATTTCATGAAAAACTTAAAACTTGTGCACAATGCAAGGGTAGCTTGGGGGATGGAAGAGGAAAAAAGACAGACGGTGTGAGGACAACAGTTGTTTCTGTACTGCCTCTGCGACTGGGCTGTGCCGGACGAGCGCCACCGAAAGGACTCCTTTACATGAGCTGTCTTCGGATGGATTCTATTTAATTTGGTAACTAAACTTCTCCCCCCAAAAAAAGTTGCAAAAAATGCTCAAATTATATTTTCTTTAAAATCTCCTTAAAAATATTAAACTAATTTTTTTTTTAAATATTATTTTTTGCATTTATTTTCTCATCTAAAGTTCATTTGTCTTCCATTAAAACATACCTGGAAGTAAAAGTAGATAACATAAAGTCATTATTTCCCACTAGTCATGATTGAAATCGTACAATTTTAATAGGAAATCGGCTTATAACAAGCGGAAAGCTTTGATGTCAGAGGGAAAAAAAATAATAGTATGTATCAGATAGGTTCGACTTCGATGTGAAGGACTCTCCTGAGGGTACAAGAGAGGAACATGCTGTGCCAAACAGTCTCAACTCCGTTTTAAGGAAAGTACAGCTCTTTAATTGGAACTAATTGGATTAAGCTGTAGAGTACAGAGAAGAGCGGAAATCTTTTTAGCCGTGTTCTACGTGTAAGGCGAGGTGGAACATTACCGTTTCTTACCTTCCATTATTGGCAGGCTACGACGTTCCGCCAACAACTTGAATTTGCTGATTTGTGAATCAATTTATTTACTTTATATCTGTAAACAAAATGAATGGAATTAAAAAGCTCGTTGAGAAATAGGCTCATTTAATTAAAGGCAGATGAAGTTTTTAGCGCCTGAAGTGGAATGAAAAGTAATTCACAATTATTCTAACATACCACAAAATTAGATTTTTAAATGACAATATTCTCAATAATTACAACACATAAAAAAAAAAAGTGTTACCTGCGTCATGGAAAAAAAATGAATCTGGTAAATGTATGTTCAATTTCCACTCCGAATTCCACCTGAAAAAGCGCTAGCTAAACAAGGACGGGAAACTCCAGTCCTCAAGGGCCGCAAACAGTGCAAGTTTTCAGGATTCCTTAATATTGTACAGGGATTGGCAAGGCTACGACAAAATAATATGTACGTTTTATTGGCAATGCTACATCAAGAAAGCTATGCAAATTAGCTCCCCTTCCTTGGAAAAAAGGAAACATTTTGCTAGTATCACTCTACATTGCAGGGTAGGGAACTCCAGTCCTCAAGGGCCACAAACAGGTCATGTTCTCAGGATTTCCTTAGTATTGCACAGTAGATAATATAATCACCTGCACTGGTGATGATTCCAACCCCAGTGCAATGCTAAGGGAATCCTGAAAACCTGCACTGTTTGCGGCCCTTGAGGACTGGAGTTCACCATCCCTGTGCTAAACATGTGATCAGTCACTTAAAAGCTTTTTCACCGCTTCAGGATTCAAAAGATTTCACTTAGGTCGGCTTCACACTGTGGTGTGATCCGGTCCGGGGCTGTCATGGATGATCCTGACAGCCCCGGACTGGATCAGCACTCAGAACAGGAGGGCTAATTTGCCCTCCGGTCCGGTGTGCAGCCGCAGGCAGCTCCCACTGCTGATAGGTCAGGACCACGGCGCCGCAGTCCTGACCTATTAGCAGCTGCAGCTGCTTGTAGCTGCACACCGGATCGGAGGGCAAATTAGCCCTCCAGTTCTGAGTGCTGATCCAGTCCGGGGCTGTCAGGATATCCATGACAGTCCCGGACCGGATCACACCGCAGTGTGAAGCCGCCCTTAGTTAGCCCCTTCATGACCAATGATGTATAGCTATACGTTGAGCTAACAACATGCCATGCAGATGTCAGCTGATTTGATCAGCCAACAATTGAAGATCTACCTGCTTGTGTTAACCCATTAAATTACACTGCAAAGTTTAACAGCGCGATCTAACACAACAAAGAAGGAATTGTGCTATCCCTACCGTCATGAGTGACCCCGTGACGCGATCACGGGGCACTGATATGTTGCCATGAGCAGCAAGGGGACAGTTTTTACTGTCATGACTCACCTCCTGAGCGGCGGGCGGTGTTCACATAAGATCATAATTTCTGCAGTACAGAGTCATGCATCACATCA
>JARQOC010000005.1:22606564-22727244 GCA_033576535.1 Allobates femoralis
GAGTAGGTCAGAAGCACGAGAGAAGTAACGGGAGACCAGGTCGGAGATGTAGGGAGGGGACAGGTTGTGTATGGCCTTGGTGGATGAGTCGGGCAGCAGAGTTGAGGATGGTGTGCAGAGGTGCAGGGGAGGTGAGCAGGGAGGCAGGTGAGCAGGTGGTTGCAGTAATCCAGGCAGGGGATGATGAGGGCATGGACAAGTGTTTTAGCTGTGTTGTGTTCAAGGGAGGAACAGATACGGGCAATGTTTTTTAGCTGGAGTCGACATGCGGTGGCGAGGGCTTGGATGTGGGGCTTGAGGGAGAGAGAGGAGTCGAGGATTACCCCGAGGCACTTGGTGTGGGGGACGGGTGAGAGTGTGCAGTCATTGACAGTGATGGATAGGTCAGGAAGAGGGGGAGAGTTGTTAGGGAGAAAGACGATGAATTCGGTCTTGTCCATGTTGAGCTTGAGGAAGCGAGCAGAAAAGAAGGATGCGATGGCGGATAGGCAATGAGGAATTTTTTATAAAAAGGAGACGATATCAGAGCCAGACAGAGCTGGGTGTCGTCGGCATAGAGGTGGTATTGGAGGCCGTGTGACTCAATGAGTTTGCCTAGGCCAAGGGTGTAAGTGGAGAAAAGTAGTGGTCCCAAGACCGAGCCTTGGGGAACTCCTACAGATAGGGGGTGGGGCGAGGAGGAGGTATGGGAGTGGGTGACACTGAAGGTCCAGTCCGTTAGGTAGAAGGAGATCCAGGAGAGGGCTAGGTCAGTAATGCCAAGAGATTCAAGGATTTGAAGTAAGATGGAGTGGTCAACAGTGTCAAATGCGGCAGAAAGGTCGAGAAGGATGAGGACAGAGTAGTGTCGCTTGCTCTTGGCGATCAGTAGATCATTAGTAACTTTGGTTTGGGCTGTTTCTGTGGAGTGGTGAGGTCAGAAGCCGGATTGTAGGCAATCAAAGAGAGCGCAGAAAGAGAGGTGGGAGGACAGTTCGGAATAGACATGTTGTTCAAGACGTTTTGAGGCGAAGGGGAGGAGAGATATGGGGCTGTAGTTGGAGACTGATGTAGGGTCCAGGGATATTTTTTTAGGATGGGCGTGATTAGGGCGTGTTTGAAGGGTGAGGGGAAGGTGCTGGATTTGATTGATATGTTGAAGAGATGTGTTAGGGCAGGAATGAGGACTGTGGTGAGGTCAGGGATGAGGTGGGAAGGGAGTGGGTCAAGGACGCAGGTGGTGAGGTGTGATCATGCTAGAAGGGAGGAGAGGTGGTCCTCTGTCATGGGGAGAAACTTCATTTGGGCTAGAAGGGATGGGCAAAGGAGAGGGTGGGACAAGGCGATTGTGGGTTGAAGCTTTGTCTGAGTTTGTCAATTTTTTTCTTTGAAGAAGGTGGCGAAGTCAAAGTCGAATAGTTGAAGTCGAAGTTGAATAGTATACTTGCCGAATAGTGCAGTATTCGGGCTACACGCTACTCCGCGAGTTAACTTATGATTACTCGTTAGGAGTAGCGAGTGGTACATTCACTTTCGCAGTGTATCTATATACACTGCGAAAGTTAAATAAAAGTTAATAAAATGTGTTAAAAATAAAAAAAATAACATACTCAGCTATCCGACAGCAGTCCCAGGACCCGAAAAGAACACATCCGATGGGTTGCCAGGACCTTAGGACTGATGGCCAATCAAATGGCCGGTAGCGATCAGGTCGGCACACACCACCTGATCGCTAACAGCCATCTGATTGGCTATCAGACTTAAGGTCCTGGCAACCCATTGGATGTGTTCTTTTCAGGTCCCAGGACAGCCGTCAGATAGGTGACTATGTTATTTTTTTTATTTTTAACACATTTTATTAACTTTTATTTACCTTTCGCAGTGTATATAGATACACTGCGAAAGTACTCGCATTTCCCATTGACTTATATTGGACTTGCCACTCGTAACGAGTACCCGAGTATTAGGACCTACTCCTTACGAGTATAGCGAGTCCAAATATCTCACTACTCGCTCATCCCTAATTGTGTCATGTGAGCATTCAGTAAATATGGAAGCCATACAAATAATAGGGCAGCGTATAAACATGAAAATTCATTAAACCAACAAAATCAAAGCATTTTTATTTCAGATTCTCATTTCCTCTTGATCTTTTCTTGTGAAATTTACCAATTAAAAAATAAATATTTAAAGTATTTTTTATACTGAGCAGTGAATTTAGTATATCTACAACCTTCTTTACCCCTTCTCCACAACGTGCTATATCTGGCTGCAGTAGGACCTTCACCGGAGCTACATGTTTTGATGACATTGGTGATGTTCCATCAACAACGCGTTTCACCAGTAAATCACTGAGCTCGGTGACTCACTAGAATGGGAACGAGCAGTATTGGTTCTAAAGTCACCGCTGTCAGATACATGATAATTAATACTTATTGGTGGTTCAGATTCCTGCTAATATTCAAAGCTAATACAAATGTGTATGGGGAAAAAGGACATTTCTGAGGCTTCTTGATGTTTGGGGTCATTGTCCTGCTGGAGACATAGACAATGCCCCCAGCTTTCTGACCCTGGAGTCTACATTGCCACCCAAAATACTTTAGTAATCTTAAGATTTCATGATGGTTTGCAAACAATCATGACCCCAGGTGCCAGATGCAGCAAAGCAACCCAAAACATCTCTGACCTCCCTCATATGTGACTGTAGTGTCACTGCGGTATTGTTTGTAGTCACCTGGCAGCTCCAAAATGGCTTCCACAAATAACCTTGGCACAAGTTACTCCACTCCCAGAACCCAAGGGTTTACCTGACCTTCACCCTTTAATCTCACTAAAGGGATCAGGATTTACACAGATTTCCCTGGCAAGGGCCCCAGGATTGCTACTGTTTGGTGGTGCAAGCTGGAAAGAAGCATTGTCCGGTAGCCAAATCAAATTCAGGAGCTCACGTCAGGAACAGAATCACCAACCAAGGGGATAGTCAAGAATTGAGGTCGATACAGGGTATAGAAAAGCTAACTGGATCAGAGCTCAGAGATATTCAGCAGCACAGCAATACTATCCACTGGCAGTGAGAGCAGGTTCACTGGGGCTCATATAGAACAGCCCTACTCAGTGCTGAAAACAAGCATTTCAAGAGATAAATGCCATGGCACCCAGACATTACAAAACCACAAGTCCCAGGAACCAGACAGGATTGATGCTATCAAGCATAACCAGCAACGTCAGTAAGCAGGAACCAGAACACATGTAACATATAGGTACTGTGTTCTTTTCTTTGTCGGCCTCATTCCATTTTATGTAAACAGTAGAAGGATGTGGTTTACCAAATAGTTCTATATTGGTCTCATTGGTCCACAAGACACGTTCTCAGAAGGATATTGGTCGTTCATGTACATTTTGGCTTTTTTCTGTCTCTATGTCAGCAGTGGGGCCCTCCGGGACATCCTCCTTAGCGTTTAATTTCATTGACATTAGGACGGAAAGTTTGTGCTGACACTAATACCCTGTGAACATTAAGGATTGACTGGCATACCTATGTGTAAAGGTGCAAGCAGGAAAATACATTGTAAGGGTGCTTTCACATCACGATTTTGAGGGAGCCGATGCTGTCCGATATAAATCGGACACCATCGGCTCCCTTCTGATGCCTGGAATCGGGTGCCAAATAGGCACCCGATTCCGGCATAAAATCGGCGCCGGGCTGCAAAAAAAGAAAAAAAAAAAAAAGTTTATTCTCACCTCTCCCCGAGCCCCCGCCGTCAACCGCCATCTTCATCTAGGTTCCCGGTGGCTCCCGCAGGATGCCGGTGTCAGCAGAGGTGTACCTCTGCTGTACACAGGACCTGCGGTGATGTCACAGTCATGTGACCGCGGGTTTACCATGGTGAACCCGCGGTCACATGACTGTGACATCACCGCAGGTCCTGAACAGCAGAGGTACACCTCTGCTGACACCGGCAGCCTGCGGGAGCCACCTGGAACCTAGAGGAAGATGGCGGTTGATGGCGGGGGCTCGGGGAGAGGTGAGAATAAACTTTTTTTTTTTTCTTTTTAACCCTTGTGCTCCCAGGAGCAGTTTTACTGTACTGAGCATGCTCAGTACATTAAAATGGGGTCCGAGGAGACATCAGATGTTTCCTCGGACCCTTCTCCATAGGGCCCCATGTTAGGGATCGGGTCAGATCGGATGTGCACTAAATGCCATCCGATTTGGTCCGATCCGACTCTGTCAGATTTTGTAATCGGATGAAAAAATCGTTGCAGGCAACGATTTTTTTCTCCTGAAAAAAATCGGCCAAAATCGGGCAGAATCGGATCGGACCAAATCGGATGGCATTTAGTGCACATCCGATTCGGTCCGATTCCCATAGGGATGCATGGGATCCGAAAATCGGTCCGATGCTGTCCGATTTTTTTCGGACAGCATCGTAAATGCAAAAATCGTGGTGTGAAAGCACCCTTATCAAGGAAAAAAATCTGCTGCAACACTAAACATTGAATGAATGTGAATAAGCATAATGGCTACCTAATGAATAGCAGGGCTATGTGTACTGCTAAAAGAATGTTTATATGGCAAATGACCTAGCAGTAACTGCTTAAGAATAGAAAGAAAACTGAGAAGCTTAGCTTACGCACTGGCCACTGCGGAGAGCCTGATAACCACGCCAAGGTGTTCTCATCTTGTCGGGTCCTAACTATGTCACTACTTGTGGTATACAATTGCTGGTGTGGGTTATATAACTCTGGATGCAATTAAAACCTGCTAGAATGGTATGTCTGTGGACCAGGCCTATGGTAAGATGGAGGAATAGGCATGGCTACTGGAGAGGGGAAGGGTGCACAGTGGAAAAAATAGTACAACTAAACATTAAGGATTGACTGACACACATATGTGTAAAGTTGCAAGCAGGAAAATACATTATTCTTAAGGAAAAATGTTCTTTGCCATATACACATTGTTCTAGCTGTACACATAGCCCTGCTGTTCATTTAATAGCCATTATACTTGCTCACATTCTTTCAGTGTTAATGTTGCAACAGATTTTTTTCCTTAATTACAATGTATTTTCATGCTAGCACCTTTACACGTAGGTGTGCCAGTCAATCCTTAATGCTTAGTTATACTATTTTTTGACTGTTCACCCTCCCCCTCCCCTGCAGCCATGCCTATTCCACCATCTTACCGTAGCCCAGGTCCACAGACATACCATTTCAGCAGGTTTTAATTGCATTCAGAGGCATATAACCCACACAAGCAATTGTATACCGTAAGTAGAGACATGGAGTTAGGACATGATAAGATGAGAACACCTTGGCGCGGTTATCGGGCTCTTCGCAGTGGCCAGTGCGTAAGCTAAGTTTCTCAATTTTCTTTCTAATCTGAAGCAGTTACTGCTTTGTCGTTAGCCATATACACATTCTTTTAGCAGTACACATAGCCCTGCTATTCATTTGATAGCCATTATGCTTATTCACATTCAATCAGAGTTTAGTGGTATAGGGGATTTTTTTCACTGATATACTCTGAGCCTGAAGAATGGCTGGTATTTTTTGAGAACTTTATTACAACTGCTTATCGACCATCTGTGCTATCCTACTTTACAAACTTTCATCAATATCGAGATCCAG
This sequence comes from Allobates femoralis, assembly GCA_033576535.1. Taxonomy (NCBI): domain Eukaryota; kingdom Metazoa; phylum Chordata; class Amphibia; order Anura; family Aromobatidae; genus Allobates; species Allobates femoralis. Next base: position 22,612,175 of record JARQOC010000005.1, read on the forward strand.
TGAGATTAGCTACAGTGCCATGGGCTGTAAACGTTGTGATTATGTTGCACTCTGTGGACAAAAGAACATCAAGATCTCTGGAAATAAAATTGTAGTCTTGATTGTTGATTGATATTTTTCAACTACTTTGGCTCTGAAGTCTTCCGACAGTTCTCTTCTTCTCATTCTGTTCACCACACTTATTGCGGCACACGCAGACAATGCAAAGATTGAGGCAACTTCTCCGCTTTGTATCTGGCTTCAGGTTTCATCTATTGCTTGCCGTCGGAGAGCTTGATTGAGCTTCACAGGCATTTACTCACAATTTAGGAAGGATGACAGCAATTCTTCTGACACATTTTTGGAGTTTTCTATGCAACTATGTCCAATTTGCCTTTTTTTTCCTCTATTTTTTGTGTTGTTCCAATAGACACAAAGTATAATCTATATACTCAAGCAGCAGCTTCAAAGACCACAAACGAATGGTCAGGTGACTCGGCTTTGCCACATTGGATCTCTAGAGCAGTAAGAAGAAGGTACAAAAGACTTCCAATGATTACAACCGATCACTTAGAGCTCGAAAAGGAGATTTTCTGTTCAAGATCTTTTTAGATTGACCTTTCTCACTAATAGGCATCATCCAAACCATAGAACCAGAGAACTCTTTAAGGATCACACCAAAGGTACGTCCACACGACTTCTTTTTCAGCCACGTTTTCTTTGAAAGTTGCATTAAAAATCATCCAGAAAATGTTCAAAAGAATGAAAAGATGTAGGTTTACTGTATGAAACAAATGACTCACTCTTCATATATTCAATATTTTTAGCATCTTTTATCCGCTGTAGGGTTTCAGAGATGCCAAGCAAATAAAAGAAGGAGCTGACCATTATTCTGTCATTTTCCACTCTGAAGATGTTCTATATATTATCATACACCTCAATGGAAAGACTCAAAAGATGCCGCAAAGACACCAAGAACTTTTTGCTAATGCATTTGCTGGAAAAACTGATGGTGGCTTCTCCATCAAACCATCAAAACACTCCTGAGACTACTAGAAAAGAGCCTTCAGCAACATAAAGGGCAGCTTTTTCTGAAGCATCTGCCATTAAAAGGTTCTCCTGCCTAAAAAACATGTGGATCATATAATATCTACTGTATATAGAGGAGGAGGTGAGCTGTGATATCATCTATTGTGAATGATGGATCCTGTGTTATCTACTGTATATAGAGGTGTTATCAGTCATTGTACAGGAGGAGGTGAGCTGTGATATCACCTATTGTGAATGGTGGATCCTGTGTTATCTACTGTATATAGAGGTGTTATCAGTCATTGTACAGGAGGAGGAGGTGAGCTGTGATATCACCTATTGTGAATGGAGGATCCTGTGTTATCTACTGTATATAGGGGTGTTATCAGTCATTGTGCAGGAGGAGGAGGTGAGCTGTGATATCACCTATTGTGAATGGTGGATCCTGTGTTATCTACTGTATATAGAGGTGTTATCAGTCATTGTACAGGAGGAGGTGAGCTGTGATATCACCTATTGTGAATGGGGGATCCTGTGTTATCTACTGTATATAGAGGTGTTATCAGTCATTGTACAGGAGGAGGTGAGCTGTGATATCACCTATTGTGAATGGTGGATCCTGTGTTATCTACTGTATATAGAGGTGTTATCAGTCATTGTACAGGAGGAGGTGAGCTGTGATATCATCTATTGTGAATGGTGGATCCTGTGTTATCTACTGTATATAGAGGTGCTATCAGTCATTGTACAGGAGGAGGAGGTGAGCTGTGATATCACCTATTGTGAATGGTGGATCCTGTGTTATCTACTGTATATGGAGGTGTTATCAGTCATTGTACAGGAGGAGGAGGTGAGCTGTGATATCACCTTTTGTGAATGGTGGATCCTGTGTTATCTACTGTATATAGAGGGGTTATCAGTCATTGTACAGGAGGAGGAGGTGAGCTGTGATATCACCTATTGTGAATGGTGGATCCTGTGTTATCTACTGTATATAGAGGGGTTATCAGTCATTGTACAGGAGGAGGAGGTGAGCTGTGTTATCACCTATTGTGAATGGTGGATCCTGTGTTATCTACTGTATATAGAGGGGTTATCAGTCATTGTACAGGAGGAGGAGGTGAGCTGTGATATCACCTATTGTGAATGGTGGATCCTATGTTATCGACTGTATAAAGAGGTGTTATCAGTCATTGTACAGGAGGAGGTGAGCTGTGATATCACCTATTGTGAATGGTGGATCCTGTGTTATCTACTGTATATAGAGGTGTTATCAGTCATTGTACAGGAAGAGGTGAGCTGTGATATCACCTATTGTGAATGGTGGATCCTGTATTATCTACTGTATATAGAGGTGTTATCAGTCATTGTACAGGAGGAGGAGGTGAGCTGCGTTATCACCTATTGTGAATGGTGGATCCTGTGTTATCTACTGTATATAGAGGTGTTATCAGTCATTGTACAGGAGGAGGAGGTGAGCTGTGATATCATCTATTGTGAATGGTGGATCCTGTGTTATCTACTGTATATAGAGGTGTTATCAGTCATTGTACAGGAGGAGGAGGTGAGCTGTGATATCACCTATTGTGAATGGTGGATCCTGTGTTATCTACTGTATATAGAGGTGTTATCAGTCATTGTACAGGAGGAGGAGGTGAGCTGTGATATCACCTATTGTGAATGGTGGATCCTGTGTTAGCTACTGTATATAGAGGTGTTATCAGTCATTGTACAGGAGGAGGTGAGCTGTGATATCACCTATTGTGAATGGTGGATCCTGTGTTATCTACTGTATATAGAGGTGTTATCAGTCATTGTACAGGAGGAGGAGGTGAGCTGTGATATCGCCTATTGTGAATGGTGGATCCTGTGTTATCTACTGTATATAGAGGTGTTATCAGTCATTGTACAGGAGGAGGAGGTGAGCTGTGATATCATCTATTGTGAATGGTGGATCCTGTGTTATCTACTGAATATAGAGGTGTTATCAGTCATTGTACAGGAGGAGGAGGTGAGCTGTGATATCACCTATTGTGAATGGTGGATCCTGTGTTATCTACTGTATATAGAGGTGTTATCAGTCATTGTACAGGAGGAGGAGGTGAGCTGTGATATCGCCTATTGTGAATGGTGGATCCTGTGTTATCTACTGTATATAGAGGTGTTATCAGTCATTGTACAGGAGGAGGAGGTGAGCTGTGATATCATCTATTGTGAATGGTGGATCCTGTGTTATCTACTGAATATAGAGGTGTTATCAGTCATTGTACAGGAGGAGGAGGTGAGCTGTGATATCACCTATTGTGAATGGTGGATCCTGTGTTATCTACTGTATATAGAGGTGTTATCAGTCATTGTACAGGAGGAGGAGGTGAGCTGTGATATCACCTATTGTGAATGGTGGATCCTGTGTTATCTACTGTATAGAGAGGTGTTATCAGTCATTGTACAGGAGGAGGAGGTGAGCTGTGATATCATCTATTGTGAATGGGGATCCTGTGTTATCTACTGTATATAGAGGTGTTATCAGTCATTGTACAGGAGGAGGTGAGCTGTGATATCACCTATTGTGAATGGTGGATCCTGTGTTATCTACTTTATATACAGGTGTTATCAGTCATTGTACAGGAAGAGGTGAGCTGTGATATCACCTATTGTGAATAGTGGATCCTGTGTTATCTACTGTATATAGAGGTGTTATCAGTCATTGTACAGGAGGATGAGGTGAGCTGTGATATCACCTATTGTGAATGGTGGATCCTGTGTTATCTACTGTATATAGAGGTGTGATCAGTCATTGTACAGGAGGAGGAGGTGAGCTGTGAGATCACCTATTGTGAATGGTGAATCCTGTGATATCTATAGTATACAGTGGTGATATCAATCGATATTATTCTTTGATGATAATGAGACTTCTGAAAAATTATCTGCACAAAACATCAATTGTCTCTAGTATTTGGTTTAATGGGCATTGTTCAAGTTACATGATTTCTAAATTATTAGGAACTTAGAAAATAATAAAAAAAAAATATGAAAACCTGATTTACACAATCTGTCATTTTTCAATAAAAATGGATTAGATGGGCCTATGGCAACTTCTGAATGACTAAGGCTAGGGTCACACTTCAGGTTTTTATTTTAAAAAGCTCAAAACCGTAACAGGAAACGCTCCTCATAGGAGCCTATTATAAAAACCGCAATGCTTCACAAGCAATCCGGTTACCGCCTCTGGCTCTGCAGCTTGCATGACAAATCATGCAGGCTGCAGTTTTCGGAGCGGTTGTAACATCCGCAATGCGGTAACTGGATTGCTCAGGATGTGTAATCCTGAGCAATGCGATTACCGCGTATACTTTGCTCATACCGGCTGCCGCAGGGATAAGCAAAGTGTTTTCAATGTTTTAAAAGATAACATTTTATTAATAAATATGTCTATAATGTCTCTAGGGGCTGCGCACCTCCCCTAGAGACATACCACCCACTCAGGCGGCTTCATTCATAAAAATGTACAGTAGCTGACAGGAGCCGGCTACTGTACATCTACAATTACATCATTATATGCCCACCTGAGTGGGTGGTATGTCTCTTGGGGAGGTGGGCAGCCCCTAGAGACATTATAGACACATTTATTAATAAACTTTCATCTTTTAAAACACTGAGAACAGAACGGTTACCGGATTGCGGCTTCAACAATCCGGTTAAAGGATTGCGGCTTGTCTGAAGCCAATTGCATTCACTGCATACGGATCTGGATGCGGTGAACGCAATTCTATTTTTAAGTGTGACCCTAGCCTAAGGTCTAGGGTCCTTTGTGCTTTTCTATAATCAAAAGTATTTTTTCTCTCTTTATTTAATCTCTTTATTAGTAAATAGGATGTTCAGAATTAGAAAACCATGGCTTTTTTCCCCTCCAAAGTGCCACTGCTGATAATTATTGGTATTGCATCTCAGTTTTATTTAATTACGTGAAGCTGATCAGACTCAAACTGTAGACAGACAGGCCTGGCTTTAGGGCCTGTCAAACCAGGCAATTACCTAGGAACCTTAACCTTCTTTAAAACCCCATTGTCTACCTTGGGTGCAGTGACATCAGTTTCCTTCCTTCTGATTCACATCCTGGTTATTTTCTGTCCAAATGCTGATGTATGTTTTATCTTTGTGTTTCTCTTCCTTTGGTTTGCATTTATCAGGTGTTCTCACTTACTTTTTATCTCTGTCCTATCACCTCTTGGGTGCGGCTCTTTATACTCTCCTGATGCCATCCTTCTCTGTTGGCTATATTTCAATGTACTAAGGAGTTCGAGCTTTGTTAGATGCCAGTGTAGTATTTATTCTATGCTGTCTGATTCATGTAACCTACACCTTTCTCTTGCTTGCTGTTTGGTCTGTAGTACACCCAAGCTTGATTTTTTATGTTTCTTTGCTTTGGCTCCCTACCTATCTCTGCACGCGTTTCCTATCTTGAGTGTATAGTGCGCAGCAACCTTCCCTCTAGTCCTCTGGAGCTACGAGTAACACCTCGAATGATATTTAGGCAGACAGGTTTGAGTTTTTGGTACTTAGTATTGTGGCTAGGAAAATTCCAGCTTGTACTAGAGTCATTAGAGTCTGTGTCAAAAAGGATACTAATCTGTACAGGGGCCATTGGGGACTGTGATACTAACGATACTAGTCTGTACAGGAGCCAGTCAGGTGAAGGTACGGCTGCATTGAGGTTGGCTTAGTTTCTCCTTAAAAAGATCCTGGCCCCTAAAAATTAGCCCCCAGTTTCTTAAGACCTGTCCCTGCACCATTCTTAGACATTTCTAGCCATCCCTTTGTGCTAAAAAAGTGTATTTGTAAAGTTCGTAAAAGTGACTTTATTACCTGCACCCACTGTGGCTTCTCAGATTTTGAGGAGCCACAAAAGGCGTTGCCTTGTGCTTCTTCCCGCCATTAGCACGCTAATTATTCACACCCCGATGGGCGTGCTAATCAGCAGAGAGCCACCGCGTCATATTACATAGGCGGTATAGCCGCTATGACGCTAAACGCGTCTAAGAATGGTGCAGGGACAGGTCTTAAAGGGAACCTGACCTCTAAAAATGAGCTTCCAGCCTCGTAACCTGTCTCTGCACCATGGTAATACATTTCTAGCCATTCCTTTGTGTCTCTAATGCGCTATTGGAAAGTTTATAAAAGTTTTTTTCATACCTGTTGATCTGCGGCTTCTCATTATTTGAGAAGCCGCAAAAGGCGGTCTTTTGTGCTTCTCCCCGCCGCCTGCTTGTAAATTATTCATGCACATATGAGCGTGCTATAGAGCAGAGAGGCTGTGCTTGTCCTGCAAGGAGCGGTAAAGCCGATATGACGAAAATCATGTCATATCTGGCTTTACCATGTCAGCACACCCATTACGGTGTACTGACTACCTCGCGATACCGATTGTGCATGCGCGAGGTATGTTCACGGCAGGTAATCTGTGAGGTCAGGTTCCCTTTAAGAGACTGGGGGCTAATTTTTAAGGGTCAGGTTCCCTTTAACTCATATTGGATCACTTATGTGCATAACTATTATATAGGTATCTCTGTACCTTCCGATGTTGTGACTGACTGAGGACCATTGGTGACAGCACAATCTTGTGATCAGTCATATGATCATGATATCATCACAGATCTTGTATTCTGTCAGATGTCCTGACTTTTGGTGACATCACAATCATGTGATGACTGGTCACGAGACCGTGACGTCATCGTTGGAAGGGCTGAAGGTGAGATGGAACGGTGGTAAGTCTCAAAGTTTGTCTGTTTGTGTGTCTGTGTCTATCTTAAATATATGGGCTCCTGCTGTTATATAGTAACCCCTTCACAACACCCGTCATACATGCACGGCACAAGTCAAAAATGGTAGAATGGAGTGGGAGGGTTCGCTACATACTTGTCAGGTAATGGCTGTGTATTATAGCTAGGACTTGCCTTTAACAATCATTAACCTGTTTTACTTATTAACCTGTTAAATCTTGCTGTCAATCTCTGACAACGGGATTTAACACACACTGGCATGAGGTCACGCCATGTTAAGCAGCCATCAGCACTCCGTGACGCGATCAGAGATTATTATGCAGGATTTCAGATGAAGACCTTCGGACTTGTTATAGCATCACTTCTCTGTAACCTGTCTGTGTCACCAAAGGAGACTGTGATTTTCACTATATGCAACAAAGCTGTTTATAGCACAATTGATCAGACAATCCCAGTTTATAGTTGAGGCACCCCACAGACTGGATGCCACAATATCATTATCTCCCTCGGGGGTAGAGTCATACCTGAGAGCAACAGAGGATATTCACACCAGGCAAAACCAAAGCACCCAACACCTTTCTGCCTCCAGGCCTGAAGGGGGAGCTCTAAAACCTGTGTTCAGGGCAACTCCACTATAAATTCTGGTCTGGGGTGGAGTTAGTTAGTTCAGTTCCTAGGAGGACTGAGGAAGACATCCTGTGGACTGGAGCAGTGCTAAGCTTGTCCCAGGATAGCTAAAGCCTTTCTTGAGGGACCCATAGGCAAGGGTCTGAGGAAATCTAGGAGAGCCTGGGGAGTAGAGCAGTGTCGAGCTCACCCCAGAGGAGAAAGCACCAAGAACTGGACACTGGAGTCTGTGGCTGTGCAGGGCCTAACATCCCGGCAGCCAACACTGGAGGGTGGGGGATACCAAGTCCCCCAGCCACACCAAATGCCCACAGGCAAAGCAGCGTTAAGAGCCCAGGAGCAGCCACCAGAGAAGTAGGGCTGGAGAAGGACTCGAGCTGCCTGTCATACCACCACCACAGAGGAGAGAGAAAGGGCCGCAGTTCAGCTTAAGCAGCCGCAGGGACCCACTAAGAGAGAGCACAACAGGGAGGCCTCAGAACTTGCCGGGTGAGGAGGTTACACGGACTCGCAGCAATATCACCCATTGTTGAACCAGTATTGCCAGTAAAGGACCTGAGGAACCAACAATCGATGAGTCTGTCTGTTACTTTGTGCCCTTCAAACTGCACCCTAAACCCTTTCAACATCCACTGCCCTGGGCATCTGCTCCACCTGTTGGGAGCTGCTACATCCCAGCTGCCTGTGATTCGTCCCAAGAGGTTCTGCAGCAGCGGCTACCCCTGGCCGCAAACCACAGGTGTCATCACGAATAATCCTTCCTATCATTCCCCAAAACCTCTTTAAAGCTGAACCCAGGGTCACAGAGCGGGTCTCGACCCCTGTGACTCCCCGGAAGCACCAATGGCCGGTTCCGAGTAAACCTTGACCCTGGGGCCCATCATAGCCCCTTAAGGGGACTAATAAGAACAGTAAAAAGGAAAAATAAGTATATTAAAAAATATGAAAAAGAAAAAAAATGTAATCCCCCCTTTTACCCTGTCTAATATATAAAGCTGAGTGTATGCATGTGTATATCTCTGTGTGTGTGTATATCTACTAAAGGAATCTACACTGTCACATCTAAAATCACACTGATTGTATGTGTCAGGTAATAGATACTTTTGCTGTTTTGATAGTTGGCCTGGATATTTATCAGGTTGCCTATAGCAACCAATCACAACACAACGTCTGATTGGTTGCTATTGGCAATGAAGGACATTCATAGTGTGATACTGCTTATGCATGTCTTTGAAACATTCACGGATGCTGCTGTGGCGCCCCGCCAAGCAGGCATCACAGAGTGGTACTGCACCTGTAAAAGATGTGCAGATACTCCAACTGCAGGTAGATCCTAGGAGGGTGGGTGGAACCCATAACCAGCACTCCCATACTAATTTACACGGTGGGAGGTTACCCGGGAGGGAATAAAACCACCTCCAGGGGGAACAAGGAGGTCTTATTTTTGAGATCTTTTGTCTTTTTGCCTGTGGCTCGTGAGTTAGCTGAAGGAGAGATGGAGAAGAAGAAAGGGTTTGAGGAAGGATCTCAGGAGCAGACAGCCTAAAGGGAGTGAGGAACTCAAGGGAGTTTATCCCAGACGGCTTACCGGGCACCGAAGCCCGCACCTGTGGGATACTTTAGGACCACAGAGAATCCGGAGTCCCGTGAAGTCTGTAATTCTCCCGGGCACCAGAACAGACCAAAAGAGGGTACCAGGCACAGCCAAGAGAAGGAACGGTCGGCCATCAGAAGGTTACCCGACCGCCGTGAAGGTGAGAGAAGGGAGGAGGTCAGGCTGATTACAAGTCGCCAGGCTTCATACAGCAAACTGGGAAGCAGGAAGGAACAGACAGGGTTAGAGAAGGAAGGCACACCAAGGATTCTACCATACCACCTGGGATCTGCCTGCAGCCACCCGATAAGTTACCTGTCATAACATCAGGAGTGCTGAACTGTAACTTTGTATGCATGCAAGTGACCAGTAAAGTACCCGGAGAAAAAGTGACTTTTGACTCTGCCTGTATTCCTTCAGATGAACTTGTTTCCCATACGGGAATGCTGCCCTGGAGGTCCGGCCCTACCTGTAGAGGACTTTACCACACTAGCCCCAATACCATCTACCTCCGGCAGACTGTGGCGGCGCTGGTGACACATCACCAGAGATTACAGGTGGCGTCACGACAAACTGTACATAATCCCCTGTAAATATAAACCCCTTTTCAAAGATAGGGCCAGGACACGGGATCAGGCGCGGCCGCCATTCCCCCGTGTCACAGTTAACCCCTTCGAGGCCTGACAACCGAGTACCCCAAAGCCTGGGCTCGACACTGCCAAAAACAAGGACTTCTGGAAAATGGTGCACACTGGGACACGACTGTCAGTGAAGCAGCAGCCATACAATCCCCAAAGCGACTAAGATACCTCATTGTTATTCTTCTAACAGCCTGCCACACAAAGCCCCCAGTATACAGCAGGAGCATGCACACAGCCCTCATTATACATCAAGAGGCACACAGCCCCTAGTATACAGCCGGAGCTCGAACAACCCCAAGAATAGAGCAGGAAGTTGCACATAGCCCCCAGTAAAGAGTAGGAGGCTGCAGACAGCCACCATTCATACAGCAGGAGGCCCGATGCAATGTACAGAATTAAATCAGGAGGCCACACCCAGCCTCCAGTATACAGCAGGAGGCCACACCAAGCCTCCAGTATACAGCAGGATGCCACATACAGCCTCCATTATACAGCAGGAGGCCACACACAGCCCCCAAGATACATTAGGCACCCAGCATACAGCAGGAGGCCCCACACCAACAGTATACAGCAGGAAGCCACACACAACCTCCAGCATACAGCAGGAGGCTCCACACCAACAGTATACAGCAGGAAGCCACACACAACCTCCAGTATACAACAGGAGGATGCACACAGCCCCCAGTATACAACAGGAGGCTGCACACAGACCCCAGTATAGAGCAGGAGGTCACACTCAGCCCCAGTATACGGCAGGAGGCCACACACAGCCCCCAGTATACAGCAGGTGGCCTCACAGCCCTCAGTATTACAGCAGGAAGCCATCCGCAGGCCCCAGCATACAGCAGGAGTCCATACAGAGCACTGAGTATGCAGCAGGAGGCCACACACAGTCCCCAGTGTTACAACAAGAGGTCTCACATAGCCTCTGTCTTAAATTAGGAGCTCACACATAGCCCTTGTATTACAGCCTGTGCCCAAACATAGCCCCTCTATTACACCATGATAACAGACATAGCCTCTGTATTACACTTGAAACCTCACATAGCCCCTTTATTAGAGCCTGTGTCCTACGCAGTCCCTCTATGACACCAAGAGCCTACAAATGGCCCCTTTATTAACTTTTTGCTGATATTCTAATTCATTGAGTTCTGCACCACCCCTACATAGTATTACATCAATTACAATAAATAGTGATACGGATGACTGGCTAAGAAGACATTTCCCGTAGTGATTCTCTAAATAGAATTCACAATCTTTTCCCATGTTTTAGACTCATCACACATTCATTGTTTTTTATCAGTTTTAAGTATTACTTGAACAGCCTATAATTGCCAAGTAGCTGCCACTTCCCCGGTGTCTCTCCGGCAGGCTGGTTCCACTTTATAGCCGAGTCTATCACAGATGTCATCAGCTACAAGAGCAATGACATTACATGTGCCGTGCATATTAGATGCCAGCCACTACCATTTCATCCGGCGCTTACCTACGGACACTCATCCATTTATATTGTGTTTTGCAATTAGGTTTTTTTTTAACTTCTTTATTCATTTCGATAGAGCCTAATGTAAATTAGTATTGTTTTATGACACTATCACCGAGGTAGTGACAGATGCTTATAAAGTGAGCAAATGGTGCAGAATCGAGGAAGGATGCTATGTGGACGGCTCCGTGTAAAGAAGAGTTATGGGGTATGAGTGCATTACCGGCTGCTGGAGGTAAAATACTGGAATTTCCTCCGGTTTATGAATATTTATGCTGCAGATGAGTGATAGAGCATATATTCCGTTCACTAAGAACAAATCTTTCCAAGCACAGCTGAAGCTAAGTTTTCCTACTTAAGATTCTGTCTGCGGCTCAAGATCCTGGCCAAAGCAAAGTGGCTTGTTGGCGGCTGCCTTCACTGATATGACGACGCTCCTGGTTAAATCTACCCTATAAGGAAAACATTTATTTTTGGCTTTTTGCTCATTTGCAAAAATAAAAACATTTTCAAATATAAAATTATATAATTTGTTTTGTTCCAATCCATCAGATCTGCCTCATTAACCCCTTTTTATCACCCCAATGCCACCGCACCAGGGCATCAGGAAGAGCTAGGTAAAGCTCCAGGACACTTCTAAGAACGTGCCAATTTCTGGGGCGGCTGCAGGCTGATATTCTTTAGCCTGGGAGGACACAATAACTATGGGCCCCCACCACAATGAGAATACCAGCCCCCACTTGCGCCAGAAATATTTACTAGTGATTCATTGTGAGCGGGTCTAACATTGGCCCAAAATTATGAATTTGGGCTTAGTGTTATCTGCCAATACAAAGCTGGCATTAACCTCTTTATTACCCAGCAGACTGATAAAGCACCTAAAAATGCTGATTCGAAAGATTGTGCCATTTTCAGGGGTGGCTGCGGGCTGCAGTTTTCAGCTTGGGGGTCCATAATACTTGGGTTTTACCATGATGAGAATATCAGCCCCCAGCTGCCTGGGTTTTACCTTGTCTGGCAAACAATAATAGGGTGACACCCACGCATTTTTTTTTATCATTTACTTAAGTAATAAAAAAAAAAATAATGGGCTTCCCTGTTTTTTGATTCCCAGCCGAGGTAAAGCCATGCAGCTGGGGTTGGCAGCCTGTAGCTCTCCACTTTATCTGCGCTAAGATCAAAAATACAGCATAGTCCTACGTCCTTTTTTTTAATTATTAATATATTTTTAAACTAGTATGACATCAGGTTATTTGCCTATGGCAACCAATCACAGACGCTATCAGGGACCAAGTGTCTTTCGGTCTGCGCCGCTGCTCCAATGAGTATCAAAAAACACTGGAGTGCTTTGAAACGAGATATCTTCAGCTTTATTTTCCAACGCGTTTCGGAGCTAACACCCAGCTCCTTCCTCAGGGTCATTCCCTTGGAGCAGCGGCGCGGACCGAAAGACACTTGGTCCCTGATAGAGTTTCACCCCCACGTTGTGGAAGTGTGGTCCCGGCTGCGGCTGCTGTGTTTGAGCGATCAAGCTAGTTGTGGGCTTCACAACTAAATCAGGTGAGCAGTTTTCATACTGTATGAGATTTGATTCCTATCGAGGATAAGACCCTATGCGCATTCTCCTTTTATAGATAATCACAGACGCTGGCACAAATGGTGAGGGGTGCAACAGCCAATCACAGATGATGTCACAGAGAGCAGGCATCTGTCATTGGCTGTTGGAGCCAGTCCAGTAACCTGGAAACAGCCCATACATTCCACCATCACTGTTTCCAGGTTACTTCCAGATTCTCCCTATAGAATACATACAATATACAGAAGGCAGATATTTAAATCTAGAAACCCCTTAGACATGAAACAATCTTTGTGTATGGATCAGGTAAACCGGGTAATAGAGGCAGTATTTTATATGTAAGGGTTATTTAATATACTTCATATTCAGTGCACACTTGCCAACTGTATTGATTTCTGCAAGACAGTTAAAAATTCAGAAGTTATTTCAGACTAAGATATTATGTCTATTATATGACTTGTATCCTTAGCTTCTATGATGACTCCCATACACAGCACACACAGACAAAAGGGATTCCTTATCTCTTGGCTCTGTGTAGAACATGTTTAGAAGCAGCAGTATGGAGGACATTCTATAACATCAGTTGTCTCTCAGCTAGTGGGTGGAGATGAGCTGCTATGATGTCTCCCATACACTGCACACACAGATGTGAGGGATTTCTTATCTCCTGGCTCTATGTAGAACATGTTCAGAAGCAGCAGTATAGAGGACATTCTATAACACCAGTTGTCTCTAAACTAGTGGGTGCAGATGAGCTGCTATGATATCTCCCATACACAGCACACACAGACCTGAGGGATTCATGCTCTCCTGCCTCTATGTAGAGCATGTACATTAAAAAGCAGCAGCAGCATAGAGGGGATTATACAGCAGCATTTGTCTCCAAACTAGTGGGTAGAGTCAAGCCGCTATGATGTCTCCCATACACAGTACACACAGATATGAAGAATTCCTTCTCTCCTGTCTCCATGGAGCGCATGTTCAGAAGCAGCGTCACAGAGGACAATATACAAAAGGAATGAGCAGCGTGTACTTCACAGATTCTATGAAATTATAAATGGGGTGAGAAAACACACTCACTAGAAAGATGCAGAACAGTTTTAGTGTATCAGTACATCACCCTTTTTCTCCTCTATCCACCCTTATCCTCCACTTTCCAACAACTTTAAAAGGGAGCTGTAATCTGATCCTTCAGTGACCTGGAAGTTTATCTTGTTTTGACCAAGAACAACTTTAGTATTTTGTCACGAGTTTAGAAGGTGGGGGAATGAGGAGGGGAGAGAAGTGGCTCATAAGTGGAAAAAGAAACATCATTCTCTTATAAGATATATTACAAAGTTTCTTCAGTTTTCTTATACTGCTGATTTATGCATAGATTCTTAAAATGACAATGACTATAAAATCTAATAGAATTTCTGATTATTATGGGTACTGTTTACCTTCCAAAAATGTTTAAACAGGTGGCTAAGTGTGTGTTAAGGCGGCGTCACACGTGTCAATATCGCTAGCGACATCGCCGAAAAGAGACGTCGCTAGCGATATCGCAAGTGCGTCGTGCTGTGTGACAGCGCGATGCAACTGCGATGTATCGCTGGTCGCCGGTTGACAGGTTTACGAGGATGAACGTAAACCCGTCAATCTGCAACCAGCTATTAGGCTGGATCACGCCGTCTGACACCGCAATAGTGATGTTGGCGGCGATCCAGCCTATACTGCAGCATTGCTGCGCATCGCTTGCTGGGTTGATCCCAGCCGAGTAATGGCTCCGCCAACATCGCTGCGGCATCACCGCCAACATGTTGCCGTGTGACACCAAGGCTGCGATGTCGGAAGCGAGCGCGCACCCGACATTACTGGTCCTTAGTAATGTCTTTGGATGTGTTTATACATAACAATGAGATCTCCTTTGAGACATCTCCATGCCTTGTAATAATCTAGTTGCCGCGATTGAACTGATTCTAACTCCTTAATATCCTTTATAAAATGTGAAACCCAAGACTGTATTGTCACGTCGCCGTTGGACTCAGTGGCTGGTGTTCCTGTCCCTGCCGCTGGGAGGCGCCAGGTTTCTTTGGCTGGTGGTGCCGGTGATAGGAGCCCCATGTCCTCATATAGACCTACTCCTTTGCTGGCCTCCTGGTTTTGACTCTGACCTTTGCCTGGATTTTTGACCCTTCTACAGCCTGATGATTTTGTACCTTTGCTGCCCTCCCGGTTTCGACTGTTACTCCTCACTACGTTTTCGGGTCCTGATTCAATATTCCCTTCCTGGCGACCTTCCTGCTCCGGTCCGCAGATGATCATAGGCAGCTTCCTCCTGGGCTCCGCTGTAATTCCAGATCCCTGCATGGGGTAAAGGGTCTTGGGGTTTCTCGGGGTGCTGCCTTACCAGCAACTCAGACTCGCAGCAGATAGTCATCACATGTATCCCCAATTCTAGATGTGGGTAAGATGTGGGTTATAGAGGGGTAACAATATGTTGGGATCACCACATCTTACCTCTATTTATACACCCTAAAGTCTTGTTTGCTTTAGCAGCTGCTACCTGACATTGAGCCTTCTCCTGTCCTGTAGTCATACATCCTTCTCCTGTTCTGTAGTACCGAGATCATGCAGCAATAGGATAACTCCTAGGTGCATTACTCTACATCTACCAAGTTGCAAAACTTTGTGCTGTGTACTTTCTACTTTTCTCAGTATTACAAGTTCTTAGCATAAAGTATAACTTTATATACAACGCACCAAGGTAGAAACACAGAAAAGTCGACTTTGCAGAAATGGTCATGTGAAGTTACATAAAAGCCTTACGTGAGAACTTCCATTGTGCTGACTTCTTTCAGTCGTACAGTTTATCTACAAAAAGCTATTATGCTGCGTTAGCCTATATTTAAATGGCGCTCTTGTTGCATTATACATTGTGCGGAACCATCATTAACTTCTTATATATTATCTTCATTTTATTTATATTTTTTCGATGTACAATTTTTTTTATTTTATTTTTGGAGTGAATAAAATATTCCGCTTTGCCTTTTCATGTTTTACCTTCCATAATGCTTTTTGCCATTATTTAGCATGCATTTACATTTCAATTAAGCACACTGACTGCTTGTAAGAGATATCCTGGTGGGCAGTACAAAATCCATTATTCAACTTATCATAATCTCCGCTCTTTTTTCCCTCTTTCCATATAATGACTTCATTTGTTCTAATGACATGAGGGGGATACTGTACTTTGGACACAGTTTGTTGCATGTCTGAGCCACCTTGAGAAATGCACTTTCTGTTCTGCATTTCAATGGCGTAAATCCTGACTATCATTATCAAACAGAATAGAGAACCGGAGGGAATATTCAGGCCTAAATACAAGCATTACTATGTCATTATAGTTTATTACATGGCAGGAGAGCTCCCTGAGGACAAGTATTCGGACTAAGGTTTCATCAGGATTACAAGGAAATAGACATGGAAAATCTGTCTCCGTAGAGTGTAACGTAGGCCACACGTGGTGCCAACAGCTGCTGATTATTGGGTGCTTGCACGTGCCACCAGCCTATCTCCAGTCCCATCATCTTTTCAGTCTGGTTGTTACTGGGTCCTCTTTAGCCTCTTCCGCAGCCTGCCATATTTAATTTTTTTGCAATATCCTTTGGATGAATTTGGCCAGTTGGTTGCCATTTTACTGGACTATAAAGGGCTGGGAATGAGTTACAAATATATAAAAAAAATATACTCACCCCATTGTAATATGCTGCAGGATTACTCATGGATCTATTAGCAAATGGGAGCACAGACAAACACTGAAACCAAAGTTTAAAGTGAATAAGTCTATAATTTTCACACACGGCAGATAAAGTTAAGGTGGCAAGAGTAAGTTCATTAAACAGTTACTGAAAGTCTCAAAAATGAGTTCTCATAAATAATAAACTCCTAGAGGCCTGGGAATGGGGATCCGTGGAGAAACAAGTCCAAACATTATTAACTGCAGCTTTAAAATAGTTCCAATGTCCAGAGAGCTCCACAACAAACAGTTCAGTAAGTGCTGGCAAGGCACACAAGACTTACGTGACACAGGACAAGGTGAAAACAGCAGCAGAGTCAGGGGGCAAAGCACAGACACCTGGAAGCAGAAGAGTAGCAGGAGGCAGGTGATTCCAGAGGTAATTGCTGGAGGAACCTGAGCAGATCAGCCGGAGGTGGAACAAACTGGTAAAGCACATGAAGACTTGGATTTACACTGAGTATTTGAGAATAGCTAAATGGTAAACTGAGGTTTATAAAGGCAGAGGGGAGGATTACATGATCAGGAGTGAAGCAGTGGACACCATCTTGAAAAAGGGCAGAATGCACAGAATGTCACTAGGGATTAAAAATCCTAACACCCATCCTTACCTGTCCCTCTGCCCAGCCCCGCTCTAGTCAGATAACCTTCTTTAGTAGTGATGAGCGAGTATGCTCTGCGCTGCTCGGTACTCGCACGAGTATCACTGTACTCGGGCTACTCAGCGAGCACCGAGTAATCTCGCGATACTCGTGCTGTGCTCGTGGTCCTTATCCCTGCATGTTGGCGCTCTTTAGAGAGCCAGCCCACATGCAGGGATTGGCTGGCAGACCACTGCAATGCCACAGCCCTGTTAGTTGTGGCATTGCAGTGATTGGCCGGCCTGCACAGCGTGACCGAGCCTTTATAAGACCCGGCCCGCTGTGCTCTGCACACAGCTATCCAGACAGTGAGTGTAGGGACAGTGTCTGCTGCTGCTTAGAGACAGATTTGCGGCCCTCATAGGTAGATCCGGAGCAGGGCTGCAAACTGCTGCTGACCACAACAGTCCTTCTCAGGACTAATCTAGGAGGATATAGGCAGGGTGATACAGATCTGAATCCAAGCTTTTCTGTGACCATAACAGTCACCAGACTGTTGTATTTACTACCTTGATACAGGTTAGGGACTAAAATCCTACTCTCCTGTGACCATTACAGTCACCAGACTGTTGTACTTACTACCTTGATACAGGTTAGGGACTAAAATCCTACTCTCCTGTGACCATTACAGTCACCAGACTGTTGTACTTACTACCTTGATACAGGTTAGGGACTAAAATCCTACTCTCCTGTGACCATTACAGTCACCAGACTGTTGTACTTACTACCTTGATACAGGTTAGGGACTAAAATCCTTCTCTCCTGTGATCTGAACAGTTACCAGACTGTTGTACTTACTACCTTGATACAGGTTAGGGACTAAAATCCTTCTCTCCTGTGACCATTACAGTCACCAGACTGTTGTACTTACTACCTTGATACAGGTTAGGGACTAAAATCCTTCTCTTGAATATTCATTCGCTATTAGAAATGGCCTACAAACCAAATATCAGAAGAAATGGGCATTGTGGAATATAAAATTTCCATCTCCGTTCTTAAAGTCAGCCAAAGTCTTCCCAGATAATTTTCTCTAGGCTTCACCACTGGACTGTATGATGGACTCATTGTCTATAGCTTGTACTATAGTAAGTGTCTATAGCTACCTTTCCGCCCCTTTATTTCCTTTTCTCCTTCCCTTATGTTTATCTGCTGAAGAGCAGTTCTTCATAACTTGACTTAGCTTGAGATTCTTGGTCCTTAGTATTGATTGCCTTTAGTTAAACTATTTCATAATTACTTCCCAAAGTATTACCGTATATACTCGTGTATAAGCCGACCCGTGTATAAGCCGACCCCCCTACTTTTGCCCCAAAAATCTGGAAAAACCTATTGACTCGTGTATAAGCCGAGGGTGGACCCCAGCACAGGTATACAGCCCCCAGCAGTGTGGTATACAGGCCCCCCCCCAGTGGTATACAGGCCTCCCCAGTGGTAGTATACAGCAGCCCTAGTGGTAGTATACAGCAGCCCCAATGGTAGTATATAGCATCCCCAGCAGCCCCAGTGGTAGTATACAGCAGCCGCAGTGGTAGTATATAGCAGCCCCAGTGGTAGTATATAGCAGCCCCAGCAGTAGTATACAGCAGCCCCAGTGGTAGTATATAGCAGCCCCAGTGGTAGTATATAGCAGCCCCAGTGGTAGTATATAGCAGCCCCAGCAGCCCCAGTGGTAGTATACAGCAGCCCCAGTGGTAGTATATAGCAGCCCCAGCAGCCCCAGTGGTAGTATACAGCAGCCCCAGTGGTAGTATATAGCAGCCCCAGTGGTAGTATATAGCAGCCCCAGCAGCCCCAGTGGTAGTATATAGCAGCCCCAGTGGTAGTATATAGCAGCCCCAGTGGTAGTATATAGCAGCCCCAGTGGTAGTATACAGCAGCCCCAGTGGTAGTATACAGGAGCCCCAGTGGTAGTATACAGGAGCCCCAGCAGCCCCAGTGGTATATACAGCAGCCCCAGTGGTATACAGGCCTCAGCAGTATATACAGCAGCCCCCAGGGGTTATACAGCACCCCCCAGGGGTTATACAGCACCCCCCAGGGGTTATACAGCGGCCCCCTGGGGGTACCCAGCAGCCCCCAGGGGGTACCCAGCAGCCCCCTGGGGGTACCAACATCCCCCTGGGGGTACCAACAGCCCCCAGGGGGTACCCAGCAGCCCCCTGGGGGTACCAACAGCCTCCAGGGGGTACCCAGCAGCCCCCTAGGGGTACCAACAGCCCCTGGGGGTACCAACAGCCCCCAGGGGGTACCCAGCAGCCCCCTGGGGGTACCAACATCCCCCTGGGGGTACCAACAGCCCCCAGGGGGTACCCAGCAGCCCCCTGGGGGTACCAACAGCCCCCTGGGGGTACCAACAGCCCCAGAGGGTACCCAGCAGCCCCCTGGGGGTACCAACAGCCCCCACAAGCTGGCACTGTCCCCCCTTGTAAGTGCCCCCCCCGCTACTTATACATTACCATCACGGTGTTCTGATCGGCGCCGCTCCTCCGTGCTGCGTATTCATCCTCCCGCGCTGGCTGCATCCGGGTTCTCCAGCGGTCGCGCGATGACGTCACATCGCTGCGACAGCCGGAGATCACGGATGGAGCCAGCGAGGACGGGAGGATGAAGAAGCACCGAGGAGCGGCGCCGATCAGAACACCGGGATGGTAATGTATAAGCACCGGGGGGGGGGCCCTTACAAGGGGGGATAGTGCCAGCTTTTGGGGGGGCCATATGCACTGCTTCCCCCTGCCGCTGATTGACAGGGGGATGCAGTGCATATTTAATGAGCGGCCCCACGTGACGGGGCCGCTCATACAGCAGCCCCCCCCCCCGCCTCCTCCAGCCTCCACAGCCCCCACCACACAACCCCCACCACACGGGTCTACCGTATAGACCCGTGTATAAGCCGAGGGGGGGACTTTTCAGCCCAAATTTTGGGCTGAAAAACTCGGCTTATACACGAGTATATACGGTATTTGGAGATGTGCAATTCTTTGTTTCCCTGTTTACTTTCATTGTTCTCTTTTGGTGTTCTGTATTTGATGAAATTGATTGTAATAAGGTAATCTCCTCATAATATACCTTTGAGTGCTCTACTTCTTATCAGTTTGCTGTGCGACTGTATTTGATTATTATACTTTGTACTTGATTTGTTGAAACTCGAATAAAAATTATTTGAACACATAAAATCCTTCTCTCCTGTGACCTGAACAGTCACCAGACTGGTGTACTTACTACCTTGATACAGGTTAGGGACTAAAATCCTACTCTCCTGTGACCATTACAGTCACCAGACTGGTGTACTTACTACCTTGATACAGGTTAGGGACTAAAATCCTTCTCTCCTGTGACCTGAACAGTCACCAGACTGTTGTACTTACTACCTTGATACAGGTTAGGGACTAAAATCCTACTCTCCTGTGACCATTACAGTCACCAGACTGTTGTACTTACTACCTTGATACAGGTTAGGGACTAAAATCCTACTCTCCTGTGACCATTACAGTCACCAGACTGTTGTACTTACTACCTTGATACAGGTTAGGGACTAAAATCCTACTCTCCTGTGACCATTACAGTCACCAGACTGTTGTACTTACTACCTTGATACAGGTTAGGGACTAAAATCCTACTCTCCTGTGACCTGAACAGTCACCAGACTGTTGTCGCTGTATACAGGCAAAATGCGCAAGGGCGTTGGCAAGGAACTGGACGTGATGGTGGTGCAGGCAGAGGCCGAGGTCGTGTGCAAGCACTAATTTCGCAACAATAAAGTGGCACATCTACTCGCTCGCACGTCCTGTCCCAAATTCTTGGGGCCCGCAGCAGTACACCGCTCTTGAACCAAGACCAGTGTCAATAGGTTGTTACTTGGATAGCGGATAATGCTTCAAGTCAGATGGGCACCTCTACAAACACCCTGTCTTCCACACGGTCAAGTGTCAGTAGCCGTGATACTGCACCGCACATTTCCCAACCTGATCCTCCTTCCTACCACCAGGCCGAGTACACGTCCACGGACATTACTGATCCCACAGTAGGACACTCGGAAGAGCTGTTCACGTATCCATTCGCAGAATCTGGCCTTTCGCCAGCTCCTCTTGAAGTGGGTGATGAAGAGATGGTATGTACAGATGCCCAAATATTTGAGCAGCCACGTTCTCACGAACGGAATGTTGGCAATGTGTCTCAACAAGGGGTGGACGATGATGAGACACAATTGCCAGGGAGTCAGGAGGAGGATCAGGGTGCGGAAGAGGAAGACGACGTGGTGGATGATCCAGCAGCTGACCCAACCTGGCAGGAGGATATGCAGAGCGAGGACAGCAGTGCACAGGGGGAAAGAGGCGTAGCATCCCAACAGGCAGTACGAAGCAGGGTCGTGTCCGCAGGAAGAAGGCAGGCAACCGTTCCCCGGACAACAACATGACTCAAGGTGCCTATGCAAATGTTCGGTCTTCCCGAGTCTGGGAGTTTTTTAAGTTGGCTCCAGATGACTCTAAAAATTCCGTTTGCAACACCTGCCATGCCAGTATCAGCAGGGGTACGAAAACTAGCAGCCTGACCACCACCAGCATGATCAGGCACATGTCAGCCAAGCACCCGACTTTGTGCGAAGTACAACAGAGTCGAGGAGTGGTGCTTGCTGATGTCACTGCTACGTCTTCACGTGTTGTGCGTGCGAGCCAGTCCCCTGTCCATGCTGGCTGCGAACAAGCCTCCGGCCCTGCACCTGAAGTTGCCCACGCATAAATAACACCACCATCAAGCTTGTCCTTGTCCCAGCGCAGCGTTCAATTATCCTTTTAGCATACCTATGAACGCAGGCGCAAATACGCTGCCAACGCCCCACATGCCACTGTCCTCAATTCTCACATTTCGCGACTCATAGTGCTAGAAATGTTGCCTTTCCGGCTGGTGGAGACGGAAGCATTCCGCGACCTGATGGGGGCTGCTGTCCCACGTTACTCGGTCCCCAGCTGCCACTATTTCTCCAGATGTGCCGTCCCCGCATTGCATAACCACGTGTCCCAAAGCATCACATGTGCCCTGAGTAACGTTGTTTCAGCCAAAGTCCACCTAACCACAGACACGTGGACAAGTGCTTGTGGGCAAGGCCGCTACATCTCCTTGACGGCACACTGGATTAATATTGTGGAGGCTGGGACCCAGTCTGAGCGAGGGACGGAACACGTCCTTCCCACACCAAGGATAGCAGGCCCTACCTCTGTCAGGGTTTCACCGACACTTTACAGCTCCGGAAGGTCATGCTCCTCAGCCTCCTCCTGCGCATCCTCATCCACTTTACCATCCACACCAGTCTCAAGCTGGAAGCACTGCAGCACTGCCTCTGCGAAGCAGCAACAGGCTGTGCTGAAGCTAGTCTGCATAGGTGACAAACCCCACAATGCAGAAGAGGTGTGGACAGCTCTGAAACAGCAGGCAGATCACTGGCTCACACCTCTGAACCTAAAGCCAGGAAAGGTCGTGTGTAACAATGGCCGGAACCTGGTGGCAGCTTTGAGGCGAGGCCAGCTGACGCATGTTCCATGCGTAGCCCATGTGCTCAACCTGGTGGTTCAGAGGTTTATAAAGTCATACCCAGAGCTGTCTGAACTGCTGGTAAAAGTTTGCCGTCTGTCTGCACATTTTCGCAAGTCACCTGCTGCTTCAGCCGGCCTTGCCGGCTTTCAGCGCCGTTTGCGTCTTCTGGCCCACAGACTGGTGTGTGATGTCCCCACACGTTGGAATTCAACTCTGCACATGTTGGTCAGGATATGTGAGCAGAAGAGGGCAGATGTTGACTACCTTCGGGAAATGGGTCAAACTCCACACATAACACCTGAGGAGTGGAGATGGATGTCCGACCTATGTACCATCCTCCAAAACTTTGAGGACTCCACCAAGATGGTAAGCTGTGATGACGCCATTATTAGCGTCACCATACCACTATTCTGCCTTCTAAAACGGTCTCTGCTGAAAAACAAAGAGGATGCATTGCAGGTGGAGCGCGATGACTTGGAGCAAGAAACAGTAGTGGGTGTGGGTGATAACACACAGCCCAGCCTCATCTCATCACAACGTGCAGTGGAGGACTATGACGAGGAAGAGGAGGATGAAGACATGGAGCAACTCTCTGGCCAAATTGAGGATATGACATGCACACCAGTCATACCCTCGATTCAGAGTGGCTGGCCAGAGGACAGGGGAGATGAGGAGGAGGAGGAGGACAGCATGTTCAGTCATCGTGTTAGTCTGGATACTGAAGTGATGGCTGTTAAGAGACTGGCACACATGGCTGACTTTATGGTAAGCTGCCTGGCTCGTGACCCTCGCGTTCAGAACATCTTGGCCGACAATCAGTACTGGTTGGCAACACTGTTAGACCCACGCTACAAGGAGAACTTTATGTCTCTCATTCCTGAGGCGGAGAGGTCAGCCAAAATGCAGCAGTTCCAGAAGGCCATAGTCACGGAAGTAGACAAATCATTCCCCTCACAAAACGCTAGCGGCATAGGTCAGGAATCGGTGGACAACCAAGGCATACGGCCGAGAGGGGCACAAGTCCAATCCACCAGAGGTAGAGGAACAGTCTTTACGATGTGGGACGGTTTTCTCAGCCCCTCACGTACCACAGCCCTTGAGATGCGGGGTAGTGCCACAAGAAATGCTAAGTTTGGCCAGATGCTGAAGGAGTACCTTGCAGATCGAACAACTGTACTGCGAGATTCCTCTGTGCCTTACAATTATTGGGTCTCCAAGCTGGACACGTGGCATGAATTGGCTCTCTACGCCTTGGAAGTCCTGGCCTGCCCTGCTGCTAGCGTTTTGTCAGAGCGTGTTTTCAGTGCCGCAGGTGGAATCATTACTGATAAACGCACCCGCCTGTCAACTGAAAATGCTGACAGGCTGACTCTGATCAAGATCAACAAGGGTTGGATTGGGCCAGACTTCACCACACCACCAACAAATGACAGCGGAATTTAAATTTTGTTATGGGAATTTGCCATGTACCTCCACTCACCCATGGGTACGCACTTCTGGACTTTGGCTAATCGCTGGACTGCTCCTCCTTCTCCTCATGTGCCACCATGATGACCGTTACAATAGTTAGGCTGTTGTTTCAGGTATACCCCCAGTGGGAAATTTTTTCGCCCATTCTTTTAGAATGGGCATTACAACGACAGGAGACCCACTCCTTTTCAATGGGAAAAATGTTTTGAGGCCCTCATGCACGTCTCTATCCTGGGACAATGTGGAGCCTCCCAATTTTTGGCTGCCCTGCCAAAGGGCTATACTACAATACACCCAATTGAGGTTTACAGGCCCTCATGCATGTCTGTATGCATGGGTCATTGTGGAGCCTCCCAATTTTTGGCTGCCCTGCCAAAGGGTTATACTACAATACACCCAATTGAGGTTTACAGGCCCTTATGCATGTCTGTATGCATGGGTCATTGTGGAGCCTCCAAATTTTTGGCTGCCCTGCCAAAAGGCTATACTACAATACACCCACTTCAGGTTTACAGGCCCTCCTGCACATCTCTATCCTGGGACAATGTGGCGCCTCCCAATTTTTGGCTGCCCTGCCAAAGGGCTATACTACAATACACCCACTTCAGGTTTACAGGCCCTCCTGCACGTCTCTATCCTGGGACAATGTGGAGCCTCCCAATTTTTGGCTGCCCTGCCGAAGGGCTATACTACAGTACATCCACTTCAGGTTTACAGGCCCTCCTGCACGTCTCTATCCTGGGACAATGTGGAGCCTCCCAATTTTTGGCTGCCCTGCCAAAGGGCTATACTACAATACACCCACTTCAGGTTTACAGGCCCTCCTGCACGTCTCTATCCTGGGACAATGTGGAGCCTCCCAATTTTTGGCTGCCCTGCCAAAGGGCTATACTACAATACACCCACTTCAGGTTTACAGGCCCTCATGCACGTCTCTATCCAGGGGCATTGGTGAACCTCACAATTTTGGACTGCCCTGGCAAAGAAAAATACTACAATAGACCCAGTTCCTCAAAATGGGCACATTATGTCAAGACAGGGCTTCATGTATGTCTCTTCTCAGGGTCATCGGAGTGCCGCACAATGTTTTCACGTAAAATCTTTCATGTAATCACAAAAAGTAACATACACCAGCTGTATCTCACTATTGGGTATGTGCCCTTAACATTTCCACCCTGAATATTCATTTTGGTATCATTTTGGAAGGTTTTCTGGTGACTCCGTAAAATTGGCGTGCAACTCGGACAAGATTGTTCACAGCTGTGACTTTTGAGTGAGAAATGCTTCCAGGGGTCTTCCCCATGGTGTTGCCATGTCATTTCAGCACTCTTCTGAGACTTTTGTGACATTTTTAGGGTTTCTACATGCTGCCGGCAGTCATTTCATAAAAATACTCGGGTCTCCCATAGGATAACATTGGGCTCGGTACTCGGGCCGAGTACACGAGTATCTCGGGATGCTCGGCCCGAGCTTCGAGCACCCAAGCATTTTAGTACTCGCTCATCACTATTCTTTAGTCCTTTCTTTGATGGACCATCTTTGACATCTTCCCACACCCAGCCATCTTCAGCAAATATACAGTATATATTGCAGGGAATCAGTTCTGGTAGGCAATGGCAGGGATGCAGTAAGGAGAAACATTCATGGGGTTCCAGTGCAAAAACTCAGTGTTTTAGTTACACTGGCATAAACAGAAAAATACACATATTGGTAATGGGAAAGAGGATTGCTGCTCACCACATGCTTCTCCATAGATCCATTTGGCTACCAGCGTAGTGGCTGGCATCCGCCAAAGAACAAATAGCTTGACGAAAGAAAAAAAGGTTGCCCACTTTTCTCTTTAGAATTCAAAATCTATATTGAGGGTTCAGCTTAAAAACATTCCTAGTAACGCACCTACACCTTACACATTCCTAAATCATGGGTTAAGGAACTTCTGAAATGTGTAAGGCGTAGGTGCGTTACCTGGAATGTTTTTAACCCTCAATAAAGAAAATTTTTAAAGTGGGCAACCGGTTTTTCTTTCTCCAAGTCATAAACCGAAAAAACACAAACCTAAGTACATTCACCATTGAAGGTAGAAATAATATCATGGGACCACAGGGCCAGGGCTTACCTTCTCATGAGAGGGACATAACTAAGCGGCCACCTGGTTCTTTATTAGAGGCAGCCACTAGGTGTTGCTCCAGGTAGTCCCTGGGTCTCCGATGGCTGACTGAAGGCATGCAGTCTTTCCTCATACAAGCTAAAACATAAGTACAATGTTATCCAGCTTCCTTCAGCCCTAACACACCCGCGGAGATATTCTGGCTGTATATTTATATCCCTTGTGTCCTCGTGGTCAGCGCGGATGTCAAACCCGTCTTCTATTGCCTGGAAATTTTGTATCCATTGAAAGTCTTAGATCTTTAATATCAACTACTATATTTTCCGGCGTATAAGACGACTGGGCGTATAAGACGTCCCCCAACTTTTCCAGTTAAAATTTAGAGTTTGGAATATATTCGTCGTATAAGACTACCCCTCTTCCAACGCACATACGGTAAAACTTAAAAACATAAGATTGGATTTCAATGTGGTAATTTTAATTCAAATGCTTATGACAGGCAGGTTCTCAGCAGGAAAACTGTCACTTATAACCATAAGGCTGTTTGTCATCAAACATGTAAACATAATCATTTGCTTTCCAGTCCCGAATCATCTTTTCTGTTACTCCATGTTGTCTTGCATCGCAGTCATTATGTTCCATGGCAAAGCTTACAACGTTAAGTGTGAAACCGGCTTCATATTTCTTTCTTCTTGCTGGTGGAGCCAAGATGGGGTTTTGACTGTTGGACATTTGTGCACTGTACTGTATGTAGCGTACTGGTATTATAATATATAAACAGGTGCAGATACTGGTGATGTACTGTATAGTATGTGGTACCCAGTAATATATGTTAGCGGTGATTGGCTGTTTGTTGCATACAAATCCTGCTTGGATTGGTCAGTCTGCCCAGCCCTTCCTGTCTCTATGTCTATCAGAGTGGTATCGCATCCCCCTGGCCCTCCCTTGTATCCCACTACCAGTATCTCCCTCTGCCTCTCAGATTTCGCTCCTGAAAACTAAAGTGATGACGTGAGGGGGCGCCTCACTATGATGGTGGGTGTAAGTGAAGCAAGCTGCAGGGGTCCGCGTTATGGAAGAAAGAAAGAGAAAGTGGTGCTGTGCCCAGAAATACTCTTTCACCTGTCTGGCCTGCCCTTCTGTCTGGCCTGCCCTTGTATCCCACCACCTCCGTTTCTGCCTCTCAGGTCCCGCTCCTAAGGACTGCAGTGAAGCGGCACAGGTGCGCATGTGGGGGATCTGAGCAGCAGAGAAGGACGTAATAGGATACAATGGTGGGTCAGACGGGTGAAAGAGCCGTGTTTTTCTAGGCACAGTGTGCTCTTTCTTTCTTCCATACAGCAGACGCCTGCAGCTTGCTTCCCTTACACCCACCATCACGGTGAGGCACCCCCTCACCTCTTCACTGCAGTCCTCAGGAGCGAAATCTGAGAGGCAAAGAGGGAGTATAAGCGTTGGGATACAATGACGGGTCAGGGGGATATGATACCACTCTGATAGCCTTGGAGACATACATGCATAACATTAGACCCGGCGTAAAAGACGACCCTCGTCTTTTGAGAAGATTTTCAGGCGTTAAAAAGTTGTCATATAGGACAGAAAATATAGTAAATTACTGAGAGTTTCAGTGCTGGGGCCATAAACCGGAAGTGAAAAGAATATCATTTTACCATAATCTGGCCTTGGCCAAAGGCTCCCCACAAAATTTAAGAGATAGGGGTGAAAAGAGTTTTCAGAAGATTTGTCCAAGAGCCAAGGACCTAGTGTGGAGACCTACAGAAAGACCTGGAATCAGCAGGTAGAATTGTTTCAAAGAAAACAATAAGTAATGCATCCTTCCTCCATGCCTTGTATGCACCTTTCTGTATGCACACTCACCACGCAAGACTCCATTGCTGAACAAAAATCATGTTCAAATTTGGAGGTGGGAGCATCACTGTGGGGCTGATTTTCAGCATATTTCACTGGCAAACTTAATATTGTTGAAGAAAGGATGAATGGACAAATGTAGCGAGACATTCATGATAAAGATCTGCTGCCATCTACCAGGATGGTGAAGATGAAATGAGGGTGGACATTTCACCAGACAATGATCCCAAACACACAGCCAAGGAGAGGCTCAACTGGTTTCAGAGAAAGAAAATAAATCATCTAGAATGTCCGAGCCGATCACCTGAGCTGACTCCACTAGATAAATGGCTGGAAGGAACTAAAGCTCAGAGTTCATAAAAGGATCCTCGGGACCTGCAGGATGGGAAGAGTGTTTGTGTGGTAGAATGGCCCAAAATCCACCTGAGCTATGCAGGGAGGGACTAGTGTCTTCATATAGGAGGCATCTTTAAGTTGTCATTACCAATAAAGGCTTTTGTATGAAGGTCAAGATTAGGGATGGGCGAATCTACTCGCTAGGACTCGTTACTCGGCGAGTAGTAAGGGACTCGCAGGACTCGGTACTCTGCGAGTTTCCCAGCATTTACTCGCACGAGTCCAATGCAAATCAATGGCAAACGCTGACAAAACTAGGATTGCCATTGTTTGCATTAGACTCGGCTACTGTGCCAGTAATAGCAGGGAAACTCGCAAATAACTGCTGTTACATTGCGAGCCGAGTCCAGCTGTCTTCTCTGTGCAGCTCCAGCGTCCTAGAGCCCGCCTGCTGCCTGATGTAGCAGTGCTGAGATTGTTCTCAGTCTGCTCATTCCCTGTGCATAGACATCTATATCTATGCACAGGGGATGTAGCAGAGAGGACATCGCGTTTTGGACTGCGTCGGACGGAAGAGGATTTTTTAAATTAAAGATGGAGTCCCTAATGGCTTTTTTTTATTTCAAATAAAAAATTTTCTCTGTGTTGTGTTTTTTTTATCCCTTTATTGGAGATTCTTAGTGGCTGGGTCAAACGTGGCCTGACATTAAGAATCTCGGGCTTAATACCAGCTTGTATAACAAAGCTGGTATTAACCCCTTTATTACCCAGCGTGCCACCGCTACCAGGGCCGCTGGAAGAGCGGGGTTCAGCGCCAGAGGATGGCGCTTCAATGAACGCGCCATCTTCTGGGGCGGCTGCGGGCTGCAATTTGCAGCAGAGGGTGCCCAGAAAGCTTGGGCCTCCCTGCGCTGCGGATTCCAGCCCCCAGCTGCTTAGCTGTACCTGGCTAGACATAGAAATTGCGCGGAGCCCCACGCATTTTTTTTTTATTATTTCATGAATTTCAGAGTCAGAGTCTCAGAGTCAGAGTCTCAGAGTCAGAGTCAGAGTCTCAGAGTCAGAGTCTCAGAGTCAGAGTCTCAGAGTCAGAGTCTCAGAGTCTCAGAGTCAGACTCAGGGTCTCAGAGTCTCATAGTCTCAGAGTCAGAGTCTCAGAGTCAGAGTCTCAGAGTCAGAGTCTCAGAGTCAGAATCAGAGTCTCAGAGTCAGAGTCAGAGTCTCAGAGTCAGAGTCTCAGAGTCAGAGTCAGAGTCTCAGAATCAGAGTCTCAGAGTCAGAGTCTCAGAGTCAGAGTCTCAGAGTCAGAGTCTCAGAGTCAGAGTCAGAATCTCAGAATTTCATGAAATAATTTTAAAAAAATGCGTGGGGCTCCGCGCAATTTCTATGTCTAGCCAGGTACAGCTAAGCAGCTGGGGGCTGGAATCCACAGCGCAGGGATGCCCAAGCTTTCTGGGCACCCCCCGCTGCAAATTGCAGCCCGCAGCCGCCTCAGAAGATGGCGCGTTCATTGAAGCGCCATCCCCTGGAGCTGAACCCCGCTCTTCCAGCGGCCCTGGTGGCGGTGGCACGCTGGGTAATAAAGAGGTTAGGGCCAGCTTTGTATTATCAGCTGGCCCTAAGCCCGAAATTTATGGCAGTCACGCCAATATTAGACATGACCGCCATGAATTTCTATTAAATTGTTTTAAAAAAAACACAACACAGAGAAACTTTTTTATTAGAAATAAAAAAAAAAGCCATTAGGGACTCCATCTTTAATCAAAAAAATCCTCTTCCGTCCGACGCAGTCCAAAACGCGATGTCCTCTCTGCTACATCCCCTGTGCATAGATATAGATGTCTATGCACAGGGAATGAGCAGACTGAGAACAATCTCAGCTCTGCTACATCAGGCAGCAGGCGGGCTCTAGGACCCTGGAGCTGCGGCAGCCAGCACACAGAGCAGACAGGACTCTTATCTGTGCGAGTTTCCCAGCGATTACTTGCAAAGTAAACGAGTCCAATGCAAATAAATGGCAAAACTAGGACTGCTTCAGGCTGAAGCTTCCGAGACACATCTGCGATTTGTAAATCTCACACTATTCGCTATTACTCGCTTCCCCATTCATTAACATTGGACTCGCTAGACTCGCAACGAGTAGCGACTCCTGTGCTCGGACTCGCTAGAGTCAAGCGATTCCGAGTAATTTAGGATTCGCCCATCACTAGTCAAGATACATTTTTCCTTCTGTCATTTTTAATTATTACACATTAAAAAACTTATAGACTTCTATGCTTTGAGTTCTTTGCCTGTGTGGATGTTCTGGCACAATCACTCTGTGTACTCCAGTAGAACGAGTTGACAGACAGCTAAACTCTTTTCCATCAATGCATTGACTTGGACTCAGGGGGTCCTTTTCAACTTTTATTGATAGGATAGTGTAAAACTATAAAAACAAATGAAAATACTTAGTACAGCATTTAACGTATCTGAGATACATAGCATTACATTTGTTACAGGGCACGCAGTGTAATTGCACAACATGGCAGATACACAATAGCTATAATGGCTTGATGATAAACATGTAGAACAGACTAACTACATTATACAATTTTGTGAATTCTAGCATAATAAAACTGTAGTATATGATAACTCACCGATTGTGCTATATAGAGGGAAACATATGAGCTGAAATCCAGAGAGAGAGATCAGCATACTAGGATATCAGCGTCTATGAGGTTATAATGGCTTCTGAAGAAGAAGGGGTGAGACTAGTGCAAGGGCTGATGGGAAACTACAGGAGCCTTGAGGATGAAAAATTAGAATGTACTGCAACCAATTTAGTAAGAGAACATTGTCAACAGATGGCGCTTTTGGATAAGTCATCACTGAGCAGCAACGGAAACTCCGCTTTATCACAGGCAGTAACTCAATGCTGTCAATACCTAAAATTTAACAAAATATGGTAAAACAGATTATATGCATTTTCTATAAAAGGCATGACAGTGGACTGGTTATTGATAGAGATAAGCTGACACATTGATGTTTAAGTACAACAGGTAAAGCCAGAATTTAGCTAAAAATTCAGTTCGGCACCCGAGTTTGACCCGAACTTGACTCGCAGTGAAAGGCTCTGGGACAATGGGAGGACACGGAAGGAAGGCTTAAGTCACAAAAAGGGGAAACAGGAAGTGGTAGAAACAGTAGAAGGAGACCAGAGGAGTAGCATCAACTGTCGAGGAGTAGTAGCAGAGGCTGTGTAGTGACGACTCCCGTGGGTTGGAGCAATGCCACCCCGCTCGCCCATGGAAGGGAAAGACTGACTGAGAGAGAGAGAAGAACCCTAAGGGTGTGAACGAGACATTGATTCCCCGTACGCCTGAATCTCACGAGACAGAGCGGTTGGTGGACGACACAGGGACCCGGCCCTGAACACGGTGCGGATACTTCATGCCAGAGCCATAAATCCGGAGGCCCCTGACTTCTAATGGGAGCTGTGGCCGAACACACAACACATCTTGGGTATGTTGGCTGAACTAGGGAGCAGTGCCCGGCAGAGAAGCCTAATGGCGCCTGGGACGCAACAGCACCCATGGCCATCGGTACCTGAGCTCTGTGCTGCGGAGAGCATTGAGAGTCTGAAGGGCAGAGCGATGCTGGGCTTGCTTCAGAGGAGAACTACGCCTTAGAATGCTGTGAGAGAACATAGACCCACCAGAGACTGAGACACTTAGGAAGGAAAGAAAAGGGCACCAACCATGGCTTGACTGTGCTAACCCGGCTCTGGAGAAAGTGCTCTACCGGAGGAGTGGCAAGGAGCGAACACGGTGGCCATGTTTTAACACCGAAGTAAAAGTAACGGAACTACAGCTTTGGTGTCTGTGTGACTTTCTTGAGCGGCGGCCACCTGCCGCAGAGGCTGCCTGGAACACCGAGGGTAGCGTTGACGGAGTGAACATCTTCTTGTTTCTAGGCTAGCCTAGTCCCGTCTTACATGTGTTGGGGCACATAAATACTCATAGCCTTAGTTCCTCTTTATGGAAAAACCTAGTGCTGGACATTTCATTCTATTGTATGTTGAGCACCTTAACATGCTGGTGGCCTCCTGATACATCCATCCACTCCGCGTAGACTTCTTTAATTTATAGCGCCTTTCCTTGTGTCCGTCATGTTTGTTTCCCGTGGTGTCTCTTTAAAACAATCATGAAAAACAGTCAAGTTCAAGCTGAGAATTTTTATGAAACCTAATGTTGGAGGTGAATTATATACAGACATTTAGCAAAAGTGTTTTGAATACAAATTGATGATTAAGTAGTCATTATCATCCGAGATCTCGGTGCCAGCACTTTCTGCATTTCATAAGAGAGAGAGAGAGACAGAGAGGGTATAAACATTTGCAGCTCTTCCACACAAATCACTATTTTCTATGTGATTAATACAAAGTTGGCTTTTTTTTAAGCTATAATTAAATAGAAAAACACCTCTAAACCTGCAATCAATTGCGCTGATGAACTAGTCTAAACCTCAAAGGAAGGAAATGCAGAATACAAACCTGTACAGAATGAAGGAGAACCTGTGCCTGGGATAGGTCTTGGTCGTATAGGAGTCTTGATATTGCTACAGTGATGGACACAACTTTCGAAGGGAAATTCAGAAATGTCATAGTCTGAAATTGAGAGGTGGTCCTTCTAAACAATGGGTCGGGGGGAACGTTACAGACTGGTGGCAATGGTGCAGCAGGCATGTGCATCAAGGATAGCCAAGACAGCCGTGTATGCAGATCGGCAGACAAACAAGCAGAGATGGAAACACAAAGACAGAAGACACAGAGCCAAGAGTGTAGACAACCACAGGCACTGTACACGTAAAATCAGTCCAGTGCATTCAGCAGACAAATGGCTAAAGGCAGAGTTGTAGACAAATGTCCCTCAGCTGGGATGAAGGCAGCAGTGATGAACAGGCAAACTAGATCCCTGTATGAAAGATATACATTGTTGCCGCAGGGTTTATAGCGTGAAGAACTCTTTAGTGTGAACAATTCCAGAGAAGAGTTTGTTAGACTTACAAATCAGAAAGTCAAAAGCCAGCGCAGAGTATGGTCAGCATGCAGTACAAAAAGTGTATTTGCCCTTCTGTGGGAGCAGTTTTTGAGATGTTCAGGTACGTTTTGCATTAATGTGGTTGTGTATTTAATTTATTTAGGAGGCTGTAAGGCACAAAGTATAGTATATAAAAAATGTAGAGTAGGACCGTCCTATCTGAGATTGCCGTGAAGTGGCAGAGTGGCTCAAAGAATTGATCAATTTTTTGCTAAATATCGCATTTTTAAAGTACAGTTAGAAATTAATATGTGCATATACACTTTTTGTGCTGCATGCTAACCATAGGCAGTGTTAGCTTCTTGGCTTTTTTATGAATAAAGCAGTTTATGGTTGTTCATAAACAAGCTGGATTGATTTAAACGTTACACTGGTCCTATGAGCTTTATTTCTGCTACCAAAAGAGTATCCCCTAATAACCTCAGTGAGCACTACCTCGCATTTGGTGGAGAATACGGGCAGTGCAGCCTGGTTGCTAGCGGCAATGGACGAGGTGCACATGTGAGGATTCAGCAACCCTGCAGCCTGGTTGATAGCGGCAACAGAATGACAAGCAGAGATAAAGCATCTGGCTGTAACTCAGTGGGGTTACGAACTTGTCTCCTTTCAAACCAGGTTTGCTGTGGCTTGATGAGGCCACAAAAATTTTTACAAGGAGAGCTGTGCAAGTGCCTGGTATGAACAGCGTACAGTGATGGCCATGAGAGGAGCAGCATCCTCAGACGGAATGTAGACGGGTTAGATGACCAGCTGTAAACGTTTTTCAGCCAAATAGCGTGTTTCTGGTAGAAATGGCCGTGAAGGGAGCAGCAAATGAAACTGAAGCTGAAAAGCGATTAAAGTGCCTGTTACAATCACAGCAGCAGGCATTTGAGAAGCAGCAACGGGCATATGAGAAGCGGCAACAGGAGTTGCTGCAGGAAAATCACATGATGGTGCAGGAGCTGTTGGCACGCTATGGAATGGCGGTAGCGGACCATTCCGTGAGTTCTCCTATGGTGCCGGGTACTATCCCAGAGCACCTAGAGAGATAGAAAGATATGCTGTGAACTGGGTCCTAAGACTATCGTTGGGTATCTATGGACTGTACCCCCTATAGAAGGAGTTGACCAAAAGGGGAGGAGATCCCAAAAGAAGTGGTTGCCCAAAAGGGGGCAGAGTCCCTAAAGGTGTGGTTGCCCAAAAGAGAGCAGACTCCCAAAGAGGATGGTTGTAGCCCAAAAGGGGGCAGAGTCCCAAAAGGGATGGTTGCCCAAAAGGGGGTGGAGCATGCAAAACCAAAATGGATGGCTGGTCATGTATTTATGTTGGTACCACCTCAGTGTGACAATTTAGCGTTAGGGGGGACCAAGGCGAACCATGGGAATCCCTAATTTAGAGATGACTCACCGTGGCCGGGACTCCGGTTTAGACAGGCGTTTCTCTTCCTCCTTCTTGTCACGGATAGACCGCGCCTGCGGTAGTGGGGCCCGGTGGTACAGATCAAAATGATGAGATGTCTTGTGGGAACAGATTAAGGGGTTAATTGTTTCGTGAGACCACCTATGAGAGATTCGGTAACTGTACCGACGCTGCGGAGCCTCCGGGGGATGGAATACTGTAACCAGCAGGCAGTACATGGTATACAGTTAAAAGTAGTGGACCGGGTGGACTCAGCAATGACCAGTGTGTTCTCAGAGATCCGCGGTGTTCCTCCATTCTAACTAAGTATGATGCCATTGTCGCCCAGGAATGCCAGATCAGGTACAAGGAGGCTGCTTGAATGCCCTATCCGGGGTATATGTCCCGGATGCTTTGGGGAGCCTTGGGTCCTTTGGTGGGTACACCGCTGGCTGGACGACTGTGTGTGGCGGTGGTGGGGTGCTCCTGTAAAGCGGTCCCTCCACTCCTCTGGTTCGCATAGCAGAGCTGAACTGCTGCTAGCTTCGGTACCAGCAAACCGGCTGTAGATGGGCACGGGATGATTTTGGACCCACATGTTGATGCCCGTAGTTCGGTTGATTAAGCACCGAAAGTGATGGTGCTCAACCGGGGTGACGGTAGGGAGATGGCCATGGAAGGTGGCCAGGGGGCCGCACGGAACTGTGCAACCCCCTCTCCTAGATTGTAGAGCTCGTTGGTTTTGC
This sequence comes from Allobates femoralis, assembly GCA_033576535.1. NCBI lineage: Eukaryota > Metazoa > Chordata > Amphibia > Anura > Aromobatidae > Allobates > Allobates femoralis. The sequence goes on from JARQOC010000005.1 coordinate 22,647,821, forward strand.
TCCTTCTTCTATGTTGCTGGGAGAGTTCCTTTTTCTTAACTAACTAATTATTCTAAACTTTCCACTACACACTGCCCTTACACTCAGTCCACCAGGACCTGATTGGCCCTCTATGCTAGGTGATGCATGCAGGGTATGGATCTCTGAGTTAAGCGTGTGACTGCTGAGTCAAAGAATATTGCTGCTGTAGTTTTGGCTGCAATACCCTCTTGTGACGCACTCGTTGCAGGCCGCCACAGAGACATAACAGTTAAATTGAAAAATGACAACTTGACTGTTTACACCAGGGAAAGCGACCATGACTCCATGGGTACCTGTAATGTTGTGACGATAGATAGTGAGTACAGTAAGGAAGGGCCAAACAAGGGTGCTAAATCCCCCCACCACCGTAACATAAATGTAAGGGAAGCAAAGAGGCTGAAACAATTACAACCACTGATAATAAAGAGAATGTTGTGTCACCTGCTTTTAAACATGAAACCTCTTCCAGGGGCTGGGAAGATCAGGAAGGAAGAGGAGGTGACGTTACCAGTAGCCATCTCTGGTGCAGTGAAAGACAACAAAGAAGACCAGGAGAAAGAGCTGGTCTAGAAGATGTAGGTATGATGTCTCCTGTGTCTAAGCAGGTAAGTAAGGATCTCATTGAAGTGTATGGTGCCATAGCTGAAGGTTGAAGAATCCAAAATCTCTGAGGTTTGAGAAACCTTCTGAAGGTGACACCGTTGAAGATAAGGCTGACAATGCCCAAGGGAAAGGTGAAGTGACAGAGGTCGGGGGTGAAGCAGCAGAGACCCCAGACATGGCAGAAAGTGATGCTTCAGAAGCTACCAGGGGTCCCAAGAGGAGGTCGAAAGTGCAGAAGTGAAAGAATCCACTGGAGAAGGAGGTGAATACCTCCTCGAATAATGCAAGCTGAGCTGATTCAGTGGATGTAAGAGCTGAGATAAGGGAGTTCAAGGAGATTCTTTAAGCCCAATTGAGCAAGAGTGGCTACAGAGATAGGCTATTGAGAGCCGAGTGGGTGCATTGGAAGCGGAGAGGTCTGAGAGAACTCTGCTGGAAAAAGAGCAGTTGAAGCAGGAAGAGCTTCACAGACGGGTTGCTGAGAAGCGAGTAACTAAGCTGGAGGAAGACATTTCTGAGCTCAAAGGTCACCTGGAAAAGTGCCACTCGATGAATGAGGTAGCCTTGGAGAAGTGTCCCTCCGGGTCAAACAGGGTGAGGAAGCTGAAAGTCAGTTGGCCCTGAGACCTGAGCAAGATGATCATCTGGAGACCACCGGTAAGATATGCCTCATAGATGTGCCCAAAGATCTGAGAGTGGAATGCATCAGAGAGTCAGTGCATGAAGAGTTTAAGACGGTCGTGGGAGCCTGTAGGGTGTACTTCACTTCAGAAGCCAAACTGTCACAATGAAGCGAGTGACATGCACTTACAATGCGTTTGCATGAAGCGGATGATCTGGTCGAAGACTGAAGAAGCCGCAAGACAGCTTGAGCATATGAAGAAAGCTCAAAATCTGGAGGAAGACGTCATCCAGATGCCTCATGCTCTAGTGAGAAAAGTCATTGGGAGAAATGGCCAAGACATGCAAACAATGGTAAAGAAGTCTGGTGTGGTGAAAATAAGCATACCACTTGATCACCAGGACTGGGTACCTGATGTAGATTGTATGCTGTCATTCTCTAATGTAGGAATAGAAGAAAATCTTGAATATATATGAAGGCTGATGGAGTACCGTGTGACCTACCTGCGAGAGGTAGAGCACTTAAATCTCATAAGACTGCCAGTTGAGAGACAGCATCGTTTGATAAGCAGAGGATGGCTGCCATCTGTAAATCGTGAGATCCAACAAAGAAGGGACCCTCCAAGTAATAGAATGGCCACAGCAAAAGCTAGAGCCAAAACACGAGACCAATGATATAATAGTTCTCTAGTTATAAGAGGTAATAAAGAAAGATGCCAACAGAGAGACGTTCCAAGACGTCCTGAGGATAGTGGGCAAGGGTTAGAGGTAGTGAATCATCCAGTAACTGAAGTCTGAGAGGCCCAAGAGAAGACCCAATAGAGTACGTAATGGTACCGAGTCAGACGTGACCTTCGATACAGAGGCGAGTGACTCGCACCACTTACTGACCGCTGAGGGTGGGGGAGGTCCGACAAGTTTACAACTCGGAAATGTGACTTAACGGAGTCTGATAGTAAATTTTTCACAAAGGAAAAGCCAGTGCTGATCACAGATTGTAGGTCCCTAAGGAACGAGCTGATGTTGATGACTCATGTTCCAGGAGCTGAGCAGCGCATTTACATGAACTCTGATTGAACTGTGGGCTATAATGTGATTTTGTATATAATGTGTTCAATACAACAGGTTTGAACAAGAGGGGGAGAATATATGATGCAACGGCTTGCTGCATTACCAATATGTATGTTGCGACTTGTGGTTCAGCAAGCTATGGTTTGCAATAGAAACACAGAAAGGTCACTATGGGACTTATGGTGTCTTAAGGGTTAAGTATGCAATTTGTTGAGAGGATGGGTGTGGCTTATATCTGATAAGTAGTGTGTGAGCACATGGGGAGAGAGACCATGGATGTCTGGAGTGACTGGCAGAACCTCCTTTGGAGCAGCCTGTGTCCTGGGAAGGCACCTGGGATGGCTTGCTTAGACGTGGCTGCCATCCTGAAAGACATGCAGTGAGGTGGACACTATGATGAACCAAGTGTGACATGCCAAGCGGGCGCACCCGCCCCTGGAACAGACCATTGGTCATAATATGTTCTGTTGATTTATATGAACTGATAAAGCGGTTTATGGTTGTTAATAAACCAGCTGGACTGATTTAAACATTAAACAGTTCCGATGAGTTTTACATGTAATGAGATATAGAAATTGGTTGCGCCACGCTGCTTTATGTTTTATATCCACCCTCTGTTAAGTCACCGTTACACTCACCTTTACCTGTTGTGCTGTCCGCACAACAGGGGGGCTCACGTAGTGAGTGCACGGGGTCTCTCTCTGGACGGTGTGGATTTCTTTCCCTTTTTCCTCGGTGTCCGCCTGTGTAATTGCACGTGATCCGTCACGTGTTTTCCTCTCCTCTGTTAGATTTGTCTTCTCTTCCGGAGCTGCTCCACCGCTCTCCCCATAGGGAGATGGATATGCAGGCAATGGAATAAAACGATGTTTGGGTGAGCGCTGGGATATGAAGACAGCTACACTTCAACAAGTATTTTACCTGCAAGTTTATTGTTCAAATCACACTAGGTCCTCTCCCACAACATGTTTCGACGCTCAGGGCGTCTTCCTCAAGTGGATCCACTTGAGGAAGACGCCCTGAGCGTCGAAACATGTTGTGGGAGAGGACCTAGTGTGATTTGAACAATAAACTTACAGGTAAAATACTTGTTGAAGTGTAGCTGTCTTCATATCCCAGCGCTCACCCAAACATCGTTTTATTCCGATGAGTTTTACGTCTGCTTCCAAAATAGTATCCCCTAACACCCTCAGTGAGTGCTACCTCACAATATATATATGCAGTGGGTATGGAAAGTATTCAGACCCCTGTAAATTTTTCACTCATTGCAGCCATTTGGTAAATTCAAAAAAGTTCATTTTTTTTTCTCATTAAACCCTTCCCGACCTTTCACGTTGTACAATGTCATGGGTTTCTGTGCCTTAACGACCCATGATGTTGTACAACGTCATGGCGGTTACCGCGGCACTGTTGCTGCGGTAACCGCCATCAGACCCTGGTGCTCTGTGATTCCTATTACAGAGCACCGAGGCTTGAGGTCTGGGGGGTGGATTCCCCACCCCCAGGATCACTGTGATTGGCTGTTCGAACAGTGCGTCACAGGAAGGTATGCCATCCCTGACTGAAGATGTAATAACTTCCATCTCGGTGATGACATGGTTAAACTCAGAGCTCCATACACCACACAACACACTAGAGGTAGAGGGCCAATCAGGTCCTGGTGGGAGGAGTATAGGTGTAGTGTGTGGGGGAAGTTGGTAACTTCAGAGAGAGTTGAAGCAACGTAGGAGAGGAAGAAGCAGGCTCTGTACAGTGCTGTGCAGCCTGAAACCACACTTACCGGCTGGCACCATTAAGCGGTGACCCAGACCGGAACACGGGCAGCTACCAAACGGGCTCAAACATACCCGTGCCCAAAACTACCGGATCACTGGTTCCGAGGCGAGCAGACGTCCATCGCTGTTCAGCAAACAAGAGTGAAGGAACCGCTCTTAGGAGCCCTTCACTACAGCCGCAACCAAGTTGTCTTGCCTGCAGGGGCCTGCCACCGGGAAACAGGACCTTACAGCCTAATTCAGCTAAGGAACCGATCAGAAGTCTCCCTAGTACCCTGAACTGGTACACTAAGGCAACACCGGCAACCAATATAGAAAGGTTAGACAAAAGAGCAACACCTAGGAGCTCTAAACGAACACCAGTCATTGCTGGGACCACCCGGTCTGTTACCTAAGACTGTATATCCTGTACCACACTAACGGTTACAGTAAAGACCCATTACAGAGGAATCTGGTGTCCGTGCCTTTCTTCAGAACTATTACTTCACACAGCAACAGCCAAGCTGCTGTATTCTATCTGGTGCAGCTCCTGGCCCCAGGGACTCCTGCTCATCCTGTGGGGAGCATCCCATCCAGCTGCCGCACATCCCCCGGAGGTCCAAGCAGCGCCGGTGCCACCACCAGACACCCACAGGTGGTGTCACGACAACAAGAATTATTCCCCATCCATTCATCCCCTTTTGATCTGACCACCGGGCCCCACAGCCTCAGGCGCGGAACCGTGACAAGTGCTGCATCGCCTGAGACGTGAGCATCCGGCAACGGTGAGTCACAGTCAATCACAGTAATCCTGTCTCCACCTGTATAAAGGGCGATCATAGCCCCTTCTATAGGCTGGAGCGCTGGAGGGGGCGGGGATTGCCCCCTCCAGCACTGATGGGTAGTGATTTGATCACTCCCCATCAGCTTCACTAACATGGCCGCGGTGCAGGCACTTTTGCCGGACACCACCTGCTTCTTCAAGCTGCCGCAGCCTACTTCTTCCCACCACCACCTGCTTCTCCCGCAGCCTGGATGGACCCGGTGAGCCACCGCCGCTTCTCTGCAACCCGATCCCCCTGCATGGGGATCAAGCTGCAAAATGGCAATCCACTAAGTGGATCACTGTGCCTGGGCTGTCAGATCGCTTTCTGTAGCTCGATCCCGATGCAGGGGGATCAGGCTGCAGAATAGCAATTTGGCAGCGCGGGCACTGATCCTCTTAGTGGATCACTGTGCCTGGGCTGTCAGATCGCTTTCTACAGCCCGATCTCCATGCAAGGGGATCGGGCTGCAGAGTAGCTATCTGACAGCCAGGGAGCAGTGGTCCACTATGGACGGTGGATTATAAATATAAATAAACGAGTACCATGCAGTAAACTAAGGGTGTTTCAGAAGGAGAGAAAACAATATACGGTATATCTATCCAAACAAATGGGCTAGAAATATCACAATATATATTGTTATGATACCCTTTACCACCTTTCCCCTTCCACTTATAGACTTTATGATTTAATGAGTCTTGATGGTTATGGTTCAAGTTTTTGATTTTAAGGTCTCTCACCTCTTTCTCCCATCTCGAAATTTCTTTCCCCATGTCTTCATTGAATCTTTCCACAAATGGTGGAGAAGATTTAGCCAAAATCTGCTTCTCCAACTCCTCCAACTCCGACTCCATGCTCTCCAAAGAAGCACTGTTCTGATCCCGGAAGAGTTCCAGAAAACCTTTAGAACATGTATTGGCCTGGGATTCCCACTTCCCCTTGAAGCTTTCATCTGATACTTCATAGGATGGAAAAACCTGGACTCAAAGTCCACGTGGGATCAGGCCCTGCTCAATATATTTGCAGAGGAAGGCCCTATTCCACCATACGCGGATGCGACGTCTCAAAAGGTCTTTATACATATTTGTCAGTGCCTCCAATTGTTGATCAGCACCAGAGTTGATCGTGCTAGTGCCACCATCCTTAAAAACCTCATCCAATTGTTTCAGCAACGTATCGTTTAGTCCATATGGTGTCACGGTATTGAGGGCGGCAATCCAACGAGCCTCGCATTGCACGAGAATTCTCTTCAGATTGCCCCCCAAAAACCACCCCTGACCATATCAATCCCACTAAATCTTAAGCCACTAGGGTCACAATCATTATCTGGGCATTTAGGGGCATATAAAAAGCCCCCTTTATGTGCTGTATGGCACTCCGGAACTTCACTTCCCCTGAAGAAACCTGCACTAGGCAAGTGAAACGTACGTTGGGCTCTCGGTTTCTCTTTCTATATCCTCATTGGGCATGGTTAACCCTTGAGATACAGAATCTCTTGGTTGTCTTTGATACAAGGTAATTTTTCCTGTGTGTTATAAATGTCTCATTACTGATCATTTCATGCTGCTAATTTTGCACTAAGCACTTTGAGACTACACACTGGAAATTTGTACCTTGGTTTATTTGTATGCACAGGTCACTTTATTATGGGAATAAGCTGCAAAGCTCCATTTTATTTGATGATGTACAGTTTGTACCGGCATTGTAATTGTACAGGGTCCTTGCATGGACATCTCTTTGACACCAATTTCTGATTATACTGTATCGTAACAATATATATTGTGGTCTTTCTAGCCCATTTGTTTGGAAGATATATATTGTTTTCTCTCCTTCTGAAACACCCTTCCTTTCAATTTTTAAGGCTTTACTAATAAAAAAAGCTTTAGTTTACTGCATGGTACTCGTTTATTTAAGTTTATAATGTTGTATATTGAGTATGACTTGCTTTTGCACTGTCCCTAGGATAGATACATCTTGGGGCAGGTAGCATACTAAATATGATGCCAATTCAGGTTTTTTTAATCACATGGACGGTGGATGTAGCAGCGGCGATTGAGCGTAGCAGGACCCTCGTTGTGGACTACGTCGGAGGCGATCGAGCGACGTGGGACCTTCGTTGTGGACTACGTCGGATCTTTGTAATAAAGATGGAGTCTGAATTTTGTTTGTGTTTTTTCTTTCAAATAAAAAAATTTCTCTAGTGTATTTTTTTTAACTATTTGCTAGAGATTCCTAATGGCCGGGTCTAACATTGGCCCGATATTATGCATCTCGGGCTTAGTGCCAGCTGCCAATAAAAAAGTTTTTATTAACCCCTTTATTACCCAGTTTGCCATCGGCACCAGGGCAACTGGAAGAGTCTGGGTACAGCGCCAGAAAATGGCGCTTCAATTAATGCGCCATTTTCTGGGGTGGCTGCAGGCTGCAATTTGCAGCATGGGGGGCCAAGAATGCTTTGGCCTCTCTATGCTGAGGATTCCAGCCCCCAGCTGCCTAGTTGTACCTGGCTGGACCAAAAATATGGCGCAGCCCCACATAATTTTTTTTCTAGAATTAGTTCTAGAAATAAAAGAAAATGGGCATTGCTGTATTTTTGGTTGCCAGCCAGGTACAACGAGGCAGCTGGGGGTTGGTGGCAGTCCGTAGCTGCCAAGTTGTACCTGGCTGGACCAAAAATATGGCAAAGCCCCACATCATTTAAAAAAAAAAAAAAATCACTTCTACTTATACTCCTTCATTCGAGTCCAGCTGTGTTTAATTAAACTGATAGGACTTGATTTGGAAAGGCACACATCTGTCTATATAAGACCTCACAGCTCACAGTGCATGTCAGACCAAATGAGAATCATTAGGTCAAAGGAACTGCCCAAGGAGCTCAGAGACAGAATTGGGGCAAGACACAGATATGGCTAATGTTAAAAAATAATTTCTGCAGTAGTCAAGGTTCCTAGGAGCACAGTGGCCTTCATAATCCTTGAATAGAAAAAGTTTGGGACCACCAGAAGTCCTCTTAGACCTGGCCGTTCAGTCAAACTGAGCAATCGTGGGAGAAGAAACTTGGTGAGAAAGGTACAGAAGAACCTTAAAATCACTGTGTCTGAGCTCCAGAACTGCAGTAGGAAGAGGGGAAAAAGTTCCACAAAGTCAGCTATCACTGCAGCCCTCCACCCGTCAGGACTTTATGGCAGAGTGGCCTGACAGAAGCCTCTCCTCAGTTCAAGACATATGAAAGCCGCATAGAGTTTGCAAATAAACACATGAAGGACTCCAGACTATGAGAAATAAGATTCTCTGGTCTGATGAGACGAAGATAGAACTTTTTGATAATTCTAAGCACTATGTGGGGAGAAAACCAGGCACTGCTCATCACCTGCCCAATACAATCCCAACTGTGAGACATGGTGGTGGCAGCATCATGCTATGGGGATGTTTTTCAGCTGCAGCGACAGGAAAAGTGGTAACAATTGAAAGGAAATATGAATGCGGCCAAGTACAGAGATATCCTGGATGGAATCCTCTTCCAGAGCTCTGGACCTCATATTTGGCTGAAGGTTCACCTTACAACAAGACAATAACCCTAAGCACACAGCTGAAATATTGAAGGAGTGGCTTCAGAACAACTCTGTGATCATTTCTGACTGGCCCAGCCAGAGCCCGGATCTAAACCCAATTAAGCATCTCAGGAAAGACCTGAAAATGGCTCCACCAACGTTCACCATACAACCTGTTGGAACTGGAAAGGATTGGCAAGACTGAATGGCAGAGTTTCCCAAATCCAAGGGGGGACAACTGCATCATTCCCAAGAAGACTCCTGGCTGTACTAGCTCACAAGGTGCTTCTACTCAATACTGAGCAAAGGGCTGAATACTTATGATCATGTGAGATTTCAGTTTTTATTTTTTATTAAATTTGCACAAATATCTACAATTCTGTTTTTTATCAGTCAAGATGGGGTGCAGAGTGTATGTGTCACCCCAGAGCCATAGGGTACTCGAAACCAGGCTGTTTGGCAGTTCTGGGGAGTCACAGAGGTCGAGACCCGGCTTCTGTAACCCTGGGTGCAGTTGTTAAAGGCAGTTCTTGGCTTAGGTAGGGAAAGGGTTGATTTATAAGGGAGCTATTTGTGATGCCACCCGTGGTTTGTGGCTATGGGTAGCCACCGCTGCTGCAGAGCCTCTGGGGATGATGGATGGGCAGCTAGGATGAAGCGGCTTCCCACAGGCATAGCGGAGCCACAGGGCAGTAAATGTTGGAAGGGTGTAGGGTGCAGGATGGAGCATGCGCATTAACAGACAAACTCACGTTTTGTTGGTTCCTCAAATACTTTACTGGTAAGACCGGCTCCGCATAGATGCTTTTCTGCAACTCCATGTAACCAGGGAGCAACTTTGGGTCCTCCACACCCGGCAAGTTCTGAGGCATCCCTGCTGCGCTTTCTCCTGTGGGTCACTGCTGCTGCCTGAAGCTGAGCTGCGGCCTTCTCTCTCTCTCCCTCTCCTTCATGTGCCAGTATGACAGGCAGCTCGAGTCGTTTATTAGCCCCACTTCATGGGCGACTATTCCTGGGCTCTTGATGCTGCTTTACCTCCGGGCACTTGGTGTGGATGGGGACCTTGGAATTCCCCACCCTCTGGTATTGGCTGCCAGGTCGTTAGACCCTGCACAGCCTCGGACTCCGGCATCCGTTGTCTGGCGCTTACTCCTTTGGGGTGAGCTTGATACCGCTCTGATCCCCAGGCTCTCCTCTCTTGCCTCAGACCTTTACCTTAGGTCCCTCAGCTAGACTTTCCTTTCCTGGGGCAAACTTAGCACTGCACTAGTCGACAGGATGTCTTCCTCAAAACTGACTAGGCATCTACTCACAGTCCGTCAGGGTAAGCCTGCTTCACTTCTGGGAGCAGTGAGTCCATGACCCTTTCTCACCTCCATCTTGAAGTGTGACATGTTGCCTTTATAGTAATCCCTGATTAGAAATACATTCCACAGAGTTATTTTTTTTAATTTAGTTTTTAGCAATGGGGGTGTCAAGTATTTATAATCACAAGTCACAACTAGTATTATAGGGGGGTTGTCAAAGTCAAACAGCACGATTCTCTAGATAATAATATGTGATGACATGGGGTTGCATTTGGAGAACATTACATAGTAACATTTTCTAAGCATAGGCACATTGAATTTTCTTTCTGTAATATTATCCAAATGTACCTTTGAAACATTCTTCTGGTGTATTAATCAAAAGTATAGTTAAGTGTTCTGAACATAAAACTCAACTACATCAACCTAAAACTCTTGTAAGTTTCAGAAGCCGCTACAGCTCTTATGGTTTTAATGTTCTCTAATGAGAAGACGTCATCGATGTAACGAGTCCACGACTCGGTCTATGTAAAAATAAATATACAGATAAAACAAGGGCGCTCAATGGGGTGGATTGCTATTGTAATGTAAACAGACGTGACCTACTTCTACTATGATGAAAAAAACTGTTTAATAATCGAACATATCTTATTGTTAATATTTCAATGCAACTTGGTGGAAGAAATAAATCACGATGAAACTGTCAGAAGAATTCAAGGAGCTCTCTCTTTGTACATGAATAATTATTGCTTGGTATAGCTAGATATTAAATGACTGCTCACAATGGCAACAACTTGATACAGAAGCAATGCATTATGTATTGCTTGAAACAAATCACAATTCATATTTCATCCGGACCACGGTTTATGATTTTATACATATCCCCAGCCCATCTGTCGGTTACAATTAGAAGCTATTGTTTCATGGAATTATTGGTAAGAATTTTTATGACATATGATAAAAAGTTGAAAAGTAAAATAAATCAACAAAACGGTAAAAAAAAGTATAACAACAAAAGTTTGTTTTCTGTATCAGTGCATATGAGGAGGCGAAACTCTGTTATGTATTATGCATAAGCATTTTTGTGTTTAATGTACGAGTTTCGTCTGTTGTTGAGCGTCTGTGCCGTTTGCAGTTGATTTGCATAGAATCTCAACTATTTAAAACAAGGTTGCCCTGCCAAGTGCTGTTGGCATTGTTCACATATGCTAAATAACAATGGCAGATACTATCATAAGAAAGATCCAATGTATTATTTATCCGCTGTTTATAGGTCAGTAATTCAACGCACTCAACGCACTAAGGGGACTTTGAGATTTCCACCCTATAATGACTTATGACTTACGATGACTAATGTAGTTTTATGCTATAGCGGTATAACAAAACGCACTTGTAACATTGCAAAAAAGTCCTGTAAATGGTAATGTATGAATTGGAATAATGCTGAAGAAGAGACTACAAATGACAGATTCTATGATATATGTTGTATCAGGTGTAGTAGATTTGCTCACTCGGCTGCTTAACAAGGTAGCTAAAGAAACGGTTTCCCGTTAAATCGTCCACTGGTTTATTCAAGGCTTCTTAAACCAGCACAAAAATACATAAACCAAGTACAACAATCCATACCCCTGTGGGGTCCGACAAATCAGGAAAAAGGTTCATCTTTCTTAGTATGAGCACAGCTCTTGAGGTCTGTTCTCCTTAATACACAAAAAACTGAGTGAATTCAGAGGCCTTCACTTAACGTCTGGACCATGTGATGTTGACGTCACCATAGTATGCTGCTCTCCTGCATCAGGGATGCCAGCTCACTCACCTGTGTGTCTGTGCAACGCGCCTCCTCTCTTCCCCGCTTCCGTCCACATGTGCTGCTGTCTTTTTCCACTATTAGGGTTTGTGAACACCGCACAGGACTCCTGGGTGTCCACCTAAGGTTTACAACCATGCTCCTGTGCTGAATGTAAAGGGGCAGTGTGCTATTTCCAGGAATTGCTCCTCAGCCTATGGCTGAGAGGCACTGGGTGAATAAGCCATCCTCCCACTAGGGTATGTGCCTAATCAATGCCTTTACCTATTTCAGCGTTGCTCTGACCAGCTACATGTCAGCTCCCGTCTGCACCTAGTGCTTTTCATGTCCCTGTGTCCTGCTGTCTTTAGTACCCGCCTCTCTTTAGTATCCTGCCTCCCTTTCTGCCCTAGCTATCTAAGACTGCACCTGCCTGACTTCAGTGTCTGTACTTGTGTCCATCCCTGGGCTGCCTGACATACTAGAGACTGTGCCTGCTATACTAAAGACCATGCCTTAATCCATCCCATCCCTGAGAGTCAGATGCCACAGTTCACTTTGTGGTCCAGTGGGTCCATTTTCTAGATGCTCACCAAATCTTGGAATGTGTTAGTTTGATCAGGCCAAAAACATTGCGGCCTCAGTTTCCAGTTACCACCCATGCTCCTGAACCTATACAGGTGTTAAGATATCTCAGCAATGTAAAGAATACCCCCATGCTAAAGGCCTGTGTTTCTATGCAGTTCTGTGGAACACTTAATCCATGCCTGTCTCATGAGGCCGAGACTTTCTATCCTGGGGTCTGTAGGAGATGCTTCCATAGGTGAGAACAAATCCTCTCCCTCATGGATTCTGCCCACATCCATGTCCTTTGGAGGTACCAAGTTTTCTGATACAGCTCATCTGGATTCCGATTCTGCTGGGAACTTCATTCAGCAAGCTGTGTGGACCGATACCAGATTCCCATTCACCATCTCCAGAGGCCCTGGACTGTGTCATTCATTAATGGAGCACTTTGGTATAAACTATACTCTTTGTGTCTGAACTAGTGGAAATACGGGTGGGAGCTTTCCACATGAAAATGATCTCCTTCTTGGTACTTCCAAATTTGTCCTGCCCATCTCTCAGGGGTCTGCCTGGTATTGAAAGCCAAATCTGCTGATGGTCTGTCCAATCGGGGCTGTGTAGAGAGAGAAGAGAAGAGGGCCAAGGACTGAACCCTGAGGGACTCCAATAGTGAGAGGAAGAGGAGAAGAAGTGGAGCCAGAAAATGATACTCTGAAAGAGCGGTCAGAGAGATAGGAAGAGAACTAGGAGAGGCGGTGTCCTTTATGCCGATAGAGTGCAGCATAGAGAGTATGAGATTGTGGTTAACAGTTTCAAAATCTGCAGAGGTCAAGAAGAATAAGCAGATAGTAGTCACCAGGGGCGTAACTACAATAGGTGCAGGGGTGGCGATCGCACCCGGGCCCTGCAGCCTAGAGGGGCCCCAAAAGTCCCTTTGGCCTATAGAAAAAGACTAATACTATTAAAGATTTGCAATAATTGGGGGCCCCATTGGAGCTTTCGCACGGGGGCCCCTGGGCCTGAAGTTACGCCACTGGTGGTCACCATTATACAGTTAGGGCCAGAAATATTTGGACAGTGACACAATTTTCGCGTGTTGGGCTCTGCATGCCACCACATTGGATTTGGAATGAAACCTCTACAAGAGAATTCAAGTGCAGATTGTAACGTTTAATTTGAAGGGTTGAACAAACATATCTGATAGAATATGTAGGAATTGTACACATTTCTTTACAAACACTCCACATTTTAGGAGGTCAAAAGTAATTGGACAAATAAACATAACCCAAGCAAAATATTTTTATTTTCAATATTTTGTTGCGAATCCTTTGGAGGCAATCCCTGCCTTAAGTCTGGAACCCATGGACATCACCAAACGCTGGGTTTCCTCCTTCTTAATGCTTTGCCAGGCCTTTACAGCCGCAGCCTTCAGGTCTTGCTTGTTTGTGGGTCTTTCCGTCTTAAGTCTGGATTTCAGCAAGTGAAATGCATGCTCAATTGGGTTAAGATCTGGTGATTGACTTGGCCATTGCAGAATGTTACACTTTTTTGCACTCATAAACTCCTGGGTAGCTTTGGCTGTATGCTTGGGGTCATTGTCCATCTGTACTATGAAGCGCCGTCCAATCAACTTTGCAGCATTTGGCTGAATCTGGGCTGAAAGTATATCCCGGTACACTTCAGAATTCATCTGGCTACTCTTGTCTGCTGTTATGTCATCAATAAACACAAGTGACCCAGTGCCATTGAAAGCCATGCATGCCCATGCCATCACGTTGCCTCCACCATGTTTTACAGAGGATGTGGTGTGCCTTGGATCATGTGCCGTTCCCTTTCTTCTCCAAACTTTTTTCTTCCCATCATTCTGGTACAGGTTGATCTTTGTCTCATCTGTCCATAGAATACTTTTCCAGAACTGAGCTGGCTTCTTGAGGTGTTTTTCAGCAAATTTAACTCTGGCCTGTCTATTTTTGGAATTGATGAATGGTTTGCATCTAGATGTGAACCCTTTGTATTTACTGTCATGGAGTCTTCTCTTTACTGTTGACTTAGAGACAGATACACCTACTTCACTGAGAGTGTTCTGGACTTCAGTTGATGTTGTGAACGGGTTCTTCTTCACCAAATAAAGTATGCGGCGATCATCCACCACTGTTGTCATCTGTGGACGCCCAGGCCTTTTAGAGTTCCCAAGCTCACCAGTCAATTCCTTTTTTCTCAGAATGTACCCAACTGTTGATTTTGCTACTCCAAGCATGTCTGCCATCTCTCTGATGGATTTTTTCTTTTTTTTCAGCCTCAGGATGTTCTGCTTCACCTCAATTGAGAGTTCCTTTGACCGCATGTTGTCTGGTCACAGCAACAGCTTCCAAATGCAAAACCACACACCTGGAATCCACCCCTGACCTTTTAACTACTTCATTGATTACAGGTTAACGAGGGAGACGCCTTCAGAGTTAATTGCAGCCCTCAGAGTCCATTGTCCAATTACTTTTGGTCCCTTGAAAAAGAGGAGGCTATGCATTACAGAGCTATGATTCCTAAACCCTTTCTCCAATTTGCATGTGGAAACTCTCATATTGCAGCTGGGAGTGTGCACTTTCAGCCCATATTATATATATAATTGAATTTCTGAACATGTTTTTGTAAACAGCTAAAATAACAAAACTTGTGTCACTGTCCAAATATTTCTGGCCCTAACTGTATTTTGCTGTCAGAAGATCATTGGTCACTTTGGTGAGGGCAGTTTCTGTAAAGTGAATGGGACAGAAATCAGACTGGTAAGGATGTAGAAGAGAGTGAGTGGAGAGGTAATGGGTGAGGCGAGAATAGACCAGGTGCTCCGCTCCAGGGGTTTAGAGATGAAGGGGAGATTGGAGACTGATCTGTAGTTGTTTGTGCAGGATGGGTTAAGGTGAGGTTGTCTTTAATATTGGAGTAATGATGGAGTGTTTGAAGGAGGAGGGGAAGATGCCAGAAGAAAGAGAAAAATTGAAGATTTTGCTTAGGTGAGTGGTGACCACCAAAGATAGAGACTGGAGTAGGTGTGAAGGGATGGGGTCAGTGATGCATATAATGAGACGAGAGGAAGAAAGGAGCCTGGAGACTTCTTCTTGTGTGACTGGATCAAATGTGGAAAGTGAGCCAAAGGAGATGTGAGGTGGAATGTGGGGTAGCATCGCTTGGGGACCGAGAGCTGATTTCCTGATGGATGTTTTCTATTTTCTCTCTGAAGAAGCCAGATCATCAGCACAAATGTCAGCGATTGGAGCCTGCACTTAAGGACTGAAGAAGGAGTGAAAGGTGTCCAAGAGTTTCTTTGGGTTGTTGGATAGTGAGGAGATCAGGGTGGTGAAGTAGGTCTGTTTGGTGAGGTGACATGTAGAGTTGTAAGTTCTCAGGATACATTTATAGTGAATGATGTTTTCTGGTGTGCGAGTTTTCCTCCATAGGCGTTCAGCACTTCTAGATCATCGCTGGAGGAATCGAGTTTGCGATGTGAGCCAGGACTGTTTCACTCTGTGTTTGGAGGTTCTGAGGGTGAGGGGCGCTATTTGGTCTAGGGAGCTTCTGAGAGAGTCATTGTAGTGATTCACAGCTAAATCAGGACAGGAGAATTAGGAGATTGGGGACAGTGATGAGAGTAGAGAGTCTGTGAGTGTATGAGGATTAATGGCCAATTGATTTCTGAATGTGTGATAGGTAGAAGTGCACTGGGATGGGCGAGGATTTATGAGCGTGAAGGAGAGAATCTTGTGATCAGAGAGAGGAAGAGGTGAATTATCTAAGGAGGAGGTTGAACAGAGCCGGACAAAGACCAGGTCAAGGGTGTACCATCTTTATGTGTCTCAAGGATGGAGAGCTGTGAGAGGCCAAGAGAAGTGGTTAGATATAGGAGGTAGGATGCAGATTGGGAGCTGGGGCTGTTTATGGGAATATTAAAGTCTCACAGAATAAGGGTTGGAAATTTTGAGGACAAGAAGTGCGGCAGCCATGTGAAAAAATGGTCAATGAACTGGGTGGGTGACCCTGTGGGGCAGTAGAGCCTGATGGTATGGACTTCAAAAGAAAGGAAAGTAAGTAATGGAGCTGGAGGGATGACCTCTGGAAAGTGCACTGAGGGGAAATTAGCAAGCCAACTCCACCACCATGTCTGTTCCCAGGTCTCGGGGAGTGGGAAAAATGTAAGCCGCCATAAGAAATAGCAGCAGGGGAATCTGTGTCTGAGTCCTGGATCCAGGATTCAGTGAGGGCCAGCAGATTATGATAGTTTCTGAGAAAGTAGTTGTGGATAAAGGGAAGCTTGTTGCATACAGACCAAGGATTCCAGAGAGTGCAGTTAAGGTTAGTAGGGTTTCTATGTGAGGTGGGGGAGGGGTTGAAGTTGGCGGAGAGTGTACCAGGATTTGGAGAGATATCACCAGACAGGAGCAGCAGTAAAAATAGAAATATCAAGTAGTTTTTTGGAATTGTGCAATACTCTGGAATATGATGGACTTAAATTATTCAGGATGGTGCGGAGAGTTCGGGAGCTGTAAATAGTAGTGGGAAGGAGAAAGGGACTTATGTGAATGAGGAGTGATGCAGGGGGGATGGGGCGGTGAAAGTGAATGGCAAAGGCACATAGAAAGATAGACATTGAAATAAAGGATATTGTTAAAAATGAGAGTGAAAGAGAGTGGGTTACCTGACTCCTGCCCTGACTAACTGCCATTGAAATAACTGCAAAGCACTTAGCACTCGATGCTACTTCGCATGAGATGCCATGCGTGCACGACCTCCACGTGTGTACCCCTTAAGACAGAACTAAATTTATAGGGCATACAAAAGATTCAGGTGAGGGGGATTGTGGGAAGTCACATGGTTTCAGGTAATTAGCAGCTGGTCTTTACAGCATGGATAAATAGATTGGATTCACACCTTCCACAAGATAACATTTACAATGTGGGAAATAGTCATATACTGGTGAGTAATAAAAATTAAGCATACACATGACAACAGAGTTTACAATAAATGCAGAGATAGATACCATAAAGGTATGTGAGTCAGGCTGAGATTGCAATGGAGGTCATTATGATGAGCACAGAGAGAGGGGTACTCGGGTACCGGGAAGAGTTCGTGGCTGTAACAGGGAATCATGGGTGGTCGGTTTCCCGATTCCGTACCCTGGCTCTCATTGTTGGGGACGGAAGGGGGATTTAGGTAAAGTTTGTGATGCCACCTGTGGATCCTAGTAACGATGATACGAGCACTGCAGGTCGGCCACTGAGGTGATGGGATGCAGCTTAATGTAGTGCAGCTCCCCACAGGTGGAGCTTTACCTCAGGGCAGCGAGGATGGATGAGGGGAGAAATTGTTCTTACCCCTCTGATAATGCTGAGACCCTCTGGTCACCGGCGGGAAAGAAGGACAGACACCGATTCAACTTCATCGTCCTTTATTGGTACAGGCAGATGGTATAGTACACAGTAAAGTCTGGAAGAATAGGGAGGTAGCTGCAGGTTCGGGGTGCCGTCATGGAGTCGGAGGATGTTTCCTTCTTAGGCGTTTTTGGGGTCTCAGTCCTTTCTACACTCTCTTTACCACCCTTAGGCAGAGCTTCCTCGCCGATCCCCTGGCCTGTTACGGATAGGTGCAGTTTGTCCCTTTACCAGTACGGACGAGAGTGATGGAACTTAAACTCTCACGCCACCGGAATCCAGGCCGTTACCTATCAGTTACCTATCAGTGTCTTGGGCTGATTATGGGACCGAGGAGGAGGTGCCGATCTGTGGTGCTATGGCTCCCATGGATTGGTCCCGTGGCTCGTTGGTTTACGGTCAGAGATAGAGCACTGACCGCCTAGGCTTCCGTGTTGCCGGTGTCGACCCCAGACATTTCTAGCCAGCTCCAACCAGTTTCGGATTGTCTCCCTCTGTCCTGGGTCCCCCCCTCTTGAAGAGAGGCGCCCACCTGTCAGCAGCCCTGCCAGGCACGTCCTATCTGGCTGCCTTCCCAGCACTGTCTGACTAAACCCTCTCTTTCTCCTGGTTTCCCACTCTATCCTAGCCTCCACCCCCTGGGACTTACTGAATATCCAGTCCCACTATCCTAAAGGGCCTAGTGTTGTGTGTTAGTACAGACTCCATACGTTAAACCCCAAACCCACACCTACGGAGGCACTAGACCTTCTATTCGGGGTGCAGTACCTACTTGTGGCGCCTAGCCATAGGGGCACAACAATTACAGCAAACAGTGTTGTTATAATACCATAAGGGTTGTAATGTTAGTGGAAGCTCAGCTAAGAAGATGCAAATGACAGCAAACAGTGTTCTTATGATACCTGTCTGAAGAGGAGAGAGGATGAATATTAGTCAACTGCCATTGAAGTAACTGCAAGCCCATTAGCACTCAATTTTTAACAAGCAGAGCAGAAAAAACGGCACTCACCAGGGTATAGATGAAAACAGCGGTGTCCTTTTTATTTTCGGGACATAGCACAGATACAGGGAGGGGGTGCCGAGGGTGACGACGGGCCGTCACACATGTGACCAGTCGAAGGGCAAACGCCCGAAACGGCCCCTCGTCACCCTCGGCACCCCCTCCCTGTATCTGTGCTATGTCCCGAAAATAAAAAGGACACCGCTGTTTTCATCTATACCCTGGTGAGTGCCGTTTTTTCTGCTCTGCTTGTTAAAATTTGGACTTGTTTTGACTGGCACCCTGTGGTCAGTGTTCCCTGCCCACTGACAGCTATTACCTACCGGCCTTTGGGGAGTGGTGCCCTAATCTGCTTTTTTCCTTGTCATTAGCACTCAATGCCACTTCGCATGAGATGCCACGTGTGCACACCCCCCTAATATTGATTTATTATTTAATGGGTTTAATGACCCCCTGAAACACCCTGTAACTTAGCAATATTACATTAATGTGTCCTGAGGAAGGGGCTTAGGAGCCCTGAAACGTGTTGACTAGAAAAACAATATTTTAGTCATCCTTTGATGTCTTGTGGAATACAGCAGCGCGGTGTTTAACCCTTCATCCTCCTTACTCTATATGCACCACGCTGGGGACTGCAGCAGCCGTGATCTGCTTTTATAGTGGTTGTGACTCTCACAACCACACAAGGTGAAGTCTCTGATACCTATTTAGGTCATATTTTATCTCTCAGACCCTTCATCCTCCCTACTTTAATTCTCTGAGATAATGATCCTTGGATTCTCACTGGCTGTAAGTGATAATCATCAACATTAACAGAAACAAGCACTTAAAATGGATCACTCTGTGTGTAATGACTCTATATAATATATGTGCTTCACTTTATGTATTGAATTACTAGAATATATTATGACCCACCCCAGGGCCATGGAATACCCGGTTCAATGCGTTGATTAACGGGGGATGTCACTGGCAGCCCGTGCCCGGTCCCGTGGTCCTGGCAGTAGCTGAAAAAGGGGTTAAAAATAAAAACAAAAGTTTTTGATGCCACCTACGGTATCCCGTAATGATACCTGTGCTGTTTGCAGACCACAGGCGATGATGATGAGGCAGCTAGTTGGTATCGCTTCCCATAGGTGGAGCGGGGTCCCCGGGGCAGTGATGGATGAAAAGAGAACTCACACTGAAAGGTGGCTCGTCAGGTGGGGATGCTGGTAGTCTGTTATGAGGGAGCAAGAGTATGGCTCCTCCGGCGAAGGCCAATAAAACCCAACACACTGTCTTTGACTCTGAACCAGGCTTTACTGGTGACTCAGACAGCAAACAGTCTTTACACACAGTCCACGGGTATTGCAGGCCTGGGTAATCACCAGAGAACTAGGACGTCTCGTTGGTGTGCCTGCCTGGTCCTATCATCTGTTGTTACTTCACTCTCCCTCTATTCCTTCCTCAGCGCTACCGCACACTGGTCCCCACATATTCTTATGGATGGTTCCTGTCTTGATGTCTCCGAATCCTATACGTGGCCTTAGGGGAATTATGATACGTGTGGGCCGCGACTTATGAAAAAGCCCATGCCCTCCGTTTCTGCAGCTCGGGGTTAAACGCCTGTACCTTCTCGGAGCCGGTCCTCTGGTTTTGGACTGGATCCTTCCAGCCGGAAGACGTACCTGCATGGATTCAGGAGCACCTCAACACCCTAGGACCCCCTTCTTCCTCTGGGCCACCTGTATTGAGGTGACCTCCACTGCACTTCTCGCAGGGTTCACTTCCAGATTCCAACTCCCCTCACTAACCTTCCCGCTCTCCACTACCCACCTAAGCTCCTCCCACCGGGACCTAACAACGGTTAACCCTATGGTCCGCTGATCTAAGGTGCGTGGATGTATGTGGTGAGGGTCCCCTATTGACATCCCAGCTCTCTGGTCACAGGGATACTACACACTCTGGTCTGGGTGCAGTACTCCTATGTGGCCAGTGGGGCGCCACCATTAACTTTTTGATGACATTCTAA
Organism: Allobates femoralis; assembly: GCA_033576535.1. Taxonomy (NCBI): domain Eukaryota; kingdom Metazoa; phylum Chordata; class Amphibia; order Anura; family Aromobatidae; genus Allobates; species Allobates femoralis. Next base: position 22,668,354 of record JARQOC010000005.1, read on the forward strand.
TTCGTTGAGATGAACCTATATGCCTGTGTCTTCAGGGGTCGAAGTCTGACCACCTTCTAACAGCTTCTCTGTACGTTCTATGCAAATAATACTTTTGGTAAAATGGAATTAATGGTGCTATATAAATACATAATAGTAGGAATAATTTGCCAATGTGCCTTTAAAATTTGCATTATTCCTCCTTTTACCTGGAGAACGCTTATGCCTTCCGTGCTCTCTTAAGAGATGAGTCCTTGTCAAGCAGAGATCCTCCTGAAAGACCCAGGTCACCTTCTTGTCAAACTCTTGTTAACTACACACTTAAAGTTTGCTGCAAATCAGCAATGATAATAGCAAGTCCGGAGTCAGCAGTCTACCCTTTAACATTTGGTCTGCCCTGCTCCATCACAGAAATTGCACTCTTTGTCAAACAGGAAAATGTCAATACATCTAGTTTTTCGTAAAACAAAGAAAACCTTCAAGTCCTTGTTTGATTTTATCTATAGGAGACGCATCCTTGGGAGATTACATTAAAATAATTGCCAAATGTCATCAGGCTTTATTCTCCCCGGCTCTCCGTCTTAACCTTACAGCTTGAATAGTTTTTTGTGTTTTTTTTTTCATCTTTCTCCTCTATTCACCGCGAAACCCTTTGTGGACGCTTTGTTTATGGGATTTCCTGCTGATCCAGGATTATTGGAGAAGAATAGGTCTGGACAATGTGAAAGATGGACGTCAAATTACCGCCAAATCCTTCGCTAAGTTTTCTGTGCAAAGAAAAAAAGTTGATTTCAATCTCAGGAATGAAAAAAAAATTGTCCTTATAGATATAATATTCATCAAAGACACCAAGACAGGGGTCACCAAGGGGCAATACTTACCACTGTGACTTGGCCTGAGGAGCAGATGAGCATGGAAGAATTGGAATATAGCTGAGCCCAACTAAATCAGGGATTTGGAATATACAAGCGTATTTTTCGCTTTATAAGACGCATCTGATTATAAGACGCACCCCCAAATTTGGTGAAGGAAAAGAGAAAAAATCATTTTTAACGTTAAGTGGGGTCCGTCTTATAATGTCAGTGTCCGTCTTACCATCAGTATATATGTCCCTTATCATGGTACATAAACTCCCCCATCCTGGTATCCTGGTAAATATATCCCTCATCCTGGCATATATGTCCCTCATTCAGGTATACATGTCCCCATCCTGTATATATGTCCCTCATCTTGGTATACATGTCCCCATCCTTTATATATGCCCCCATCCTGGTATGTATATTGCTCATCCTGGTATGTATGTCCCCATCCTGCATATATGTCCCTCATCTTGGTATAGATGTCTCCATCCTGTATATATGTCCTCATCCTGGTATATGTATCGATCCTCCTGCTATATATGTCCCCATCCTGTATATATGCCCCTATACTGGTACATGTGCCCCCCATCCTGGTGTATATACCGTATATACCGTATATGCCTCATCATGGCATACATGCCCCATCCTGTATATATGGCCCCCATCCTGTATATGTACCCCCATCCTGGCATACAAGTTCCCCCATCCTATATATATACCCCCCATCCTGTATATTCACCCCCCAATGTGTATATATGTCCCCAATCTGTATATATGCCCCCCAACCTGTATATAAGTCCTCATCCTGTGTATATGCCCCCATCCCCAACCCTTTGTGTATATGGCCCACATCTTCCGCTCGGACCCCATGTCTTACCGCGGAGGGGTGCAGCTCCTCAGCGGGGGTGCCAGAGGCAGGTTCCCTTGGGGGGGGCACAGCTTCAGGACCAGAGCAGCGGATATATACCGGTGGCAGCAAGTGGTGAGCGCTATGTTATTTGTGGCCGGCTGCATTCACTAACTGTGCAGCCAGTCGGTAGAGGCTTCAACAAAATGGGCACTGTCATAATGGAGACCCGCGGACATTTTGAAGTCTCTATCTCTACCGGTCGGCTGCACACTGCTAGTAAATGCAGCCAGCCGCAAAAAACATGGCAGCCGCCACCGCTTGCTGCCACCGGTACATCTCTGCTGCTCTGGTTCTGCAGCTGTGCCCCCCACCCACCGGAACCTGCCTCCGGCACCCCTGCTAAGCAACTGCACCCTCATCCCCCTCCACCGGTAATATTTCATTTTAAAAATTTTTTTTACATTTGCTTTTTATCATCACGTGATAGCCGGGGTCCTGGCGAGAATCGTCCTATCTATCAAGATATAAAATCAGTTAATGAGAGCCGTAAACTGCGTAACGGAAAAAAGGTCCAAATGCCAAAATTACATTTTTTTGGTTGCCACAACATTGCTAATAAATGCAATAACGGGCGATAAAAATAGCGCATCCACCCAAAAATGGTATCATTAGAAACATTAGCTCAAGACGCAAAAAATAAGCTGTCACACAGCCCCAGATCCCGAAAAAATGAGGACGCTACAGGGCGCAGAACATGGCGCAAAAAGTGAAATTATTTTTTTTTTTTTTCAAACTTCTGAATTTTTTTTCACCCCTTAGGTACCAGTAAAAGTATACATGTTTGGTATCTACGAACTCATATCAACCTGAGGCATCATACCGACACATCAGTGTTTCCATATAATGAACATGGCAGCTAAAAAACCCAAAAAACAAATGTGTAATTGCATTTTTGTTTTTGCAATTTCATTGCACTTGGAATTTTATAGGGTAAAATAAATGATTGCATCTGAAAGTACAACTTGTCCTGCAAAAAACAACAAGCTTCATATGTCTAAAAATAGAAAAGTTATGGCTCTTGGAAGAAGGGGAGCAAAAAACGAAAATTGAAAAATTGCCAAACCCGAACATTGGCGGGTCCGTCCATCATTAAGTGTGATACCACGCGCGTTATTTATTTTATTAAATGCCGTAAATGTGATCTAATGTACATTGGATGTAACACTAGAAAGCTCAGAACAAGAATTGCTGACCATGTAGCAGATATTAAGAAAAAGAAAATTAGTGGAACATCCAGTGCGGCTAAACATAATTCAGAACAACATATCGGGGAATTCAATACCTTCAGCTTTTGTGTTTTTTATACAGTTAACAAGCCTAAACGTGGCGGAAATTGAAAAAAAGTGCTGCTTAGAAAGGAAGCAAGGAAGCTATGTGAATCCTGAACTTTAATACCCCCTCCCTGCACTATGTATCTGCAACCCGAATAAAGGACATGGCTATCTGCAACCTCGGTGAGTGCTGTTTTTTCTTCTTTTTGATATGAAAAATCCCAGAACCACATGGGGGACCTAGTGAATGACCTACAGAGAGCTGGGACCAACATAACACAGGCTTCCATCAATAACATAGTACATCGCCAGGGACTCATATCCTGAAGTGCCAGAAGTGTCCCCCTGCTTTAGCTATTACATGTCCAGGCCCTTCTGAAGTTTGCTAGAGATCATTTGGATGATCCAGAAGAGTATTCGGAGAATGTCATATGGTCAGATGAAACCAAAGTAGAGCAGTTTGGTAGAAACACAACTCGTCATGTTTGTAGGAGAAAGAATGCTGAGTTGCATCCAAAGAACTCCATACCTACTGTGAAACATGGGGGTGGACACATCATGCTTTGGGGCTGTTTCTCTGCCAAGGGACCAGGATGATTGATCTGTGTACATGAAAAAAGTCAAATTTTAAAAAAAATTCAATTAAATTAAAAGTCAATTAAGCTTTTTAATAGGTCGATACTGACTTTTAGGATTTCTTCCTCTAATAGATGGCACTAGAGTTCGAGTGCTCTTCGTCTTTGAAGAGGCAATTTGCATATCCAAATTCTCGACACCCAACGGCGTAATGAATTTCCTAGAGTCTGCCAAAAGACACTAAAGTAGCTGTTGGAGCAGCTTTCATGAAAGTCAACTCCAGTTTTTGAGCATATTCCCTTGATACTAACCCTAAAATCCTGCCTAATAATAAAGAAATACCATATGTTCTCCAGCTTTGAAGTTCTAGCATTGTGAGCTTTCCTTAAATTGCTGAAAACGTCTTCCAACATTTGGCTCTTGGAACAGACAATTAATTTGTCAATATGAATAAAAACAAAATATGCAATTAAATGTTTGGGTCAAAATCAATCGACTTCACTATGAAATATTAAATTAGTTAAATTGTCCCGAGACGTAAACTACAAAATGCTACATTGCCGGTCTTCTTAGATTTATTTCTTTTCCCATCTAAATTGAAAACGTTTGTGTAGATACACACAAACCCGATTTCCTATGCTTGCTATCATTACAACTAATTGATGCAATTAAATACAGTTATTGGATCATTCAATTAAGAAATTCGTCTTAGGCCAGATGGTCCAGCTCCTCTGTGTCAGCAAAGGAAGTCTGATGTTTTTATAGCTAGAACAGCTTATTTTTCCTGTAGTAATATATTCAGCTAGATAAAAAGTGAGAGACATGACACCATGTGAAGTGGCAAAACCAGACTACCTAAAACTGGGAATATTGGAGTTTCAACATTATAAGCTCAAATTCCTTACTTGGAGGCTCCGTACAGAATTGATGCTACAGTTGTTGGTCAACTCATAGTATGGCCGATTATTTAGCCAGTACTAAAGAGAAAGAGAAAGCCCAAACATGGGAGTCCTAATGTACATTTTCTGGCTTTTCCATGGAACTTATGTTTCCTTGCCCTCACTCAAGATGGAGTCTGCTGCTTCGTCATGCCCTTGAACTTCCTGTCGGTTTGGTCTATTTAAAGTCCAGTCCTGGAATTTCTTACTGCCTGAGTATTTTGTGCTAGCTGGCTCCTGAATTACTCCTGACCTGCTTTGTGGTTTTTCCTGCTGCTTCTCATTTGGCTGACCTACTGCTCTCAGCAGCATTCAGTGCATTTTCCAATCCTGGCATTGTTACCTCCCTGCAAGACTTCTAAGTGGAAGAGCTTCACTACATCCAATACTTCCATGTTCCGTAACAAATTTGAGATATTGTTTAATTACCAGTGTACTTAGTCCGGGATTTATCAGTGTGAGCTGCACTGTTGGACTTGTGTTGGACTTATATTCAGCCTAACAGTACCTAATAGTATCTGTTGCAGTTTTCTGGTGAGACTGTTTCAGGACTTCACTTACTGTGCTGGTCGCTCTCTGCATTTAGTACTGAACTCTAATTCTTTGTGACATTCACGCTCTACGTATTTTTCTGGACTCTCACTCATTAGTGCCGGTTATACTTTGCTATTATTTTTGGACTTTACACCGATTGTGCTGGAGGCACCTTGAATATTATTTTCAGAACTAATCTTCTTCAATTGCTTCTGTTATAAAGACTTGTGTTAACTTGCTATTACAGACTATTTACCAACAACTTGTCTCAGTCTGGCTTTATCCCATGCTATCAGATTCTAGAGTATCTACATAATTGTTACACCTACTCAATATAAATAAGACAAAGATATCGACTACTGCCAGATACAACCGGGACACATTTGAGATGGACGGTGAAGAACTGGAAGTTATAAAGGATTCAACCTACTAAGATCAATGATCACTCAAGATGAAGCGATGAAACCAGAAGTCAATAGGAGAATACTTATGGGCAAATCAACAATGAAGTCACTGGTTGAGGATTTCACATCAAGGAACATTTCACTGGTGATGAAGACACGGCTCGTACATAGCATGTTTTTTGTGGAAATATATGGGTGCGAAACTTGGATGATAATGGTCAGCTCATTAAATATGCCGCCCTGTGCAGGGACAGCTAATGGGTACACAGTACTCCCCACCAATGATAGCTGATGGGGCGTGGTATACATGACGCTGTGGCACACCCCAGGGAACTCAAATACCGTACCTGTGCCCCGATTACACGCCGCCACCATAGGGTTTATGCTTGCTTGTCTTTCAGCACGGCTGAAAGACAGGTATCCAAAGAGACAGGAAGGTACTTCCTGAATTACACACCGCCACTTCGCAGTGTTTTCAAGGTATCAGGTACAATTGTGTCCGATACCTGGTGTTTTTTTCCTTTTCGGTAGCGGCGTGTAAAGGTACCATAAGAGATACTCTGTTGGTAGAAGTCAATATTGTAAAGGTAGCAGAAGTATGGCAGCAGGATGGTGCATACTAAAGAACATCAAAATATGCTGCAAAGATCAAGAGCCAGCATTAGATACAGTTTCAAGGGGAAACTGTTATGGAGGTCTGGGACAAAGGAGGACAAAAGGAAAGAAATCCATCCATGAGAAGTAATTATTATGAATTCTGCAGTCACTGTGTTTGATCCTATATACATTTGTATAATCTGTAGAGTGCATACGATATGCAGATCCGGTATCCATTTACTATATGGCTGCTGTCACTGTATGACCCACTTATTGATATTAGTTTGATTTAAAGGGATCCTGTCACCTCCAAAATGCCTCCTAAGCTATCAAAACATGTCCCTGCAGCATCCCATCACTAATCTCACATTCCTTTTGTCTCCTAAAAGCATCCTGTGAAAGTGCATAAAAACGTTTTAATACTCCCTCATTAGTGATTATAATTAGCAGGGGCTATATTCTTTAGTCACCAGGGCGGGCTGTTTTGCAGCCTGAATGATCCACCCTCTCTCTGTCTGTGCTGCTGTGAAACTGAAACTGAAAGCAGGACTAATGATTTGCATTCTGTGAGTGATAGAGAGGGGGGAGGGCAAAGCCTGTACAAGCAGAACACACAGAGACAGGGTGGATCCTGGAGCTGCAAAACAGCCTGCCCTGGTGACTAAAGAATAGTCACTGCTAATTATAATCACTAATGAGTAAGTATTAAAACGTTTTTATGCACTTTCACAGGATGCTTATAGGAGACAAAAGAAGTGTGAGATTAGTGATGGGATGCTGCAGGGACATGTTTTGCTAGCTTAGGAGGTGTTTTGGAGGTGACAAACTCCCTTTAATGTATGCTGGTCTCTGTGTATTTAACTATTTCCATTTTAAGATCCTTTAACCCCCTTTATGACCCATGACACATGTGCGACTTAGGCCACCTCAAACAAATGGATGCGAGCTCACGCTGTGAGCTTGCATCCTTCCCTGCATATTCTCAGCTGATCTCATCAGCTGAGATGTGTATCTAACACCGTCGATCAGATCAGCGATCCAATCGGCAATGTTAACCATTTGGATCGCACTGTCAGTGACTGATTGCATGATCCAAAGCATTTGGCAGGGACCATGCTGATCCCCTCGGGGATTTTAGGTCTCAAGAGGCGATCACAGGACCTGCATCCTGTTACCTCGAGAGTCCGGGGTCCTGTAATGACCCCAGAAGCTGTCCTGATTCCCTTCCTGCAGGGGATGACCCAGTGACATCACAAGCAGGGAGTGATCACTTTCCCCTGTCTTTCGATGAGCAGCAGCTCATCAAAAGACAGGAGAAGCAATCGGTGTGTGCAGTACTGACCAGTGTAATATATTTTTAGAAATTACGTTTTTAAAAGTATAAGAAAAACTATCAAAGTTCAAAACACCCCCGATCTATCAAAAAATAAAATCAATTATAAGATCACTTAAACTACGTAATGGAAAAAGATCCAAAAGACAATATTATGTTTTTTTGGTCGCCACAAAATTGCTATAAAATGCAATAACGAGCGATCAAAACAGCACATCCACCCAAAATTGTTCTTATTAGAAACATCAGCTCAAAAAATAATCCATCACACAGCCCCAGATCCCGGAAAACGAGGACGCTACGGGGTACGGAAAATGGCGCCAAAAGTGCAATTCTTTTTCTCTGAAAACTTTTTTCACCACTTAGATACGGTAACAGTAAAAGTATACATGTTGGGTATCTACGAACTTGTACCAACCCAAGGCATCATATTGACATGATCGTTTTATCAATTAGTGAATATAGTGAATAAAAAAAACACAAAACAAATGTGTAATTGCATTTTTTTTGCAATTTCACCGCACTTGGAATTTAGGCCGGGTTCACATTTGCGTTTGCGGAGGGCATGCAGACGCAAACGCAGGGCAAACGCTGCCATATTGATGTACACTTAGCGGAGGTTCTCCACCTGGGTTCACATCAGTATGGTGCCTGGCCAGCCAATCAGCGATCTCGGCGGCGGCCAGGAGGCAGAGATCACCGGTAGAGATCTCCTCCTCCCACCACCGAGATCGCTGATTTGCCACCAGGAGAGATTTCAATATGATCCGCAGTGTTCTCCTGTGCTGTCATGCAGAGGACACTGCGGATCTATTGAGATTCATGCATTTTTTGTGCACTTGCGGGCGGTTGGAGATGAAACAAGCACCTGTGAATGCACAAAAAATTCAACAGATTGTGTTCAGAGGGTGGAGGAGCGCGCACAAATTATGAGCATCCAGACGCAACTGCAACCGAAAACAGCCATGTTAAACATAGGAACGCAGTGCGCATGCGTTTGGCTGCGTTCTGTTACGCTGTGTTCCGAATGCTGATGTGAAACCGGCCTTATTTACCATTTTTCTGTACAATATATGGTAAAATAAATGAATTATTCCAAAAGTACAACTCGTCCTTTGACCATCATATGTCTATATTGATGGAAAATTGAAAAAGTTATGGGTCTTAGAAGAAGGAGAGGGAAAAATGAAAAACGAAAAGCAGAAAATCTCCGGGAGGCGAAGGTTTAACTCTTTGATCTGTTGCCCCTTCTAACAGGAAACATTTTTGTCATTTCATGATTCATTAAATAGAGACAAACATTCTGAAACATTACAAATGTAATAATAGCTATGCAATCATTGAACATGTTCCTTTTATAAATATTCTCTTTTTATGTAAACAGATAGAACAACTAATGGCATGGTAACAAAGGGAGGCTCGTCGTGAATTACTCAACCGGTATAGGAACATATGAGGCTGAACCTGCTGATTTGTACCTTCGTGTTCTATGTCACTCTTTGCTTCACAAATATTTAGATCTTTATATTTGGTCAAGAAAAAGCAATAGACTCCCCAAGTGAATGTAGTAGGACAGTCCACAGCGGGATCCAGGTCATGGCTCATTGCGCTTCAACTGGGCTAACATGAAATCCAGAGAGAAAAAGACGTCGGACCAAGTGGATTCCAATTGCTCCTTCTTTCTTTAGGGTATGGACACACTGGCGTGAAAGTTGGACAACTGCAATGCGAGTTTTTCTCTCATTGCAGTCGGACAATGTTATTCAATGTCCGAGAGCACAGTTGCAAGTTTCGGGCGTTTTTTTCTCGTCGACGAGAAAGCTGTCACAACATGCTGCGACAGTACGCAATTCACGCCAATGACAAAACTCACAGACCGCAGTCAGACCATCCATGAGGCATCCAATTTTTTCAATGGTACATTATCATTCTGTGTAGAAAAAAGGAAAGGAGAGCGCACCTGTGAAGGTTCTTCTAGGGGTATTGTTAAATGATGACCAAATAACCGCTCACCTTTCAGGGTTGTGCGACCTCGCACAACCCGGGGTAAGGTTCTGAGTTGTTGCGGTGCCCGCCAGGGGCTCTGCTGCCGCCTCCTCGATGTTCACGTCCTGTGACTTCCGCGTCACGTGACTGCCGACCAGGAACTTCGTCAACGCAGGTCCTGCAATGCTCGCTCCGGTCTCCTGGGTTACACAAGGTCCTTGCAGTTTCAACTATACATTATCATTCTGTAGCTCAGACAACTAGAAATTCATGGGGGCCATGTCTAATATTGGTGTGACCCCATGAATTTCGAGCTTAGGGCCAGCTGATAACAAAAAGCTGGCCCTAACCCCTTTATTACCCAGTGAGCCACGGCACCAGGGCCCTGGAAGAGTTGGCTTCAGCACCAGAACATGACGCTTCTATGAACACGCCATCTTCTGGGGTGGCTGCAGGCTGCCATTCTTTGCGGGGGGCCCAGAAAGCTTGGGCCTCCCTGCGCTGTGGATTCCAGCCTCCAGCTGCCTAGCTGTACCTGGCTGGACATAGAAATAGCGCAGCCCTGATGCCATGGCTCACTGGGTAATAAAGGGGTTAGGGCCAGCTTTTTGTTATCAGCTGGCCCTAAGCCCGAAATTCATGGGGTCACGCCAATATTAGACATGCCCCCCATGAATTTCTATTAAATTGTTTAAATAAAAACACAACACTAAGAAAATTTCTTTTTGTTTGAAAAAACAACAAAAACACACGTAGGGACCATATTTTTATTTAAAAAAAAATCCTCTTCCATCCGATGTAGTTTAATCCAGGGTTCTTCTTTAGCTCTGCAACATCTCTGGCAGAGAACCTCCACCAAAGATGTAGCAGAGCTGTGCACCCGGACGTGGTAAAGTTCATGTGAGTTCATGCAGGAAAGCATGAACTCACATGAACCTGACAGCACTGCGCTACTTCAATTGAACAGCTGACCTGAGTCAGTTGTTCATTTGAATGTCCCGGCGGGAAGGCGTCTGACACAGAAAACCGGATCAAACCGGATTCTCCCGGATTATACCGGTCCGGTGCAATCCGGCACCCCATAACATGGGACTCTATGGTGCCGGATTGCACCGGACCAGGTAAATCCGGGAAAATCCGGTTTGAACTCAGTTCACGACCGCAGACAGCTCCCTGCGTGCCGCAGTCGGTTCTGCGCTCCCTGCTGCCTGACAGCAGGATCCTCTGCTCCCCCCGCAGCCTCCCCACCCGATCCTAAGTTAGAATCAGGTGGGGAGGTGGTGGGGGGGAGCAGAGGATCCTGCTGTCAGGCAACGGGGAAGCTAGTAGGGGGCTTCAACATTGTTTAAAAGCCAGTGACTTTTTACCACTGGCTTTTAAACAATCAATTGGGGAATTGCAGGTTTTTCCTCTGCTGCCAGACCTCTTTATAGGGTCCAGCAGCAGAGGAATTACTCGCAATACTCGCTTCCCCATTGACTTACATTGGACTCGCTAGACTCATAATGAGTGCCGAGTATCGGGACCTAGTCGTTACGAGTCTAGCGAGTCCGAATATTTCAGTACTCGCTCATCCCTAGTCCGATGTCTATTTCTCTCTGAATTTTATTTTTGGTCCTTACAACCTGGAAAAGAAACAATATTGTCCCTGCTTTCGAAAAGAGTTGGAGAAAGAATCAGGGAACCTTCAGTTGTTAGAGGTTTGTTTTTCTTGACAATGGAATAAAGTGATGGATTTCCCTTCAGCGTCACCTCGGGGGACATGAAGTATTACAGAGAGTTTATTCAAAACAAAGGGTTTATGGGGTTACGCCCAAGAGGATCTGACCTCAGTGAAACATGTTGCAAAGACTCTGCAATCGCTAGCAGAAATGTTTCACACAATGGGACTGTCATCTTTTAGGAATACAAATGTCCTGTTATACTTTTAATTCAGAAAACTCTGGTAGTGACTAAGAAAACAAAAAAGGGGGAGAGGAAGTCATATACGGGGCGTTACAAAGTATTTATTTATTGTGAACCTTTACATCTTTTGTACAGTACATACACAAGTATTTGTGAAATGATACCTGGATTTCTTATTATTTTAAAAATGTAAATCTGAATATTGTGACTTGAACTTGTATTTAACCCCCCCGAGTCAGTAATTACTGCTGTGAGTCTTTTGGGGTCATTTCTACATCTTTGCACATCTAGACGCTTACATGTGTGCCCCTTCTTCTTTGCTTTCGCTCGGTAAGATTAGATGGAGGTGTCTGTGATCAGCAATTTTCAAGTCTTATCACACACATGAATATGCTCTGATTTACACCTTTTATTGAAGGATATTTAGGGTCATTGTCCTAATAGAAGGTGAACCAACGCCCCAGTCTCAAGTCTCTTGTAGCCTCTAAGGGTACCTTTACACGCTGCAACTTTTGGTGGCGATTGGAGGCAACCTAACATGCGTGTGCACATTTTTCATGATTGCCTCCGAAGGCGCTTTTACACGCCGCAATTTTGCCCTCAACCTAAGGTGATGTGTCATCCCAGAAGTTCCCACACCAACAGTGGGAAACATCCGGTTGACTCCCGATGCCGCTTCACATGCCACAATCCCCAAAAGAATGTGGGCGTACATGTTCAGCACGTTGAGAACATGGGCATGCAAAATTTTTTTAAACCGCGCCACAAACACGCTGATTAGACAACGCAATAGCGTCATGATTGGCCAGCCTGCGCAGGAAGGCTGGCTAATACATGACGCCATTGCCATTGTGTAGTATGAATGGACAGCTGTTAAATATGGCGCCGTGAAGGGACAGTCAATGGAAACACAGTAGCCACCAACCATCGCTGGGGGGGGCGGTCTCCAGCACGATGTGGCATGCCTCCAGGAAATCAGTAGGCGACACTGATTCCATCATCACCGGGTTGACCAAATACACGCCGCAATTTCGTAGCAACTTCACCACGACGGTGACAGGGTTCCAAATTGACTCTCAGTTTTCACACCTGAGTTGCGGCATGAAAAGGTACCCTTATGGTACATTTACACGCGGCCACAGGAGGGTAGGAACAGGCAGGCATCGGACACAAATTGTGCCTGTTGCCTTGAAAAGACCACGATGTGGCTGCGTGTAATTCAGGACTTTCCTTCCTGTGTCTTCCCTGAAGGAAGGAAAGTCCTGAATTACACACAGCCACATTGTGGTCTTTTCAAGGCAACAGACACAATTTGTGTCCGATGCCTCCCTGTTCCTACGTTCCTGTGGCCGCGTGTAAAGTTACCCTTACAGGTTGTCCTTCAGGATAGCCCTGTATTTATCTCCATTGTCTTCTCTGAACACCTTCCCTGCTCTGTCTGAAGAAGTCTCCCCACAGCAAGATGCTGCCTCCATCATGTGTGATGGTTGGGATGGTGTTTTCAGGGTTATGTGTGGTGTGTCTTTTGCACCACACATAGCATTTTCCATTTAGCACAAAAATGTCTACTTTAGTTCATATCTAACCAGAGCTCCTTTTTTCCACATTCTCGCTGTGCCCCCAGAATGACTTTTTACCAATTGGAAATGTGACTTTTTATGGGTTTTTGCTTTCAAAAATGTCTTTCTTCTTGTTGCTATTTCATAAATGATAGATTTGTGAAGTCCATGGCTAATAATCACTCTGTGGACAGATTCTTTCCCCCCCACCTGAGCTGTGATCTTTGTTGCTCCTCCACTGGCCTTTCAGCTTTTCTCTTGCTAGTGCTCTCCTTCTTGGAATGTCAGTTTCGGAGGACCGCCATGAATTGGTAGTTTTGCAGTTGTGCCATAATCCATCCATCTCTGGATGATGGTTTGATCAGTGCTCTGTGAGATATTCAGATTTTGGGATATTTCCTTTTTTTAATATGACCCTGCTTTACTCTTCTTTATCCCTGACCTGTCTGGTGTGTTCCTTGGTTTTCATGATGCTGTTTGATCCCTGATGTTCTCAAACAAACCTCTGAGTCCTTAAAAATACAGCTGTAGTTATACTGGGAATAAATTACATGCAAGTGAACTCAATTTTCTAATTACCGTAGCTAAATTCTGAAAGCAATTGTTCAATCAGGATTTTATTTAGGGGTGTCAGACTACATGGGGTTTAATACAAATGCACGTTACTAATTTCATATTTAGATTTTTAAAATATTTAGAAAACCAGGTATCATTTTCTTTATACTTCACAAATACTTGCTACTTTTTTTGGTATATCACATAGAATCTCAATAAAATATGTTTAAAAGGGTGGCCCACTATAATAGTAATAATAATAATAATAAAACTTTATTTGTATAGCGCCAACATATTCCGCAGCGCTTTACAGTACAATGGTACGTATAAGAAAAATATACGATACAGAATGGTAGGTAATACAGAACAGTAGTTACATACAATAAACATAGAATCAATGTAGAAGATACAATAAATAAGACAAAAAATAAAAGTGACCCTGCTCGAAGGAGCTTACAATCTAAGACGGGATGGGAACACAAAGTACAGGGGCTTATAACAATGAATATCTTATGTCTAAATGACTACTGTTAGGGAGAAGGATATGCCGCCCTGAAGAGGTGTGTTTTTAGGGAGCGTCTAAAGCTATGCAAGTTGTGGATGGTCCTAATTTCTTGGGGTAGAGCATTCCAGAGGATTGGTGCAGCTTGAGAGAAGTCTTACAGTTGGGAATGGGAGGTTCGGGTTAATGCCGATGTTAGTCTGAGGTCGCATTCAGAGCGAAGGGGACGGGTGAGGTGGTAGACAGAGATGAGGGTAGAGAGGTAGGGAGGTGCCACACCATGAATAGCTTTATGGGTGACAACAAGCAATTTGAATAGGATTCTAAAGTGTATGGGCAGCCAATGTAGTGACCGGCACAGAGCAGAAATATCTGAGTAAAGGTTTGCTAGATAGGTGATCCTGGCTGCTGCATTGAGGATAAACTGGAGAGGGGAAAGCTTACTGTGGGGGAGGCCAGCTAATAAAGAATTACAGTAGTCAAGTTGGGAATGGATCAGGGCTATGGTGAGGGTTTTAGTTGTTTCCATGGTGAGGAAAGGGTGAAGTCCATTATTTGGACAGCCCCTCTTATTCCCAATGTGAAACCTCCTATAGAAAAAAATAAAGCCTGTACTCACATCCAGTGCCGATGTGGTTCCAGCAATATCAGAACACACATTCCCAGGGTCAACATGACAACAGGTCAACATTGTTATGATACATGAGGTCAGCGACCAGTCAGTGCTTCCTTCTTCCCACATTTGGACACAAGAGCAATTATCAAGAAGTAACCATCCAAAGACGGAGAGAAGGAAGCCGATGCTGATTAGTCGCGGGACTCGCGTGTCACAACAATGTCATATGGGCCCCAGCAACCCAACGAGCATTGCTGGTACCGTTCCGGCTTCAAAGGTGACTATAACCTTTATCATTTTTATGGGGGATCACACGGGGGATGAGAAGGGGTTATCATAGTAGTGGAAAACCCCATTAAGTTTTTTGAGTGCAGTGTGAAAATATGTGGAAAAGATCACACGTTATGACTCGCAAGCCCTGTGAACAATTAGCACCGGCTCCCTTCTCCCCACATTTGGACACAGTAGCAATTAAAAGAATGTAAGTGGTAGATGCAGTGCTCACTTCCTGTTATAGGAGTTATCCGGGATATAAGGGAAAAAAAAATGTGCCAAAGCACTAACCGGCAGGAAGCTGAGACTTACCTGCATGTTGTGCCCAGCACCATTTAACACTGACACAGAGCGGTCTTAGACTGCTCCTGTCAGTGCTTTTGCCACTTCCGCTGATGTCATGTCTACAGAGGGGTGGTTTCTACATTCTGGCATCATAGTCGACGTCATGCTGATTGACAGCCACCCACCGCCACCAATTAGGTAGCGAGGAGCTGGATGTCAATCAGCATGATGTTGGCTGTCCCGCACTTTCCACAGAGCAAAGCAGGAAAATAGTCCACCACCCTGTTTACCCCACCATGCTGTCCCCGGCAGGAGCAGTTTGTGCTCGCTCTGTGGCGGGGGTAAACAGCGGTGAACAGCACCAGGCACAACACATTTTTTTTCTAATCTTGGATATACCCTTTAACTACTTAAGTGTCCGAAGGCAGGGAGAAGGAAGCTGGCAGTGATTGGTTGTGGGGCTCACATATCATAACAAATCAGAAGTGCCAGGCCTGCACACTATGCCATATAGCAATGGCCTAATCAAGGCCCCTCATTCTGATCCCTTCAGAGACAGTTGGGACAACTGCGGTGCATGTCAAAGTTCAATAGTAATCTATGATAAAAGAAGAAAGCAGCACTCACTAGATCTTCCTTGTGCAGACGTTATTAGGGGTGAGGGTTACAGCAGAGCAAGGAGGGGGAGCAAGACGGACTATGGCTTGCCATTTCGTGTGATGTGCATTTCCACGGGTCCTGTACAGGATACAGGTGAGTGCTGTTTTCTTTTACCATATTATAACAATGTTACGTGGGCCCTGGGTATGCAAGTTCTGACATCTCTATTGCATATCCATGCCGGCATCGGAGGTGAGTATAGGCTTTTTAATTTTTATGAAGGTGGCACATGGGGAATGAGAAGGGGTTGTCCAAGTAGAGGACATTCTCTTTAAATGTATCAGCTTCTGCAGTCCAAGGGGTCAAAAAACCATTACAACTACATTACATTACAATGCCATAGGAAATAATAGGTGGGTTGACTACATTACTGATGGATACCGATAGAATGGTCTTGGGTACAATTCAATCTTGATGTTGTTTATTATCAATGTGTTTCGAACATGTGGTTTATCCTGATGAAGAAGTCTGAAGATTTAGAAACATGTTGATAATGAAGCTACATCAAGTCTACTTTGTATCCAAGACCACTCTTTTGGATCTCCATCTGCAGAGCAGACAACTCACCTACTGTTTCTTTTTGGTATTTAGTATTGTCATGACAGTCCATATGCAGCCTAGAAGCCAGTTATAAAAATGTCTTCTCTTTGTGCCACAGCTTCAGTAATTATTGAGTAATAGGAGGTATATTGATGATTACAGTGGCTTAAGAGACAAAATACCAACTTTAAATTTTAGAATAAAAATTAAAAATGTTATTTTACAAGAATATAAAAAGTCCAAAGACCAACACGTAAGTGAACAAACAAGCAAAACTGAAAAACCAAAGAGCACAAATATAGGGTCTTAACCTCAAGTAGCTCACCCTTACAAATGGACCCTACCTAAGCAATGGTTACACCCTAATTTTATGGTGCCCCCATTCTTCGACAACTTGCCCTCCGTATGGCCATAGTCTAGAGATAAATATCCCATATGTCTGTTAAAGTATAGTCTTATGGATAACTTATCTCAGAAGTTGGTCAGAAGACTGTTTTATGAGGTGTCCCAAGTGGCTCCTTGATAGTTCACGAAAAGATATGGAGAAAATGTAATTAAAAGAAAAAACAGATATTGCGCCACACTGCAACTGGAGGAACTTAATACACGGTTTTACTATGTTTGCACTAACCTTTACTGGTTGTGCAACACCCCGCACAACCAGACTGATGGCTTAATGTGGGTCACTGTAGTGACAGGGGCCAATATTCCCTCCTCCTCTGATACTCCGGGCCTGGTGGTCGGCTCCTTAGTTCCTCTGGAGATGGAGGTGGGCTCCTTCACTCCTCCACCCGAAGAGGCAGACTCGCTGCACTGGCTTCCGCCCCAGCTCCACACTGTGTATCAGTTGATCATTCAAGGGTGGGTCTTTATGATGTACTGCCAGGTACTGTGGATCTTAGAGCAGCTCACACACCGCACTCCCAACAAGGGAGAAAGAGATTAGCAGATAGAAAACAAGCGGTGTCAGAAGTTTGGAGCGCTAAAGAAAGCACGGGTTGGTGATTAAATTACCAATAATTTATTGCACGAACAGCAGGGGTCCAGTATGCCACAACGCACAGATGCGTCTTTCTCAAGTGGATCCACTTGAGAAAGACGCATCTGTGCGTTGTGGCATACTGGACCCCTGCTGTTCGTGCAATAAATTATTGGTAATTTAATCACCAACCCGTGGTTTCTTTAGCGCTCCAAACCTCTGACACCGCTTGTTTTCTATCTGCTAATGGAGAAAATGTAATCTCTTTTCATGATCTATCAAGGAGCCACTTGGGACACCTCATAAAACGGTCTTCTGATCGAATTCTGAGATAATTTATTTTAAAATCTAGGGCTATACTGAGGGCAAGTCGTCAAGGAATGGGATCACCATATAATTAGGGTGTAACCTCCTCCATTGCTTAGGTAAGGACTAGTCGTAAAGGTAAGCTATTGGAGGTTAAGACCCTATATCCTTGCTCTTTGGTTTTACAATTTTGTTTGTTCATTCACTTACATGTTGGTCTTTGGACCTTTTATATTTTGGTAAATAAAAATAACATTTTTTATTCCAATCTTTAAAGTTGGTATTGTGTCACTTAAGCCACTATAACTCTCTTTGTGTCTCCATATACTTTACAAAAAGGCAAAGAAATACCAGAAACTTGCCTTAAAGTTTTTTTCTTTTCTTCTAAAAATATAGATTTACTTCTACAATGGGAAAGTGTGGACAAATAATTGGAAATCCGCTGTCTCTTGCTTCACGTTAATATACGTATTTAAATCAAAGTCAGTTCTCGGCACCGAAAAAGCTACAAGAGTCTCTAATTAAAGTAGCAACGTCTAAGAGAAGGTAATAAACAGCTACCTACAAAAATAGAGACTGCCAGTCACGGTCGCCCCGTCTGGTCATTCTGACCTTACTCAGCTTGTATATTCGCGATATTCATTAAATTCCACATATAATGATGAGAACACAAGGAAAAGAAACAAAGACAATGATTAAACTTCTGCAGCTCGCACTCGATTATGCAGAGATAAAGTATACCACCATGACAGTCACAACCTTTTTTTTCCGCCAAATTATACCTAATTGTTAAAGGCACAATACATAATTTAAAACCGAATATTAGAAGGTGTAAATAGTCCAGGGTCTAGGAAAAAAGGGATTGTCCTAGCACAACATTGCTTTCCTTCATAATTGTTGAATAATTAGGATATAAAGGTAAAAAGCCCTCACTCACCTTCGATCAAGGGCCTCAAACACGCGGTCCATGGGCCACATGGGCCCCTGGGGCTTGACTGTGCGGGCCGCTGGGTCAGTGGAAAACTTAAAGATGCCTCGGTCCAGTCCAGGGGGCTGCCGCGGTCCCCGCTGTATTATGTCTTCCGGGTGCCGCTCAACAAGCTCTCTCGCTGACCTAGATTAATGCAATCTGACCTAGATTAATGCAATCCATCGGTCAATCAGAAGCCCACAGCTAACGTCGGCGTATGACGCCAACCGTGGGTCTCCGATTGGCCAGCGGCTTGCACTGATCTAGTTAGGCGAGAGAGCTTGTTGAGCGGCACCAGTAAGACATAATACAGCAGGGACCACGGCAGCCCCCTGGACCTGGGGAAAAAGATGACACAGAGGGAATGGAGGACAGGTGAGAAAAGTGTGTATATGTCCGAGTGTGTGTGTGTGTGTGTGTGTGTGTGTGAAAAACATGGCACATTAATGCAAAAAGAGGGACCAGGATAGGGGACGTCAATACAAAAGGGGATCAGTACGGGGACATCACTGCAAAAGGGGACCAGGATGGGAGGCATCAATGCAAAAGGGGATCAGTATGGGGAGATCACTACAAAAGGGGATCAGGATGGGGGAAATCACTTAAAAAGGGGATGAGGATGGGGGTCATTATTACAATATGGGAACATTACTACAGGATGGGTAACAGAATCGGGGGCAATACTACAAGGGTGCGAGTATGGGGGACACTACTTCAAGATGAGGTCCAGGATGGGGACATTACTATATGATGAGGAGCAGGATGGGGACATTACTTCATGATGAAGACAAGGATGGGACATTACTACATGATGAGGACCAGGATGGGACATTACTACATGATGAGTAGAATGATGGGGCATTACTACATGATGAGGACCATGATGAAGACATTACTACAATAATGGGACAAGGATGTGACATTAAAACATGATAAGGACCAAGATGAAGACATTACTGTAATATTGTGACCAGGATGTGGGAAATAAATGCAGGGTGGGGATATGACTAAAAGAAGGAGATCAGGGTGGGGACATTCCTACAAGAAGGGGATCAGGATTTGGACATTACTATATTGTGCAAAAAATTCTGATATTACTAAAAATGTCACTTAGTCCAAGAGGAATGCGGCCCCTGATATCATTTTTTTCTATGTTCGGCTCATCAACCCAGCCTTGTTTGAGACCCCTGCCTTAGATTAAATTAAGTCTCCTCTGTCCCTAATGGGGAGTTACGTGTGAGAGCTGTCATCAAAATCAAGGTTTGATTGACAGCTATGTAATACACAGGATCTAGAATTCGGTAAATATCCCTAAATTAAATTTGGACAGATTCACGCAATTTAGAGGCTGGATTAAATTTGCATTGACTAAATTCAGTGCAATTCAAAACTGCCAAGGAAAAGATTAAAAATACCAATAAACTCTTGTACTCATCTTTACTTGGTCATTCTTACCCTCTTCCAAGATGGTGTCCTTTGCTTCATGTGCCTTTTTTCTTCCTGCCATTATAAACCCCACTCCAGCCTATAGTCATTTCTAGAGTATTCTGCCTTGTTTCCTCTGCCTGGTTTTCTGCTCCTAGTGGTTTCTCAAGTTCTCTGCCTATTCTTGCAAATTTGTGTGTGTTTTTGCTCTTCAGAGGTTCTGCTACCTACACCTGTTGCCATCATTCCTTCTGCTTCTGTCTGCTGAGGATCTTGTGTCACCTGACTTTGCTGGCACGTAAGCTGGTTACTTATTAAATTCTCTGTTGCTTCCTACATTCAAATAGAATGTGTTTAATATAGACTATTTCACCTATAATTTGTCTTCAGTTGTGTCTTTGCACCATGCAAAAATATTCCTGAGCTATTAATTATTATTACAAGGTTCCATGAAGTTACGTGACCCTGTGTAGAGCAGAGTGATTGTCACCCCTGTAACCCCTCTGCTTGAGGGCATCACCCTGCTCATTGTGCTGCAATGTAGCTTGTCCCTGAGTCTGACCTTTTTTCTGAGCAGCCTCATGCAATTCATTTACCTCTGCGGCATCCACCTGTGGCAGGTGAGCAGGTTCTTCTATAGGGAGAATTCTGCTGGAATTTTTATCCACTGTGTCCAGCAGAGTTCTGGTTGCCTGGCCAATCCCCTTCCAGCAGGTGCTTTGTTAGTCTGCTCCTTCCTTTATTTTGGGTCTGGCCTTAAAGAAGCTCTTGTTGTTAATTTGAGGTCTGTGTCTGTTTTCCTGTGAAATTGGTCTTTAGCAGTTCTAGTTTAGATTTTTTTTTTAGGGTTCTGACTGTCTGGTCAGTGCATTTAATCTTTGTTCTATCTCTCTTGTTTCTCCTGGCTTGACTCCTGTTTGTTTTGACCTCTCCTCCACTATCCTTGTCTACATGTTCCTGTACCGGTACTGCTGGTTCTGCACTTGGACTGTTTGCCCTTGTCTTTGAGTTCTGCCCTCTGTCCCCTGCACCCTTACCCTCCAGTCAGCTGCTGCAGGCCCAGGGACTGCCCTGGAGTAGCATTTGTAGACTGCCTACAACTCAAGCCTATCCTCACCACTAGAGGTTCTAGTGAAAACCAGGTAGTCACTTAGTTATGCCTTTCCAGTGTAAGTCCGGCACATGGCTGACTAGTTGCACTTGCACCCACTTAGTCATCACAGCGATTTATAGATCATGTGGGGCCTAGTCAAAACTTACTAGATCAAATTGAAAAATCCTCCAGCTGAATTCCAGATAAAGTAGTAAGCTTTATTCCAACAAATATAAAATGTTGACATCCTCAGATATATCCAAAATTGTAAAATTCTTTTTCTGCATGTTACAAACTGCAGCTCAGTCCTCGTCCATGAATAAGGACTGAGCTGTAGTTGTCTGAAACATGTAGAAAAATAATTTACTATTTTTTATGTACTTGAGGATTTCCACATTTTAAATTTGATGAAATAAAGTTTACAATTTTATTTTGATAAGGTAAAGAATATTTCTACGGTGTTTGCCAGTAGATAGAAAAATATATTGCAATCTGAGAGTCCTCAGTGGTTGATACCTTTTAATGGCGAACTGAAAAGATGGTAAACACAGCAAGCTTTCAGGACACGGTGGCCCCTTCGTCAGGCTTAATGACACAGATTCTGAAGACACATACTATACATATGTAAATAAGCAAATTAAAGAAAAAAGGGACAATTGAGAACCAGATTACAAGAGCCACCAGAATATCAAGGAATCATCTCCTACATTACAAAACTAGAGAAGAAAACAACAGAGTTCCTCTCGTAGTCACCTACAATCCAAGTCTGGAGGTGCTAAGAGGAGCCGCACGGAAACTGCAACCACTCCTACAACAAGATGCCCGACTAACATCAATATTTCCGGATCCCCCACTCTTGTGTTTTAGACGACCTCCGAATCTGATCAGATAAGAGATAATGTAAATTATCGTCTACGGCAGGGGTGGGGAACTCCAGTCCTCGAGGGCCGCAAACAGTTCAGGTTTTCACGATTTCCTTAGCATTGCACAGGGATTGGAATCATCACCAGTGCAAGTGATTATGTTATCACCTGTGCAATGCTAAGGAAATCCTGAAAACATGCACTGTTTGCGGCCCTCGAGGACTGGAGTTCCCCACCCCTGGTCTAGGGGCCCTTATTAAAACAGAATGTTACTGGATCTTTAAGTTGGGAACTTTAAATCCAGAGGGTCATAATTTAACCTTGGAAAATGTAACAAAACATTAATATAATAATTATATTTTATTTCCAAAAATATTCTGTTAGTATGCAAATGTTCATTTGGGTGATTGTATCAAAATAATCATTTTCTACATATATACATGAAAAGTATTCAAATTATACTTTTTCTGTTGAATTAGTTTACAAATCTAGATATATATGAAGAGCCAAAACAGAACGAGTTAGATCAAAATATACCAGATGTCACTATAAGGGTACCTTTACACGCGGCTACATTTCTAGGGTGGCTACAGGTAACTCACTGGTTGCAGTGAAATCATGGAGAGATTATTCCATTTGTACACAGCAACAAGATAGAACCTTGTCTCCATGATTTCACTGCAACCAGTAAGTTACCTGTAGCCACCCTAGAAATGTAGCCGCGTGTAAAGGGGCCCTAACTGCTATTCCTCTTACTTCCAGTTCCAATACTTATCCTCTTTAAAGTTCAGGGAAGAAAAAAAAAAAAGCCTTGTTTCAATATATATATATATATGAAGAAGCAAACACTACTTGCATATAATCATTTTTATAATCATTTAATTTTAATAATTTTAATAATTTTTTATGTATAATTTTGATTTTATTACTGAGCTACGGCTGGTTTATATAGCTATGCAGTTTTAATATTCAATATGGAATTAGGGGAATTGTATAAATTGTAGTTTAATTATGTAGTTTTTTTATTGACAATGTTTGTAGAAGTGCATGAGGAGTTAAACATAGTTAGGGAACCAATCAAAGTTTTTTGTTCTCTATATAATGTGATGTCACAGTTCACCCCCTTACACTACCTGAGGAAGATGCCTGGAGCAGTTGAAACATGTTGTGGAGCTGTGAGGGGAAAATAAAGATTGCTGTTTATATACCTCATCATCCTGGTGCCTGAGCTTTAGTAGCGCTTCTACAAGACCGCTAAATCATTTTCTTGCAAGCTTCTATTCCCCCTGAGGGATCAGCGGCTGGAGCAGCACAGCGAGGGCACAGAGGTGAAGGACCTGGCGTTCCCTAGATAACAAACAGTGACGCACATCCGGGACCGGCGCCTCCGGGACAGCTGAGGACCAGCGAGGTGGAAGGAGCGGAGCGTGCACATTGCCGGGGGTCCCCCATATATCAGAGGCCATTACACCGAGTTGTGCAGGTCGTGCACAACCCAAACAGGTGAGTGGCCACCTGTAATAACGCCATATTAACTGAGCTATAGTGATCCTACACATGCGCTCCTTCTCTCCCTTTTTTTCTTACATGCTGTGACAAACAGAGAAGCTTGGAGGACAATGTTCACATTGTGTCCAATAGTCGGACAACACTGAGTGGATGAAATTGAAAACTGGAATTTTATCTGGAATACAGCTGGGGTATTTTTCATCTTGACCTTCACTGTGTCAAGGATTGTAACCAGCAAAGGTAAGCTGTTTTTTCCTGTACTGCAGGTGTTGACTAGAAGAAGTATAAAATGGTAAGAAGACCAGATCAGAGACAAAGAAAGGGAAGGTTATCAGAAGAAGGAAAGGAAGTGTAACGGTGGTATAGCGGATGAGGGAATGGAAGCAGGATGGAAATAATTGAAAAGGCAACTGGGTAGCTGGGGCCCCTACTCTGACCCTGTACCCAGAAGTTCCTCTGATGGTGAGGAAGTCTGGGCCACCACCCTTGCTCTCTGCTCCTTAACCATCCCTGTGCTAAATTCCTCTCACCTCTGCCTACGGACAAGGATAGCAGCAGCAAATATCTCATAAGTGGCTAACTTCAAACGCATACACTGCAGTGGGGCTTCAGCAACAACTCAGATGCCCAAACAGCTCACACGGTCAAAGCAGAGTGAAACTCTATCAGCGACACCTAGCGGAAGGAAGTGGAACTACACAAATGCTGAGGGAGTGGAGAACTGAATGATCTGACATACACCCCACCTACAGCTGAAGAGCCACACATACCGGCAGCTTTTCACATGGACTGCAAAGCAATCAACACGACAGGAAGGTTAACAGAGGAAGGAAAAATGGCAGCAGGACATGTTCAGAGGGAGTCAAAGTAAGAGGATTATAAGAGTTTATTGTTTTTATCACCCATAGGAATCCACCAAACTTTTGGCCACACAAATTGAATCTCTAAACACCCAGATCTGAATGTAGGAAATTTGTAGCACATTTGATTAGTTTACTATAGAGTTGTTCATCTCAAGTACGGCCACCTTAAGATCTTACTTCCACAACCATGATCTTAAGTCCCGCTTCTTGGCTGGAGAAAAGGACCAGCATGCTTTGTTCCACTTCATAGATTTAACATAAGTGTAGTGGAAACAGCTGACTATGGTCAATCAAGTTTTCCTACAGCATTATTCACTGTCAAAACCCCTTATAAAGTGATTTCTTCTACTTCATGCCATCTGCATGCGTGGGATGTAAACCTCATCGGTTAACCTCATGGGTGTCACAACATAAGGAAGTGCCTATTAATGTTGCAATGTAATTGATATCTATGTATATTGGCCATCTGCTTTGTATAAAATGTGTATGTTATAGTATTCAATATGGTGCTTTGTTTTATTGTGTCCCGTATAGTCTGTGCATATTGAGTTATGCAATTGCAGAGAATGGCACAGCAGTGAATGGAAGAGACGCCAAACCTGTCATAATGGCCAACCCAGGAATGCTAGTTACCCAGCTGAAGAACAAGTTACGGGGACACAGAAAAAGGCAATACATAGTGACTTACAAGAAAGATTTATTCCACACAAATAATCGGGTAGGGCGATAAGGGAACAGTACAAGTGTTAGACAGGACACGTATTCAAGCTATGTAAAACACTCGAGAAGGTACTAAATGTATAAACAGGGCAGTAGCAGACATGTTGACATGGAACCACATTCAGGTCAAGAGTGGTAGGAACAGCTGCCTGATATAGGCCCTGCTGGCATGGGATTGGCCAGAAAACCAAATCTCAGCAGAACATAGAAGGGTTAAGTTATTGCAGAGAACGGCCGTGCTTACCCATAGCCAGATGGAACTCACCAGCAGCAGGAGGATGCAGCAAGGTTGGAAAGGCTACAAGAGGCAGCTCAAAGGGACAAATCAAGGCTGGAGAAGAGCCGTGACCACAGTGAGTAGGCCGACGCTTAACAGTAGGGATGAGCGAGTACCGTAATATTCGAACTCGCTATACTCGCAACGAGTAGGTACCGGTACTCGGTACTCGCTGCGAGTATAGCGAGTACGAATACTTTCGCAGTGTACCTATGGATACACTGCGAAAGTAGCCTAAAAGTGATTAAAAGTTCTTAAAAAGAATAAAATTACATACTCACCTGTCTGACGCCTGCACTGGGACCGGCAAAGAAGATATCTGATCGGCGGACAAGGCCCTGTGACTACCAGCCAATCAGATGGCCGATAGCGATCTGACCAATCAGATGGCGACACGTCACAACCACATGATCGCTAGCGGCCACCTGATTGGCCACATTGCAAGGTCCTAGGTGTACTGTCAGGACCTTGCAATCTGGGCAATCAGGTGGCCGCTAGCCGGATGTCTTATTTGCCGCTCCCAGTGCAGGCGTCGGACAGGTGAGAATGTAATTTTATTATTATAATTGTAATAAATCTACTCCACAGAACTGAATGGCTGAAATAGATGCCATACAGTCACCATCTATATGAGGTTCTATAGATGGTGACAATATGGCATCTATTTCAGCCATTCAATTCGGTAGAGCAGATGTATTACAGTGTGACGGAAGCGCGGACCGAATCCTTTATTCTTTTCTCCCTGGATCTCTCTTAATCCTCAATAGGGAGATGACTGGCGGGAGCACTAGTCCCAACTGCTGCACTAAAATCATCAAGAGGGGAAGGAAAGACAGACAGGGGGAACAGCAAAACAACTTCCTGCCTGCTGCCAAGCTCCTTGGCAGCAGATGGCTTGACAGTAGTCAGTGTCCAAAAAAGCACCTTCATCTCAGATAGTCAGGCCAGGAATGAAGTTCAATCACCAGCAGGGCATGCTGGATCATGTGACCATATAAAGGAGGTGGGAGTGGTCACAAAGTAGCCACACCTGGAAGAGAAATAGGGAGTTTGCTAGAAACGATACAGAGGTCCCAAACTTGTCACAAGTCTCCAAAGTAAGAGAGACCATCATGACTGTTTCAAATCAAATTCCAGTTGAGTTCAACCATATTCTATCCCTTCAGGCCCAACACGAGTAAATACATCGGATCAGTCTGGAAGGTTCCATTAAATACAAACTTGAGGATTACTTTCAAAGAAAGTTCTCTTGAAGTGTTTTCCTCTTTTACATTCAGATACTTTTTTTCATATAAACATTTACTAACCCATCAGATTAGATTTAGGAAATTGGCCTTCCATCCTTGCTCTTTTTACATTTCTCAGCCAGAAACTGTCTCTTTCGATAAAAAGAATGGACCATATGTTAACTTGCTTCGAAAGACGACACAATGGTTAGATGCTTCAGAGACTATAATATATTGATGTATTCATTCAGAAAAGCTTTTAAAAATGCGAGCGGGACGTAGGCGATGACAATACGGCTTCTTTTTAGGCTTCGAAAGGGAGTGCATAAGTTACCAAAATCTTATTAAATGAGAAATACTCAACTCAATTCAACTCAATTGAGTCTCAAATCCCCCGGCTCCTTCTTATTTCATTGCCCAACTTCAGTGTATTATAATGACCCTAAATAGAGGAAGCTCGGAATGTGTCTGCCACAAAATATTCATACCTGATACATTAAGGCTCAACTTTTTTGACTTTCAAATGTCTCCGGTACCCTAGTGCTTTATAAGCTGTAAGCCTTTCGGGATACATGTCTATCAGTGTCACTTCTGTGCTTCTGTTTTTGGCAAATGTTCTACCTCTGAGTATCATTTCTGGTCTCGCTGTGATAAAAGGTAACTGTTAGAAACCAAAGTGAAAAAATAAGGTTTCATGGCCAAATAATAGCATCAAATATATTTATGTTCGCCGTTTGATACAAAATGTGCAGGAGAAATTGCTAATATTATAACCATAGACCATAGGCAAGAAACTGAACTCAAAAACTTTAGATAAGGTTACTCAAAAGAAACTATTTATTGGGATGGTTGTCTAAATTAGAAAACGCATATTCATATACCGGTCAGGATTCCCGATCTTCTGATTACCCTTTGTGTCTTCTTGCCCTTTTCCGAAATGGCGTTTGCTCTCTCTCTTTCCTGCCAATGTGTTTCTGCCTTTCAGCCTTTATAAGCTTTGGTCCGTTTTCCAGTCCTTGCTTGAGTATTCTTCTTGGATCTCTGGCTCCTGTGAGCATCTCAGATTGTTGTTCCTCCTCTTGCTATTCCGGTTTGGCTCTTACCAGCTTCTGCAGTCTGACCTCCAACCACACTCATCTGCTTCGACCTTATCTCTTGCATCTAGTTGCTCTGTGCTGCCGGTGTTCCTGCTCCAGCTTCTGCAAGCCTGCCAGCCTCATGCCACGAAAGCGCAATTAGCTTTTGAAAGCTCCACTGCAGCTTTTTCGTTTGCTTGTTGCAGCTGCAGTGATCAGGACAGTTTGAGACTTTCTTAGTTACACTGCACTGCATCCAGGTTCTTACTTGTTTTCAGATACTTTACTGTTCCCAGGCCTCCTTGGGTGTAAACAGTTACTACAGACGGTTCTGCAATTGGCATCTATCAGTGTGAACTGTTACTCATAGAATGTTCAGCAACTGGCCTCTTCCAGTGTGAAATGTTACTAAGAGACGTTTCCTATTGGCATCACTGTGGATGAACTGTTTGGCTTCACTAAAGACTATTATTGCACCATTTATGAACTTTGCTTACTTTGCTGCACTTTACATTTGAACTTTGCCACTTATGTTTAAATACAGACTTTTTGACATTGATGCCTTGTCTCTGGTATGCTCGGTGTTCAGGCCAGTGTGTGATTGGCTTGCACCGGGGTTAAATCCTGCATTATTGTCCTTAGTGTGGTTGGAAGAAAAAGTGAAAAAACACCTTCCAAACAGCCAATCAGTGAATTCCAAGGATGTACAGGGCCACGCATGTGTCCCGAGTCGGCAGCGCCCAAACCAGAACAAACAGACATTCACTCATCTCTAGTGATCATATAATTCTTGGCACTTCTGTGGTCTACTGGGCCACAAGGAAAAGTATCACTTAATATAATTGACAGTGAATAGCTAATATCGATGAAGAACAAGACATGGTGCTCCCAGAAAGAATTCCAAGGATAATAAGAAAACTTAAGTTTTAATATTGAATGATTGAATTATAAGGCTATAGCAGGCTGATACCGGACCTTGGATGAAACACACATTAGCAATCATACAAGGAACATGAGTACAGGGTACAAGGTACAAGGCAAGGGACAGGGTTACAGGTACTGTGTACAAGGATGGGGACCTGAAAACTAGTAAACTGTCTAGGGGAAGAACCATGTTACTCAGCACCTCCTAAAGGGGAAGGTGCCTTAACTACACAGCACTTCTTAGCCATAAGCAAACAAGTGTCACGTGTTGATTGCTCAGCAGTCCATGTGAAATGCTCTGCTATAGTTTATATGGAAGTAAATTTCCTTTGGCACATTCAGAGTTAATTTCCGTAGTTGCTACAGCATTGCTTCTATGTGTTGGCGGCTCTGCAGATGGGATGTTGTGAGTGTGTCAGGTGACCACTCCTTGAGCTGTTAAATAATTCCATTTCGTACCAGTTGGTGTCGCCGATAGAGTTCACTCTATGCTAAGACCATGAACCGGGTGGATGCCAAGTGCTGCTCTGCTAAAGCACCCTTGCAGTGTTGCTGCTTGAGCTTGCAATGCTTATATCAATCCCTGTGTAGAGGTAGGGGGTCTTAATCCAGGGCTGGATAGGTGCAAAAGCAAGGATGGCGACCCAGACATCTCCACCTTTAGGGGTAAATCAGGGACCACAATCTAAGGGTCAGACAAGATCCTCTAATTGCCTTTTTCCCATCTGTACCATCCTGCCACCTTACTCCCATTACTGCTATACCACCCCATAACAAGTAACAATTCCAGGTTAGGGCGTATGGACCCAGCCGGGGAGCAGACAGATAGCGCAGGACCGCAGGCAAGGTGAGTATGCTGTGGATGCCCAGCAGAGGGATGGGCAGACAGTACAGTATCGCAGGCAGGGTAAGCGTGCCTTGCATACCGGTCCCCCTGCCCCCTCCCTGTAGATCAGCGCCACGGCCACCGGCGTTACAAGTGTAGACCAACTCATTGTATCTGTACAAGACTGTAACCATGAACCTTTTTGACTCTCGGTGATTGCTATAAACATGTAAGCACCATTCTTGGCATGACCCTATTTTCAGGACACCAAAGTTGCAAGCAGCTCTCTCATTGTAAGTATGTCAAGTCTTTTGTAAGTTCAGCTTAGTTTACCTATTTCACAGCGTTTCCCTGTCGAGAAGCAATAAAGATGAGGAAATTTGATAAAAATCCATCCTGTCTTTGTCTAAACAGATTGGTGGGAGCATTATGATGGTAAAGAGCTCTTCAGCAACAGTATTTAAAAGTTCGTCGTGAAAACAAGGCAATCATTTCTAGTCACAAGGCGTTCTGGGTATGCATTAGATGATGTTCATTATATGCAAATAGACAACAGTTGTCTGTTTTAATGGTATCATTAAGTGTCATGAGATTATCTGCAAGAGAAAAGTGTATTCGGGATGAAAAGTACACAGAGACGATTCTAGTCATAGAGGAGATGCAAGAACACTACTAACAAAATGCTTTGTTTGGATCTAAAGTTTTAATGTTTCAGCTGTTTACCCGCTCGGCACCTTCGTTTTTTTCGACGAACCATACGGAATTCCAGATGCTTAAATTAAAAATCCCTTCCGGGGCTCATGAGACATTAGTAAAGGATGATAAACGGTCAGGATGCAGCTCAGAGCGCCCCATGTTTGCACTGTTCACGCTGTTTTGTACAATCTAGGTAGAATGGGATTTTCTTGTAAATCACAGAAACTAGGTAGAGATCTTGGCTTAGTCTCTTGCTCAAGGCAGCCAGTATTTTAAACTAAATTCGAGAAACAAAATTCAAACTTAGAGTGCTTTCACACCGCCGTATTTTTTAATTCGGGTGTATCCTGCTAAAACTGGATCTGCTTTTGGCCCCTTTCAACGAGGTGCTGGAGCTAGCGGGGGCATCTAGTTCTTCCCGTTTTCCCTTGATCTGGGTGTGCATAGTTTTTGCATTGTGACCAAAATCGCAACTTGTCATTATTCTGGTGTCCATGTCTAAAACCGTGAATGCCCGGATTTGGAGCACTCCGTTCAATTAAAATGGGGCTCTGTTGAACCCGAACCACTAGACTCAAGATCCCACTGGATCCAGATGCTGGATCCGGGTTTTTGAACTGCGCATGCCCAGAATGTGAGACAGATCAAAGATAATACCGGTGCGGGAGCATCTCATGGCATCATTGCACGCCCTAGGGGGCAAGTCATTTAGGCTAGGTGACCCACGCCTGACGCCTCCGCTAACAACTTAGAATTTTCCCCCGCAGCCCATAGCGTTAACGCTATGAGCTGCCTGCCAACGCTGCCCCATAGAAACCTGCAGTTTACCCTAGCAGCGGCCACACAGGACATGCGCTTTATCCCAGCGCACAGGAAACGCTGTCTGCAGCATTTTACTTTGCGCTCAGCTAAAGCACATGTCCTGTGTGGCCGCTGTTAAGGTAAACTGTGGGTTTCTATGGGGCAGCGTTGACAGGCAGCTCATAGCGTTAACGCTATGCGCTGCGGGGGAAAATGCTAAGTTATTAGTGGAGGCATGAGGCATGGGTCACCCTCCAATTGTGGCCCTAGCCTCACAACTAGATCCTGTGAAGATCGGTAGTCAACCGGATGCAACAGGATTCTCCTGCACTTGTTTTATCACTGATTCGTGAGATGGATCAGAGATATTACCGGTAGGGGTCCATCCCGTTGCATCATTGACGCCCTATTGGATGTGTCATTTACATATGGATCCAGCGGAAACAGGTTACAAACCAGATGCAACGGGGTGCTCCTGCACCGGTATTATCACTGATCCATGACACAGATCAGTGATAATACCGGTATGGGTGTATTCAGTTGCATAATTACACACCCTAGGGGGCATGTCATTTACAACTGGATCCTGCAGAAATAGGTAATCAAACGGATGCAACCATATGCTCCCACACCGGAATTATCACTATTCTGTGACCCAGATCAGTGATAATACCGGTGCGGGTGCATCCGGTTGCATCACTGTGGGGGACACCGGCGGAGTCCGGGAGATGCAGGTTTTTCACACATTCCCCAGGATTCCAAAAAATGGCTGTGTGAAATCAGCCTGACAAATCCATTCAGGTGAAAGGAAAACTAATAATGAAAAAGTTTCTAACAGACTCCAAGATCATTTCCCCCCTCCCCCAAAAGTCTCTCGCTGCTCTTAATGCTTTGAGAATAGTCTTGTCTAAAATCGACAAAAACATTTTTACCCTTATTACGAGAACTTTTCATCTGCTTTCCCCTGGGGATGAATAATACACCGTTATTATTGTCACACTGTCACAAATTACATCAATAGAGCCGAGCTGCTAAATAAAGTACTCGTACAGACTGTGCTTGATGTGGAAGACATTTTGACAGATCCACGCGCCTTCTCACCAATCCATCAAACGATCTTTGGGAAATAATAAGACTCGGTTGGAAGTCTTTTTACTTTTTTTTTTTGCAAAATAATGTATTTTTTTATATGATTGGTTGAAAATTGTTTAACACTGTGTTTGAGAGGAGGCCTTAGAGCTTGAAAATACCATGTATTTTCTTTGAAAGTCATAGTAACTAGTGGCAAAGAGGTTAAGATACATTTCATCTCGAAAACATGTTTTTCATTATTATTTCAAATTCACCGATTAGTTGAGTAAAACTCAAGGCCTAACTAAGTCAACAATTAGCCTCCAGAATTTACCTTAGAATTGTATTATTTATTAGATATTGATTACCAACCACAAGTCAGTCATATAAATACTAGCGATGAGAGAGCACTAGAGATGAGCAAACCTTTTAAAGTTCGGATTTGGCTCTGTTCGCCGAACGGGCATATGTTTGCCAAATAGATCGGCGAACAGTTGGGTGAACTTCCGAACACCATTCAAATCAATAGAAGTCAAAATCAAGGACCTAGAAAACACCTTCAAAGGGGTCAAAAGATGCCAAACACAGCTCAACTCACCTGCATGCAACCTCCGATCCTCAAAAGATCTCCTTCTCTATTCCCATCTTATCTCCTCTTCCCACAATCACATACAACATTTCTCTCCTGCATCCCCCATACTCTGAAACTCTCTACCACAACCAGGGCCGCACCGTCCATTGGAAAGTGTGAGCCCTTTCACTCAGGTGGAAGTCTGGCAGGGGGAGCAGTTGTGGAGAGGAAGGGGGCGGCGTCATATCCCTGTCATGGCGCCAGCAGCAAGGGGCAGGTAAGACCTGATGCAGGGGCGGCGGTGCTGTGCTCTGATAGCACCCTTTTCCCCCCGTCCTCACCCACGGCTGCAGCAGGGGCGGCGGTGCTGTCCTTTGACAGCACCTTCCCCCCGGTCCTCACCTGCAGCTGCAGCAGGGGTGGCGGTGCTGTGCTCTGACAGCACCCCAAAACACCCCTCCCGTTCATCACCTTGTGGCTCAGGCGGCAAAGGGGCTTGGTGCACCCCACCCCTGACCACATTATATCAGACTTTTGTCTAACATGATTACCTTCTAAAGGAACCTGATGACTAACATCTTCTGACAAGTCTACAGCCTGCAGTTACCCTCATTCCACTGTACTGTTGCATGACGAGCTCTTCCCTGACCTAATGTACCCTCACTAAAGATGAGCGACCCATTTTAAAATTCGGGCTCAACTCGGTTCACAAAGCGGGCATATGTTTGCCGAATAGATCACCGAACAATTAGCTGAACTTCCGAACACCATTCAAATTAATAGGAGGCAAAATAAAGACCCTAGAATACACCTTCAAAGAGACCAAAAGCTGCCAAACACAGCTCAAATCATTTTACAGTGGAGCACAGACACTATCTTCCTACACTATCAGCAAGCTTCAGTGCCACTGTCACCATACGCTCATGAACCTCAGACATATTCACTGCTTCCCCCACACCTGATTGGTAAAAGAAAGACTTAGCCCATCCTACCCTCTCTGCTGTCGTTTGTGATTGGTTACCAGCATGCCAAGCAAACTGATAAATAATTAAAAAATTGTCTTTGGTCAGCCAAATTTTGAAAACAACAAAAATAAAGCCACCAATAGAGGTTAACGGGTACCACACGGCTTTTTTTTAATTATTATTACTTTTTTAAAGCAAAATACAAGGCTAAAACACCTTTCATGCAACATTAAAGGCACAAAAGAGTGCAAGCTTACTATATATAGGGGGTGGGACATTATATAGCTGTTTGACATCTATCTATCTGTATATCTATCTACCTGGGTTTCAAGGACCCGTGGAAGCACTACTTAGCACGAAACGGTGACTGTTGTCCTGTCACTCCCCTCCCTGCACCTTAACTCCATGGATCTACAATAAAGTAGCCTCAACTGCAAACATGCTCGTGTGAGTGCCGCTTTCTAACGATTCATTGCATCCACTCACTTGACCAGCTAAAAAGTTGAGTAACCTTTAAAATCTTGAAAAAATTTAGCAGACCTCAGCTATCCCAAGAGTGGCACCCCCATTAGTTACACCATTCCTGGCACTTCACTCCAGCTCTCTCGCTGCCCAGGTGCATTGGCAAACTGGTTAATGCTAATTGGATTCCAGCTGGGCAATGTCAGCTGGCATCAAGGCTAGAGGATAGTAATGTCAAGGTGTCAATCAGATAGCCGATAATAAGTCAGTAAAGACACAAATAACCACATCAATAAATATTTTATTTGAAAATGAACCCCAATACATTCCTTAAACCTTTTTGCTTAATTAAAACTCATCTGTTTATAGTCTCCAATTGCACCCGTCCCCATAAAGGATGTAAAAAAATAATTAGGAAAAAAAAAATAATAAAAAAAAATAAATGTGATATGCCGTGACTTCCCTGAAGTTGTCTCAGGTTACACAGCGGGTATAATGCAGCAGGGAATCCTGCTGTGGTACCTGAGATAACCTCAGTGGAATCAGCACTCCTAACACCATATGTCTCATGAGAGCCACCATTTCTCATGAGATATCCCTTCAGGATTGATGGCCCCTGTGGGTTTGGGTTCATCTGGCTGGCTAACCAAGAGAGACCTGGCCTCCATCCGACGCAAAATTCTCTACAGGTCAGTCTCCAGCAGATAGTTTCGAAACTCTTCGACGGTGACAACCGGACCTACGCCAACTACAAACCACCCCTTGCTGCCCTTCACCTTCATGAAGGTGACCTCCTACCCAACACAGAGTGTGCAGAATCTTTTGGGAATATGGTCGTGAAGCTGGGTTAACCAGTTTGATGTAGCACTGATGACCAGTACCTTCTTTAGCTATGAAGTCAAACTCCCTCTACTGGAAGAATGCCACCACCAAACCTTGGGCACATGAGTCATCAAAGTCATTGGCCTTAATCCCATACAATCACTCTCGGGGGAATGGCATCCATGAGCCAAATCTCAATAAAGTAGAAAGGCTGGGGCGGTTGATGCCGTATTGGAGGGGGTAGGGGTCTCCACATGGAATTCTCCCAGTACAAGACCTTTTGTGTGAGTGCTGCAAAAAGGCTGGAAAACAGGGCCTCCTGGCTCTACTACCTTCTCCTTTTTCTTGCCCTCATCCTTCTCATCATACTCCTCATCATGCTACTGGATTTGCCAATTCAGCAGCTGCAGCATCGGCTGCAAGTTTCATAATGCTGCAAGATCCTTCTATGTGTGACATCTGCTGCTCCCAACTGGCTTGGGAAACAGCTCACCTACTGACTGTGAACTCCTTGGGACTTCCACTGTCATCTGAGCCCAGCAGTGGATCCTGAGCTCGCTGTATATCAGGCCCAATGCAGTTAGAAGAAGCATTTCAAGGTCCTGGAGTGGCCTAGCCAGTCTCCAGATCTAAACCATATAGAAAACCATTGGAGGGAGTTGAAAGTCCATGTTGCCCAGTGACAGCCCCAAAACCTCACTGCTCTAGAGAAGAGAAATGGGCCAACATACAGCAACAGTGTGTGCCAATCTTGTTAAGACTTACACACATTTCACCTCTGTCATTGACAATAAACGACATAGAACGAAGTATTGACATAAACTTTTGTTATTGATCAAATACTTATTTTGCACCACAATTTGAAAAAAAAAATTCATTCTATATCAGACAATGTGATTTTCCGGATCTCTCTTTCTCATTTTGTCTCTCATAGTTGAGGTCACCTATGATGTCAATTACAGGCCGACCTCATCTTTATTAGTGGGAGAACGCGCACAATTGGTGGCTGACTTTTACGTTTTTCCCCAGTGTAATAAATTCATATTTTTTAATTATGTAAATATATTTCGATGAGCTTGAACTATTTCTTTTTTTCTATTTTTTAATTGAAACTATCAAATTTACAATTTATGAAAATGTTGCAGTTTTGTATATTTCCTGAAAAATGGGATCATATTCAGTGAACCAGAGAGTTAATAATGAATGGTACTGTTTCCTATCAACAAACCCAATTTAGTTTTTTTTAATTTCACCTTGGGTGATGTCCTGGTTGTTTTTTACATCCCCATTTATTTTTAAATGTGCTACACCCTGCTGTGACCTCTGAGGTATCTGAGATCAGAAGTTCACAACCATAAGCTGATCCTATGTCCTCTTTAGAGCCCGCTCCGCGATTATCATGTGTACAGCAGGATTTTTACCTTTCAGTGCTGAATGGGTTAAGTATTCATTTCTTATTCTGCTGAGAATCTTTGTAGCTTCAAATCTCAGCTGTTGCACACTATGACCACCAACCTTCCTCTTTATAAATGCACTCCTAGCTCTTTCCTATGCTGGTTATAGATCTTCTATGCTGACCTCTCTGGTGAAGTTGTAAAGTTCCTTCTGGAGAAGCTGAGACATTGCTTTGTTTGTGTTAATCTTGTTTGATTGCCTCTTTCCCCGTTTTGTCTAATCACAGTGTTAAGACTCCTAGCGTCTTGCTGCTCTACACACTAGTCAAGGCAAACCCAGCATTAACCATGGCCAAAGAACCTGATCGTGCAAGGGGGAAGGACCCATCTAGGATTGATAAAGAGCACAGGGTTCAGACTTTGTTGAGTGTTAAGGGGTGAACTCTCTCCCTATTACCAGGACCTACGTTTTACTTTTTCCCAGGTGTTCCCTTCCTGTTGCATCACAAGCCAAACATTTCCTCACTGGGGTGTGACACATTTTCCAACAAAATCTTGCATAAGAATTTGCAATGAATGACATCTACTTTCAGTTCGCCCATAAACTTAAAATATCAAGGGTAGTTAACATATACATTTTAAAACATCATTGCAAAGTAAGCGGCTGCACAGAGCTCATAAAGCTGCTGAGCGGGTATCTGGATGAAGGCAGAGATGACTTATTACCATCTCTGCCTTCTTGATATAAATGATAAAGGAGTGCATCCCCAGCAGGAGTATGGCAGCAGTAGTCCCCACTGACCAGATACCCCGGGTGGCGTCACGGCAAATTCCCCTGTAAATAACTCATTCCTTTTTGGACTGAGCCCAGGCCACAGGACCCAGTCACGACTACCATGATCCCCAGAGAGACAGCACCGGCGCCACCGAGTACCCCACAACCTTGGGGCGCATTACATATAGTATAGGAAGGGCTTTCTCCTCCACACTCAGTGATCAAGTGATCACCCGGTCATGGAAGGAAACAGGAGCTGTTGGTTCCTAAGAGAAACAAATAAGTTCTGCTATTGTGGCGCCCTGCTTACGCAGGTAGCCACAGACTTCCCTAATGCACAGTTGGGATTCCACAGCAGGTACCTACTACATGCAACACCTTCAACCCGGGCACAGTAGGGGGAGCTATACTCACTGGCTTTAGGTGAGGTCCCCTATAAATACTGCTGCTGGGGTGGAGTTAGTCAGATTTTGCAGACGCTAGGAGAGCTGCGAAGACGTCCTAGTGATCAGTGCCACGATTGGGCCCGAACCAGTGACCCGGAGTGGCCCTTCTGCCGTCCAGCAAGCATAGGAGTGGGGACAGAAGGCAAGGAGCAGAGCTAAGGGAGTGAGGAACTAGTGGGAGTTCACCCAGAGACGTACCGGACTTTGGTGATCCGCACCTGCAAGATTACTTCATGACTGCAGAGAACCCCATCACACCATGGAGACTTCAGTGACCCGGTTCCCCTGCATGCCCAAGGAAAGGGAGCCAGACACCGCAGTGTAATGCAGCAGTGATCAAAGAGGGTAACCTGTGGACCGCGCAGGAGGAGAGAGAGGACCCGAGAGGGAAGGAAGCTAGTCTGACTGCAAGCAGACAGGGCATCAGGAACCGTAGAGAAACTGAGGAGGCCTAATACCCACTTGCTGTGGAAGCTCACTGTGCACCTGGTCACCCAATAGTGCCCTGGATGTCTTTACCTGCTCATACCACCATTAAAAAGGTAAAAGAGACTTTCTACAGTGTGTGTGCGTCATTCCTCTCCGCACCCGGTGCCCCTTATAGACTGGTCCATCGCTCCCTATCCTGACTTAAAGTTCCACTCCAAGCTGCCCCTTTCCACTACGCTGCCCCGGAGGCCAAGCTCCACCTGTAGGGAGCTTTTTCATCTCAGCCGCATTACCATCGACCTCCGAAGGACTGTGGCGGCGCTGGTGACCCATCACCA
This sequence comes from Allobates femoralis, assembly GCA_033576535.1. NCBI lineage: Eukaryota > Metazoa > Chordata > Amphibia > Anura > Aromobatidae > Allobates > Allobates femoralis. The sequence goes on from JARQOC010000005.1 coordinate 22,706,464, forward strand.
GGTACTACAGGTGGCGTCACATGACAAACTCTAATTCCCTGTACATACACCCCTTATTGAAGTGTCAGTGGGAAAAGGGTAGGGAAAGGCAGCTCACTGGTATAATTCAGTCCTGTCACGTCCTGGAGTTATAATCCGCACGGAAACGCCCTGGCATCGGGCACGATAATCAAAATAAGGAGAATGATCCAGCGGAGAATTTCCGGAATGCTTGTTTATTTGCTATACAAAACCTCCATAAAACAGCGGGGTGTGCATCAAGCCAACATGTTTCGACTACACAGTCTTAATCATGGCATCATTAAGACTGTGTAGTCGACATGTTGGCTTGATGCACACCCCGCTGTTTTATGGAGGTTTTGTATAGCAAATAAACAAGCATTCCGGAAATTCTCCGCTGGATCTTTCTCCTTATTTTCCTTATTGAAGTGTCACCCAGGCCACAGGCTCGGGCGCTGCCACTCATGACATCCCCCGTGAAAACACCCACCGAGGCTGATACCCGAATATCCCAGGGTCTAGGGCTCGACACTGTACAGCCAGATAGCTAATTTGGTTCTAGGGCTAATAACATACCTACGTGTGGCCAATGGATTAGAGCATGCAAAAAAATTCACAGCAACTTACAAGGAGCTGTAGACTTTTTCGAGGCTCTCTCCTGGAATTTAACGAAACCTTAAAATAGAGTTGTTAATTTCCCAGCGTTGGATACAACCTTACAAATATGGATCCAATATGCAAAATCTACAGTTCACATGGGTCTGGTTGCATTCAACTCATGAAATGACTGCCACATCCACCATGCTACCCATAATTATAGGGACAGTCATAAAAATTGTTACATGTTTTGGATAAGTTAAGAAAATTCACAATTTCTCGCGCTTTTCATTGTTTTTCCTTAAGTATGTTTTCTTGTGTTGGCAAAGCTAAGTAGATAATTAATTTCAATTAGGTTCTGTTTACATAAAGGAATTAGACACTCATCAAGGTTCTGTTACAATATAGACACCAACAAAGACAATGACTCCATTGTTTTAATAAACGTTGTTCTTTATAGAGTGATATTTTTCCCTTCCAAGATGGCAGAATATAAATGCAGATGTGAGCAGAGCCTTCGTTATCTGCCTGTTTTGTGCATTACATAGTTTGCATTGTTCTTACAGGCAGATTATAGGGTATGACAATTGATGGATTGGTTACAAATTAAAGCCCAGGAACAGAAAATTGCACCTCTCACAACATGGCAGCCTACGTCATTGACAGCAAGTCTGCCAAATGATGCTATGATAGCAAGCTAAAGGTGCAGCTCCTTAAAGAGAATCTTAAGGGGTTAAAACACAAACTTCAATGATGTGTCACATATCGCCTTCTGTGCTGTTGTTTACTTAAACTGAGTGTTTTATTACTAGGACATTATCATCACTGTAACTGGCATCCCAAGCCTGATTTGCATGTGAATTCTAAGATAGATTAAACATGACTGGCACAAGGGGTATCTACAAAAATAGTATCATCCTTATCTCCTACTAGGAGATAGATAGATAGATAGACAGATAGATAGATAGATAGATAGATAGATAGATAGATAGATAGATAGATATCCTATATTATGTCCCAACACCCCTACATATTATAGACATGCACCCCTTTGTGTTTTTCTTGTAGCACTAAAGGGTGCTTAGCCTTGTTTAAACCAAATAAATAATAAAAAACAAAGTGGGCCTCCCTTTTGTTTGATAACCAGCTAAGTTAAAGAAGACAGCTATGGGCTGCAGCCCGCAGCTGTCTGCTTTACTTTGGTTGATTAGCAAAAACATGGGTGATCCAACGCTGTTTTTTAAATTATTTAATGATAAATAAATTATTTTAAACAATGCGGGGTCCCTACTACTTTTGATAACCAGCCAAGACAAAGCTAATATCTGGAGGCTCATTTTCTCAGTCTGGGAAGGTTCAAGGTTTTCGGGTCCTTCGCAACCAAAAAATAGTTGCCTGCAGATGTCTCAAAGTTGTCACCTTCATTTAATATGTCAAATCTGGCATCTTGCCCCAGTCCTTCCTTATTGCCCTAATGGGGTTGCTGTCAAGGTAATCATGTTTGTGGTTAATGTCAGCTGTGTAATGTCAGCTGGCATAAAGCCCAGGGGTAAGTAAAGTAGAGGTGTCTAACAGACACTCATATTACTAATCTAGTCAGTAAAAAGATAAATAAACCCACACAAAAATATTTTATTTTGAAAAACACTTCCGGACACTCTCCATGGTTCACCAATTTATTAAAAGAAAAAAGCCATAAGTCCAAAGTAGGTCTCAGATTCTAAAGTAGTCCATCGAATCTGAAGTATTCCACAATTGGCAACCTGCAAAACATAAAAAAAGCAATATTTTAGAAATAAAGGCAAAAGACATCCCCTCATTCGTCAATTTATTCCCCAAAAAAAATCCCCAGCTGTCAGTTTTACCTTGGCTGGTTATGAAAAATAGAGCCTAAAATAGAATTTAAACCTGTAAAAACAACCTTTAGTACCACATAAAAAGCACTAAAGGGTGCAAGATTAGAATATGTGAGGGGTAGAATATTACTTTGCTGTTGGACATCTATCTATCTACCGTGTTTCCCCGAAAATAAGACCCTGTCTTATATTTTTTTGGGGGCCAAAAGTGGCCCCCTGTCTTATTTTCGGGGGGGGGGGGGGGACTTATATTGGCAGCCCCAGGCCCATACACACACATACATACATACACATACATACACATACATACACACATACACACACACATACATACACACAATACCGCTTCTTACCTTGTCCGGTGCTGTCCCCTCTGTTAAGGCCCTCTCCTCCGGCCGTCCGGTGGTGTCCCCGCTCCTCTCCTGGTCTTCGGTGCGTTGTCCCGGTCCAGTTTCATGGTGATCGCTGTGGTGCCCGGCCGACTTCCTGGTTCCTCCGGCAATCCCCGCCCAGGTCAGGCCCTGCGCCAATGAGAGCGCAGGACCTGGGACGTCAATCACCGCCAAGACGCGGCCAGATGACGTTGGGGCCTCTGATTGGCCCAACGTCATCAAGCGCCGCGGCTTGCTTTATTTAACATGACAACTAGCTTAATATTTACATAGAGTTATCAGAGTATTAAAAGATTATGTTAAAAATGTATTGCATACACCGTTCAAGCATATGTGTACGTACCGCCTGTTTGGTTTCTAGTACCCATTGACCTGCATTGGTAAGTGTTGGACATTTTACGCCACCATATTCGGCATGATGCAATTTTTTTCTCAGCTTGATTCCAGTTGATAAAAATCTCAAAGATGGACATTGCCCTATTGTTTGAAACTGGAGGGTATGCAACCCAATATTTTGTCAGACTGCACTCAACGATTTTAAATGCAGACATGAGCAAACCCTTAGTCGTATACACCACAAATATTGCCTTTATGGAAGTTTGGGAAGAAGCCATTTTTGAAAACAAGAAGCCATAAGAAGTCCCATTTTCAGTTTGTGTGATGCCCCACTGGTCGCTGCGCAACAGAGGGGTACTGCACCAGACCAGCATGTGTTGTATCCTTGTGACCAGGGGATTGAAAGTTAATTTGAGGCCCTCAACACACGCATTCACACATCTAGAGTTAGAGGATCAATTGGTTTACCTGTTGCTAAGGGAACTGATCCTGGTGGGTGGAGTTAGGTGGTTAGTAAAGAGCGGGAAGAAGTTAGTGAGTGCAAGAGAGGAGGGAGAAGGCACGGGACCCTGCAAGTGGCGCAGTAGAAGGGCACCTAAAGGACGGTGACCCAGACCAAAGGGGATCCTCGGGTGTCAGCTAACACCCTAATCTAGTCCGGTATGTTACCCATTCAGAAGGACACAGTCTAACAACGGAAGACTGCGAGAGCGGTGCAGGTGTTTAGCCCTGAGCTGCCAAACCAGAGGGATGTGGACTACTCAGAGAGCCGTCGCCAAACCCTGGCATATCCCCATAAGGCCGGCAGAGAGTAAGGAGCCCTTAGAGAAGGAATTTCTCGTAAATCCCGTGAGCGGGCGACGGGCTCTGTGCAGTGTAGTACAGGATGGAAAGGAGAAGCCGTGCAGTGTGAGAGTAGAGGGAGAAACCATCTGGAACACCATTGAGGGCTTCAAAGAGACATCTTATTCCCTGGTGACTACCCAGGCCAGCTACCCGTGACTGTGTACCTGTAAGCTGCCTGAAAGTTACCAGTAAACCATGCAGAGCTTGAGCTGTGTCTGGTGTCTCATTTCCATCACACTGGGTAAACTGCATTCCGGTCTCAACAGCAGAGCCTGCATCAAGCCTCCACCTGCAGAGCCGCCTTCCTCTGTGAGTTCTCTATTTCCATCACTGCCCCAGGGATTCTACTCTACCTGTGGGGAGCATTACCATCTAACTGCATACCATCATCCCTGGAGGTCAGAAGCAGCGCTGGTAACATTACCAGGTAGCGTGGGTGGCATCACAAACTTTATTTTATTTTATTTCTTTTCTTTTACACATCTTTCAGCGACCACCAGGGCCACGACCCCGAGCATCGGCCACCAGTGACAGCAACCTTGATCAACGCCCGGGAAGCGAGTATCCGAGGAGAATTTTTGTTACTTAAATCCCCTGTAACACCAGTGATATATGTCCTGCCCAAGGTCCACAAGTCTCTAACTAATGCACCGGGACGTCCAATTGTGGCTGGGACAGATTCTGTACTCAGCCATGCTGGCGTCCTCTTGGATAAAATTTTGAATCCAATTGCTATTGGCTTTAAGTCATATATTAGGGATACCGGTGATTTCTTACAAAAAATATCAGAAATTAATTTGAGTAATGTTAATACCTGGCTAGTATCGTTTGAAGTTGTCAGCTTGTATACCTCTATAGAGCACGAATACGGAATAAGCTGTGTAAAGAAAAAATTGACAGGTCTGGGTTATGCGGAGGAAGTGAACAAATTTATTTTGGATTTGCTGACTGTTGTTCTCACGAAGAACTATTTTTTGTTTGGAGATGAATTCTTCGAACAAAAACGCGGAACCGCGATGGGGGTCAATATGGCCCCGCATACGCAAATATAATGATAGGAGTCATGGAGGAGGATGTCATCTCTGTGTCCCACCTCTTCTCCCAGGTAGGGGGGTGGTGGAGATATATTGATGACATCTTCCTTCTATGGTCTGGATTAGAAGAGACATTATCCAAATGTTTTCTTTTTTTGAATAACGCCAACCCTACCATTAAATTCACGATGGTAAATTCAGTAACTCAACTGCAATTTCTAGACGTTTTGATTCAAAAAGATAATAAGAAGTTGATAACTAAAATGTATGTTAAACCTACAGATCAGAAAAACACTCTGCTGTTGTCTAGCCAACATCCACGTAGGATGGTGGTGTCACGCTGGGAGTGGGGAAGACACCCAGCGTAGGATAACGACGGGGGGGGGAATCAGGAGTCCCTAATGCTAAGGGCACAAGAAGGAGACGGTGACCCCTAGACTTCCTAGAGCTGACCCTGTCTGCCCTAACGTCCCTATACAGTCTCCTCAACTGTCGCCGACCACGAACCTCGTCCCTCTCTGATCCTAGATCTATCCTATCTAAGGATCAGATGGAGAGGTTCACTAGACCCCTCCACTATCAACTAAAGACAAACACCAGGGAAGACAGACATTTGGGAAAAGGAAACACTTATCTGACAGCAGAACACAGCAACCTCCACAATCTCAGCTTCTGCTGGAGCAAGGATAAAGTGTGCACAAGGAACTATCACCTGCACCGAGGAAGGGTAATGAACCTCCTTATAAAGGTGGAAGGAGTCTGCTGGGTCCTAGTGACCTACAACATTGGTGGATAAAACCAGACCGAGCGCAAGACCTCCACAGCCGTCTCCCCATAATAGAGAGATCTCATCACACCTTCTCTCCATCAACACAGAAGGTAAATGCCCCTGAAAGAGACGGACCATCCTCCACCATTATGGCTGATGGGCCAAACGCTGGGATCGTCTGCGCGTGGCCTCCACCCTGTCATCCGTGCCACCCGTGACAGGTGGATTCCATTCCCCTTGGACAGCTAATTAGAGCAAAACGGATAGAAAGTGAGGAGGAGGGTTTCAAAGACTCTATGAGAAGTTTGACACAGAAATTTATGAGATGTGGTTACCCTTAAAAACCTGCGACTTTAAGACTAGATTTCGTCAGCACAAATATTCAGTATGGAAGAAGCGGGTAGATCTCCCCGTACCGAAGCACTGCACTGAAATGTGGCATAAGGATACTGACCTTAAATTTAAGATCATAGACCATGTCCCACCACTGAGACGGGGGGGAGACAGAGTGGCTTTGCTACAGAAAAAGAAATTATCTTACATTTTTAGACTTGGTACAGTGAGACCCCATGGATTAAATGTTGATTTTAAATTGCATGCTATCCATTAAAGATAATGGGGTTTCATAGTTTACCTTATTCTTTGATCCGTAACAGTGCAATATCATTTATTGATGTTGTAAGTTGTAACATTGCATTAATAAATGTTCTTTTTCTTTATGTTTTTATCTTAGATAGTAGCCTGGAAACGAACCCAAGCAGCCATGATATTCTGCCTTAATCACTCCCATTCAGAATAATTTTTGCTGTGATAAAATGTATGATAGTGAGTAATTTTCAATAATTATAACTTATGGTAGACGTGTGGGGCTAATGTATATAATGATAATCTCTACAGGTTGATATATGCCTGACTGGTTCCCCTATAAACGGGGTATACCATTTATGGCCATAGAGTGGCGTCGGTGGTTTCATTTCTAGGATGAGACTTCCATTGGCCCCCTGTTATCTGTAATGGAAGCCCCTTATTAATATAATATTGATAGTCTCATTATCTAAAACCTTTTTTGTATTAAATGCCATAAAAACCTAGTATGGGCAACTTCTAATGTAAATGCCCATTTTCAAGATGGCGCCGGAGGTCTTTAGCGCATGCGCAAAAGCATGCTTTTGAGCTTGCGATCATGTGACACACTATGCACCAATGGGAGTCCTCAGCATCATAGACACGTCATTAATGACGCGCCAGGAAGCTAGTGACACCCGAAAGATGCCGACAGACATGAGGAGAAGGCAGTTATGGGCGGCTGTGAGTCGGTCGACAGGGTAGGGGGTACTCGGATACCAGGATATGCGGTTACTTCAAAGGGGGAATCACAGCTGGTCGTTCACAGTTCCATGCCCTGGACCCTTAGTGGTAGGGGATGGGGGTGATGATGATGATGATGGAGAGAGAAGGAAAGGTATCGTGATGCCACCTGTGGTACATGGTAATATGTTTACCAATGTTGCGGCCGGTCGCTGAGGTAATGGGAGGCAGTGTTTGGTAGTACAGCTCCCCACAGGTGGAGCTTTACCTCAGGGCAGCGGGGGTAGATGAGGGGAGTCGTACTTTTTACCCCTTTTGATGATGCTGAGGCCCTCTGGGAGCCGGAGGAAAGGATCACAGACACTGATTCAACTCAAACGTCACTTTACTGGTACTGGGAAGATGATACAGTACACAGCCACTGTCTGATTGAACGGGGACGTAGCTACTGATTGTAAGGTGATCCTGTAGAGTCTGTTGGTGGTCCCTTCTAATGGCTTTCGGGGTCTGTGTTTCTATTTTCCCTCTTTAACCACTCTGCAGAGCTCCTACACCAGCCTAGGGGTCTGTTACAGTTAAGTACTTTCGGTACGGACGGGAACAGTAACAAGCTAATCCTCCCGCCACCGGAATTTGGTCCTTTTCCTTAAAGTGTCCTGGACCCAATATAGGACTGAGGTTGAGGTACAGTCTGTGGTGCTATGGCTTCTTTCTGTTGGTCAAACAGCTTGCCGGTTTGCAACCCGGGATAGACCACCCTTTGCCTCGGCTCCGGTTATGCCAGTGTCGACCCCGGACTTCCCCAGCTGGCTCCAACCAGGCCTGTTTCATCCCCTCCGGTTCCCGGGTCACCTCTCTCTAAGAGGCGCTTTCCCAGCACTGTCTAAAATTATCTCAACTGTCACTCAAGTCTCCCGCTCTACTGTAAGCTCCACCACCTGGACCTACTAAATATACGGTCCATATGCTAAGGGCGGGATAGTGTATGCGTGCTTAGGACAGACTCTATAAGGAAACCTCAAATCCATAGCTACGGTGGCACTACACCTTCTGTTTGGGGTGCAGCACCTCCCTGTGGCGCCTAGCCATAGGGGCGCCACAGCTGCAGGGGGAGGGACCAGTATATCACTATGTAAATAATTAATCTTTGCACATTTGTCACAGATTTGCAATCAAAAGTAATTATGTCATATTTGAGGCATGTTATACTGTACATGTGTATATCAAGCACTATGTCTGCACTTTACGTATAAATTAACACTGTGATGATGTTTAAAAGAAAACAAATGATTGTATGTATGAATTTTACACTTTTATACCTAATTATGAATTAATTTGGGAGGGTTTAAAAGCCTCAGTTTGTATCAATAGCACCATGCTTGAGAAAAGTCTTTTTGACTGAAACGTCGCCGAATAAAGGGTCCAAAACATCTTTATGTCTGGAGTGCTGCCTGGTTTTTTTTGATGGGTGGGCCCCTGGGATTTGTCGCTGGCAGGCCTTCTCTGTGTTCAGTATAAGCTTTCAGTGTCACTAGGGCCCACCGGGGATTACCCGGTGCCCCGGTAGGCCAGTCGGACCCTAATTACATAAGTCATGATAGCTAGTGGTAGAAAGAGATAGATAGATAGATAGATAGATAGATAGATAGATAGATAGATAGATAGATAGATAGATAGAATTTAATTGTATTACAGATGTCACCTATTATGGGAGCATTACATATCTGAGCTCTCCGCCTGTCTCGCTAATGAGCTGCCTGGTTTCTTTAACTGACTCTAGTGATTAGTACAATGTATAAGGTTTATGGAAAAGACAAGAGGAAAATTGTGATTGTCGTACAGAACATCCGTGTTCTTTTACCATTTCATGCTGAGCCTCTTTGTATTTTCAGCTTTTCATCTCCTATTAGGTTTAATACAAGGAAGCCATCTCGTGGTAGGAGAGGATGCAGCAGACGTCGAGCGTTGTGGAGGATTTCTCTACACTTTTCACCTTGTGTTATATGAAACTCTGTAATACAGATTCTTATTTCACTAGCCATTTATTTATGCAAGACTAGAAAAACTAATATTGGGAAATTGCGCTTTTTCTTGAGTTTAGCGTCTCAGTTACAGACCTACATGGGACTTTCGTGCCATTCAGGTCTAGGAACTATTTTTTGCTCTCCATAAAGCTCAATGCTCAGTTAGAGTGCATCCATTCTATGCAATGTTGCATAGCGGTCGTCATTCTGGTTTTCACTATATTTGTGATTTTGAAGTTAGGCTAAAACTCAGGCTGTGGCCCCGGGGCCCTGTAAATTCAGTCGGAATTAGACTGGACGACTCTCATAAAAACATTGTAAAATCTGCCTCTTGCAGCCAAATATTCCCTATGTCCATCATCATTAAACAAGCCAAAATGCTGTCTGAAAACATCACCAGGGGATGGGTTTCTGGGTTATACCCCACTACCCTCCTAAGGAACTCAATAGAAAGTGTAAAAACCTCTAAGCAGTGAGATCCCTCTAGTGGCACTCTGTAGAACTCAATGGAAACGGTAAAAATCACTATGCAGAGAGAGCCCCCTTGTGGCAGAAAGTACTCATTGGAAACTAGAAAAAGCAAGTATGTAGTGAGAGCCCCCTGGTAGCACCCTATAGAACCACTATGCAGTGAAAACACTGTAGAACTAGATATACACTGGAATAATCATCATGCCATGAGAGCCCTCTAGTGACACACTGTTGAAGTCAATGGAGGTTGAGAGAAAAACAATTATGCAGTGTGAGGCAAACTGTACACCTCAATGGAGACTAGTAAAACCATTATGCAGTGATATCCCCCTTTTAGCACACTGTTAAACTTATTGGAAACTAGAGAAACTATTAGGCAGAGAGAGATTCCCTAGTGGTACACTGTAGAACTCAATGTAAAATAGAAAAAAACATTATGCAGTGAGAGCCCCCTGGTGGCACACTGAAGTACTCATCAGGGACTGGAAAAACAATAATGCAGTAAGAGCACTCTAGTGGCACACTGTACAACTCAATGGAAACTAGAGAAACCGTTATGCAGTGAGAGCCCCCTACTGGCACACTGTACAACTCAATAGAGACTTGAAAACCCGTTATGCAGCAAGAGCCCCCTTTTGGCACACTGTAAAACTTAATGTAAAATAGAGAAACTATTATGCAGTGAGAGCCCCCTGGTGGCATACTGAAGAACTCAATGTATAATAGAGAAACCATTATGCAGTGAGAGCCCCCTGGTGGAATACTGAAGAACTCAATGTAAAGTAGAGAAACCATTATGCAGTGAGAGCCCCCTGGTGGAATACTGAAGAACTCAATGTAAAGTAGAGAAACCATTATGCAGTGAGAGCCCCCTGGTGGCATGCTGAAGAACTCAATGTAAAATAGAGAAACCATTATGCAGTGAGAGCCCCCTGGTGGCATGCTGAAGAACTCAATGTAAAATAGAGAAACCATTATGCAGTGAGAGCCCCCTGGTGGCATGCTGAAGAACTCAATGTAAAATAGGAGAAACCATTATGCAGTGAGAGCCCCCTGGTGGCATGCTGAAAAACTCAATGGAGACTGAAAAGACAATAATGCAGTGAGAGACCCACAGTGGCACACTCTAGAACTCAATGGAGACTGGAAAAAACATTATGCAAGTGAGAGCCCCCTAGTGGCACACTGTAGAACTCAATGGAAACTAGAGAAACCATTCTGCAGTGAGAGGCCCCTGCTGGCACACTCTAGAACTTAATGGAGAGAGGAAAAACATTATGCAGTGGGAGCCCCCTAGTGGAACACTGAAGAACCCTGTAGTCAGGGGTCCTAAGCTGGAGTCCACCTTCCTGTAAAGACCATATGCCCGTTAGAGTTTCTCCTTTAAATTGTTTATATATTGACTTGCAATACTATAGCTGACCATAAGGTGTGCTGTAATATGAACATGCAAAAAATATTTATTGCATTGTTCAAATAATACTTTTTTGTATTAAACAATAAATACTTTTATTTAATATAGAAACCAGCGATTGTGAAAAACCTGGTACCATCAGATATGATATTACAAATCTACTCTGCCCATTGTTTAGAAGGAAAAAAGGGGTGCTATGTGGAGGACATATATATGGAGGTACATAGAACCAGTATATCGTCAAAGGATGGTGTTCAGGTACAAGGATACAACAGCGCGGTGGTGGGTTATACTGCACACTTGGTGTGCTGACTACCTTCATGGTCTGAAGTGCGGCCTCAGTCACCGCTTGGTTCCCGTACATCTATGCAGGAAGCAAAGGCTCACACGGATGGTCCTCCTCTACGGCCTAGTCATGTCTATCTTCTTGGCTCTTCTATTGGGTCAAATCATATGTCAGATCTTGTTTCAGATCTTCTCTGGGATCTGATATTAGGTCTTTTCTTAGAACATTCCTGGAGTCTTCTCTGGGGTTCTGGTCATGGGTTTTGTCATAGAACTGGTCTTGGATCTCCTCTCAAAACTGGTCTCAGTTCTTCTCTGCCATCTGGTATTGAGTCTTCTCATAGAACTGGCTCAGATAGTGGTAGGTGAACCCCCCAATGCTCGGAATCGGCGGATTCACCTGACCTTTTTGAAAGTCCAAGTTCGAGGCCAGACGTAATTCAAACTTGCATCTAACCCTGTAGCTTTACTTTAAAGTTATGATAATAAATAGCATCACTAACATACCGGAACCTGCATGCGCATCCTGCTGTCTCGTTGTTCCGTCCACATCTACTTCCAGGGACCGCTCATTAACTTCCAGGGATATTCACTGCATTGTGAGAATTGGGAGGTGTTCAGCTGTTTTCGCAGTGATGTCAGGGGTCACACGAGTTCATGGCTCAGCTAGAACTCGATTAATGTCTGACTGTCACTGTTAGTTTCAGCCTGATTGTCGCTGGGAGAACTTGTCTGTCAGAGCGATGAGCAAGCTGACATTTCTCCTGTGGCTACATCAGACTGGTTATTTTGTAATTAAGATGAGTCCTAATAGTTTTTTTTATTCTGATAAAAAAAATTGTCTCTCTTGTGTTTTTAGTTCTAAATCTGTGGCAGAATTTTGGCTGACACTAAAATGTTTATATTAATTTTATTACAGCCCAGATTCAACTGTAACCGGATTCTAGTGAATCTGTGTTCGGATCTGTGCACGAAACTAGGTGTTTGGTACAGAACTAATTTACAGTTTGGTTCACCATCATGTCTAGGTCTTCTGGAATAGTTGTACTTCCTCGCATAGTCTTGGGAATCTTTGGGATCTGTCTTGATTACTCTGGACTAGGCCTAAATCCAACTCTGCTCATCACACGATCATCCTGCTCCATGACCAGGTGACTCCTCTTTTCAACCTTTCTGAGTCTTTTATATTTAGCAACTTTCAATCTCTTCCCAAAGGAAACATACACTTCACTCTTATGTTCCTAAATGTCCTCTCACTATCATTTCTGACCAGCAGATGGCGATGTTTGCTTGCGGATACCGTGAGGTATTAACTGAGTGCATCTTCTATATCATTTACTTACAATAGATTTATGTCCTGACAAAACTCATGGAATAAAATCTGAAGAATGCATAAATTAATAAATTGCACATTAAAAACAAAAATTAGACATCACTACAGCCTATTTTTATATTGCACCTCTGGAGTGGTGCTTTAAATTTAAGTTACCCTGGTCTTATGCCTCATTCTCTCGCTGCTTCATCTTCTACCACTGCCGCTCTAGTCAGTCTCTAGTGAATTGTTACCTGCCAGCAAATCCAGTGTTATCTGTAGCTCATCGGAGGTCTCAAATCTATACAACTCTATGAGGGCCCTTGTCTGACTGTTCTGACCTCTTCGGGCTTCTCATAGACTTGCACTGAGAGCTGTGATGTAACTTGTGACCTGTGCTAATCATAAGTTACAGTCAAATAATGGTGCCCCAATATATGAATGGCGCCAAAAAAGCATGAAAACGTTGGAGGGTAAGTATAAGACAGTAGGAAGTTGGCTTATTTCACAGGTGTTGTCTGGGCTTTTTATCAAATCTATGTTTATATCTAGGCTGTAAAATGCTGACAGTTGGTAATTTACATCCTGTCAGCATTTTGCATTATTACCTAGATATCAGCATTTTTGCGCATGTGGAGGAGCAGCTCAGCCACCGATGAGAGGTGTGTTTGCTTTGTAGCTTGGGCATAACATCACAACTGGTTGTTTACACCCAGTCTCCTACAAGCACTCCGTAGTCCTAAACATGCTCGCCACCCCCCAGTCTCCAGCACGCCTGGTCACTCCAGATTCTATTTCCTTATGTAAACTCTGATAGAATCACATTGCACTGAGTGATCATCTTCTTCTCTGAAACACTGTGCTGAATCAGCAGCTGTGTGAAGGAGATGACTGCTCCGTGCAGGGCTGTGGTGTGTGCTCACCTCCTACCCCTGTGCCCGTGCAGATGTGATCTAAAGGCGCTGATGTGAACCTTAAAGCTGCCTTGCACCCTCTGTGCATCACTGTGGTCCATTCTGGCTGTGAGGTTTGCATCAGAGCACTTCAGATCACATCAGCGCGGGCACAGGGGTAGGAGTGACCACACACACACACACTGAGATCAGTCATCTCTTCACACAACTGCAGATTGACACATTGTTTCAGAGAAGGAGATGATCGCTCTGTGCAATGCGGTTTTATCAGAGTTTTCATAGGGGAAAGGAGTTTGGAGTGGTTGGGCATGTGAAGACTTGGGAGGGCGGGCTTGCTGGAGACTGGGGAGCAGGATGCTAGGGACTGGGGAGGGGGCGGGCATGCTTTGGACTAGGGCATACTTGTTGAAGTGTAGGGTGTGCTTTTAGGAGACTGGGCGTCAACGACCAGCTGTGATGTTACATCCAGGCTCCAAAACCACACGCCCCTAGTCAGGGCTGAGCTGCTCCTCCACATGCAGAATGCCGATATCTAGGTAACAATGCAAAATACTAACAGGATGTAAATTACAAACTGTCAGCATTTTGCAGCCTAGATTTTATAAAAAGCCCAGACAACCCCTTTAAAGCACCAGTCCAGCACTGGAGATTTTAAAAACATGTTGCAGTGGTGCTTTAAATAAAAAAAAAAATTTTTCTGCCTTTAAAAATATTTATTTCTAATTCTTTTATTTTTTTTATTTTTTACTTTCAGCAGTATATGATCTACTATTCCAAACGAGAGGGTATCAGAAAAGAGGGAGTAAATGTCACACGTGCTCAGCGACCACAATGCTTCTAATGGATGACATGTGTTCTCACTTGTTTCCGTGTTCTTATTTTTCTGTTTTCCTAAATGCGCCGACCTTTTCATAAAACAAACATTTCAGATTTTTTTCCTTTTTTTCCCTTCATCTGTGAACAGGTCTTCTCGTCAGAAAAAGGGTAAAGGGAAATACATAACATGTGACCTTTTCAGTGCCTTGATTTATTTATATATTTATTTATTTTTTATTATTTTCTTTTTTTTTTTATTCTTTTTTTTTTTTTTTCAGCTGTGATATTTTTTTTGCAGCAGCTCGATACGGGGCCGGTATTTGAGTAATAGGATCTGATTATATAACTGCAAATTATCCAGATATGTAAATGACGCCTCTGTTATCTTATTAACATATAACCCAGATATTATAGGAATACATTAAATAGAGTTTCTAGATTTGGGATCATTTTTTCAAGTTTAAGATTCCATTTCCTGAGGCTTTTTACTCTTCGATAAGTTCAGAAAAACAAATGATCAACATGGTATTCTGTATTTGCATAGAGAGTTATAACCATAATACATGTAATCCATAAGCATAATCATAATGTATAGAAACTATGCAAATAAAAAGGCTTTTGCATCTGAATAAATGCCTCATATGCATGGCAGAACTATGGGCAGGAGTAATGAGGACTCTATTATTTGTATATGCATATAACTTATGTGTATATGAGGAAAAATATCCATTTCTGACCATTATTCTGAATTTTGTATCAGTTTTCCCCTTTTTAAATTTTAGTTGTCTCTGAGCTAGTGGGTGAAAACATACAGTGTTGGCCAAAAGTATTGACACCCCTGCAATTCTGTCAGATAATACTCAGTTTCTTCCTGAAAATGATTGCAATCACAAATTCTTTGCTATTATTATCTTCATTTAATTTGTCTTCAATGAAAAAACACAAAAGAGAATGAAGCAAAAAGAAAAACATTGATCATTTCACACAAAACTCCAAAAATGGGCCGGACAAAAGTATTGGCACCCTCAGCCTAATACTTGGTTGCACAACCTTTAGCCAAAATAACTGCGATCAGCCGCTTCCGGTAACCATCAATGAGTTTCTTACAATGCTCTGCTGGAATTTTAGACCATTCTTCTTTGGCAAACTGCTCCAGGTCCCTGATATTTGAAGGGTGCCTCTCCATCTGCCATTTTTACATCTCTCCACAGGTGATCTATGGGATTCAGGTCTGGACTCATTGCTGCCACCTTAGAAGTCTCCAGTGCTTTCTCTCAAACCATTTTCTAGTGCTTTTTGAAGTGTGTTTTGGGTCATTGTCCTGCTGGAAGACCCATGACCTCTGAGGGAGACCCAGCTTTCTCACACTGGGCCCTACATTATGCTGCAAAATTTGTTGGTAGTCTTCAGACTTCATAATGCCATGCACATGGTCAAGCAGTCCAGTGCCAGAGGCAGCAAAGCAACCCCAAAACATTAGGGAACCTCCGCCATGTTTGACTGTAGGGACCGTGTTCTTTTCTTTGAATGCCTCTTTTTTTCTCCTGTAAACTCTATGTTGATGCCTTTGCCCATAAAGCTCTACTTTTGTCTCATCTGACCAGAGAACATTCTTCCAAAACGTTTTAGGCTTTCTCAGGTAAGTTTTGGCAAACTCCAGCCTGGCTTTTTTATGTCTCGGGGTAAGAAGTGGGGTCTTCCTGGGTCTCCTACCATACAGTCCCTTTTCATTCAGACGCCGACAGATAGTACGGGTTAACACTGTTGCACCCTCGGACTGCAGGGCAGCTTGAACTTGTTTGGATGTTAGTCGAGGTTCTTTATCCACCATTCGCACAATCTTGCGTTGAAATCTCTTGTCAATTTTTCTTTTCCGTCCACATCTAGGGAGGTTAGCCACAGTGCCATGGGCTTTAAACGTCTTGATGACACTGCGCACGGTAGACACAGGAACATTCAGGTCTTTGGAGATGGACTTGTAGCCTTGAGATTGCTCATGCTTCCTCACAATTTGGTTTCTCAAGTCCTCAGACAGTTCTTTGGTCTTCTTTCTTTTCTCCATGCTCAATGTGGTGCACACAAGGACACAGGACAGAGGTTGAGTCAACTTTAATCCATGTCAACTGGCTGCAAGTGTGATTTAGTTATGGCCAATACCTCTTAGGTGCCACAGGTAAGTTACAGGTGCTGTTAATTACACAAATTAGAGAAGCATCACATAATTTTTCTAAGGGTGCCAATACTTTTGTCCACCCCTTTTTTAATGTTTGGTGTGGAATTATATCCATTTTGGCTTTACGACAATTCTTTTTGTGTTTTTTTCATTGAAGACAAATTAAATGAAGATAATAATACCAAAGAATTTGCGATTGCAATCATTTTCAGGAAGAAACTGAGTATTATCTGACAGAATGGCAGGGGTGTCAGTACTTTTGGCCAACACCGTAATGCTGTGATAGCTCCCCTACACAGTACACACAGATATGAGGGAATCGTGATCTCCTGTCTCTATGTAGAACATGTTCATAAGAAGCCGAAGAAGCATGGAAGATTATACAGCAGCAGTTGTCTCTGAGCTAGAAAGTGAAGACATAATGCTATGATGGCTCCCTTACACAGTACAACCCATATATGAGGGATTCCTGATTTCCTGTCTCTATGTAGAACATGTTTATAAGAAGCAGCAGCAGCATGGAGGATTATACAGCAGCAGTTGTCTCTGAGTTAGTGGGTAAAGATGTAACACTATGATCACTCCCCTACACAGTACAGTACAGTACACAAATGAGGGATTCCTCATCTCCTGTCTCTTTGTAGAACATGTTCATAAGAAGCCACAGCAGCAAGGAGGAGTACACAGCTGCAGTTGTCTTTGAGCTAATGGGTGAAGACTAGCTGCTATGATGTCTCCCATGAGTAGCATACACAGACATGAGATATTCCTGCTCTCTTGTCTTTATGCAGCACGTGTCAAAAATGCAGCAGCAGAATGAAGATCAATATAAAACAATATTGAGCAGTGTGGCTATAAATCCAGCTCTGTGATGAGATAAAACACTTATTAGAAGCAACAGGAGCCCAAAATAATAATCTCTGCCTATCTGAATTTGCTTATCCTTCTTTCTCCCTAAACTTTAGTAATAGAAAGGTACAATTTGATAATATTAGATCCTTCAGCAGCAGAATGGAGGGAAAAATAAAACAGTATTGAGCAGTGTCGCTGTGAATCCAGATCTGTGATGAGATAAAACACTTACTAAAAGCAGCAGGAGCACAACATGAAAATATCTGCCTATCTGAACCTCCCAACCTTCTTCTCCTCCAATCTCCTTAGACTTAAGTAATAGTAAAGTGTAATTTGTTATAATTAGATCAGTCAGCAGCAGAATGGAGGGCTGAGGATACTGCCAACTGGAAACCCACCAGTCCACAATACCTCCTGCCCGCCAGCTGCTCACCAGCTCCTGGCTACTCCTTGGTCATCAACCCCCGCCGGTCTATGCTTCCTCCTGCCAGCCCGTTGCATGCTGCTCACCTGCTGCCTCCCGCAAACCTGTCCATGCTTTCTCCCACCTGCCAGCCCGTGCATGCTGTTCACCTGCTCCCTCCCGCCCGCCAGTCCATTCTCCCTCCCCCCCACCAGTCGGGTGCATGTTGCTCATCTGTTCCCTCCCACCCACTGGCCCATGATCCCTGCCTCTCACTAGCCCAGTGCATGCTATTTAACTGCTCGCTCCCACCCACTAATCCCTGCTCCACCCCTCCTGCCAGCCCACTGCATGCTACACAACTGCTCCACGCTCCCTCCAACCAGCCCATCTGTCCATTGATCATGCCACGCATAGCCCTCGCTCAAGCTGCACAGTCTCCACTCACCTTGCACAGCCCACACTCACACTGCACAGCCCCTGCTCACTCAGCACAACCTGCGCTTACCCTGCACAGCCCCCACTCACCCTGCTCAGCCTGCACAGCTCCCACTCACCCCGCACAGCCCCTGCTCATTCTCTATTCTCCCCACACAGCCCCCACTTTCCGTGCACAGTCTCTGCTTACCCTGGAACAGCCCACATGCTCCCCGCTCACCCCTGCACAGCCCACATGCTCCCACCTCACCCCTGCACATCCCACTCACTCCTGCAGTATGCTTACCCCTGCATAGCTCACACAGCCCTGCAGCATGCTCCCGCTCACTCCAAAACCCAGCCCACTCACCCTTGCAGCATACCTCTTGATAACCACAACACAGCCCACAAGCTACCTGTGGAGACCCGGGGTCAGTTGGTGCTCTCGTCCGCTGGCCCAGCCGCCTTTACAAAGACAACGTGGACCAGGGCTCATCCCCAACTGAACGCCCAAGCTCCTTAACCGTGGGCGGAACACTACTCAGACAACACAGGGTGAGGGAATCACAATATTAAGGCTTTATTGGATTGCCAAACAGTTAACAGCATATAACGCATAACCAAGCACAACACATAATGTAACAGGTAACAGAGTCTCACCCTTCCGCTGGCTCACCAGGGTTTTGAATATTGCACAGCAAAGTCTGTAGCCAGGTCACTGTATTGACCCAACCTGGGTTGCTTCCTTATCCTTATGCAGTCTTTATCACAGCCGAATCCGATAATCCGATGCTGAAGTCCTTGTGGTTCTATAGTCCGGGTTCTGATCCCCTTTGGTCGGCACCGGAATGCCTAGGCCTGGGGGTTATGGCTGGACAATAGGATCCGAAGATCCTAGATTATCTGCCTGTATCCAATCCAGTGTACCTCTAGCCGGGACCGAAATCCCTAGACTGAGGTCACTAGACAGAATCTAACTAACTCAGGTTAATGAACACGTCTCCTTATATACCTTCAGCCCTCACTGCATGATACAGGGGACTTCATGATAGGTGTAATAACACTGTCTTTTCATTGGCTGGACCTCAAGCCTCATTTAACATATTTTAAGTAGTATTACGGTAAGTCCTGTCAAGGGAGAGCCACATACAGATGGTTTACGTAGCACCTAGCAGGATACATTTACATAGTAATACAAAGGGCAGTTAGCATAATTAGGTTTTCTGAGCCTCTGTCCCTCTGACCTTCCTAAGACAAATAGTTGAGCTGATTACATACACACGGTCAACATTTCCAAACATCTTCAAGACTGGTAAAAACAATGAGCGTCCCCTCACAAAGTAGGAATTAAATGACAATACAAAGAGGTAATATAATTAAATTATATACGTCAACAATGGGTATACAAAATACAGTCTGGCTACATTTTAAGAACTTAACCCATGAGTGGCATATTCCAAGTTGCAACAAAGTACCATACTGTCTGGGTTACATAAGAAATCATCATATGTTCTACATTGAAGGAGTCCATTTCATCACACTACCCACTTACCCCTGCAGCACGCTCCCTGCTCACTTTCGCACAGCTACTCACACTTGCAGCACGCTCCCATTCACCCTTGCACAGCTCACTCACCCCTGCAACATGCCTCTTGCTTACCACAACACGGCCCATACGTTCCCCACTCACCCCTGCAGCACACTCTCCGCTCACCACCGCACAGCCCACTCTCTGTTCTCCGCTCACCACCAAACAGCCCTGCAGTGCACTCCTTGCTCATTCCCACACAGCCGACTGACCCCTATAAAGCACATGAGCATTTACTCATACGAGCATCATCTTTGGACACATGTCTATACAAAGCTGGTTGCCACATGATACATCACACCACCCCACTGCTTCCACTGCAAGATTATAGTAATTAAAGGACTTTGTCAGAGGGGAACGTGGATAACGAGGTGTCTCTGTATGCAATAAATTATTTATCTCACTGTTGTGTTTTTTTTCTCTTTACTGAAAATATTTCTAATGGTGAACTGTCATTCTGATGGTTGACATTGCAATAGGGTTTGATGTCAGTTACCAACAAAAAGCTGACATCAACCCCATTATTACCCAGGCCGCCACCACTATACGGCAGCTGGAAGAGTGGGGTAATCACCAGTTGGCGTCTCTCCTGGAGGTGCCAATTCTGGGGTGGCTGCTGGCTGCAAATTTTACTGTAGGGGAGCCCAGAATGCTTAGGTCTTACCACACTGAGAATCACACTCCCCGGATGCTTGGGTTACCTTGGCTGGCAATAGAAAATACAGCGAGGCCCACGCCAAATTTTTTAAAAATATTTATTTAAATAAGTTAAAAATAAATATTGCTCCTCCTTACTTTACATTGCCAACAAAGGTAACACCAGGAATAGAAAATACAGTGAAGCCATACACATTTTTTACCAGAAAATTAAACACTATTTTTTATTAATTCCCCCCCTTCCCCAACAGAAACAGGTTATTAACTAAAAATACATTCATTTACATATACTGGGAAAGAGCAAGGGGCGGGGGGAA